>ML783479.1:944654-956820 GCA_009831015.1 Picea engelmannii | reverse complement strand
AAACCCATTTTCAACCAAATCCCAAACATCCTGGGAACAAAACAAGGTTTTCATTCTGATACTCCAGTAGTCATAATTTTTGCCATTAAAAACTGGAATCTGGGGTTGTAAAATGCTTCCAGTTGCACCTGCCATGATTTTTTTTTAAATAAAATTTGCCTGCTTCTAACCTCCAACGCCGTCTGCCGTCTGCCTCCTGCAACCTTCGATTAGATCTTATTGAATGCAACAATATCACAACTCTGAATGTACTCGCGCGAGCCCAGTGTCAATTTATGTTGCTTGATGAACTGCCCTGGCAGATTTGGAGGCCGACCAAAAGAGTGCTCGAGTCAGCTTACGATGTAAGTGTGGGATTTTGGTTGATGCTTGCCAAATGTTTGACGAAATGCGCAAGCGAAATGTTGTCTCATAGACTGCGATTATTTCAGCTTATACCAGGCGTGGGTATTGCAAGGAGGCTTTGGCACTATTTGATGCAATGCGGCGAACAGGCATCGGGCCAAATCAGTTCACCTTAGCCAGCATCGTTCCTGCAGTTGGGATCTTGGCAGCTCTGATACCACTTTGCTGGAGCTCACGCATATAATTACCAAATGCCCACAGATAAAACAAAGAAAGAAAATGAACGCCTTATTGTTTATTATATGAGTAATAAAACAAAACAGAGTACATTCCTTCTAAGAACAGAGTATCAGCAGCGCTGCTTAATACAGACTATGCAGCATACATTTATCCCTAAAACAGAGTACAACCATTACAGAAGAACAAAAAACTTAGCAGCCGCGTGCATTACAAAAAACAGAGTAATTTTTTTGAAAATAGAGGAAGCTTCACGAACACTCTAACTGGTAGAAGAATCGAGGTACATTGAAGACTGTAGAAGGAGGAGGGAAGAATTGAATGTGGGAGCTGTGAGAGTAGTTGAGAAATTTAATGGCAGAGGAGATTAATAACTCCGGAGATCCACGTCACCAACACATTAAAAGTCCATCTGTAATCAGCTTATTAATTTTGGCTATTTCTTCTTACTGTTTAATTAAACTTCTCATTTTCCTTCTCTATAATAGTTAATCATGAGTATTATTATCCAAGTTTACCAACCACAAGTTCACCGACCACTATTGATTTATTTATGTGGATACCCTAGATATAGATGAGCTAATATAGAGATTTTTTTATAAAATAAATTCCTTAAAACAATTTGTGCAACTAATTGAAAAGAGTGAGTTTTAATTACAAAGAAAAATAGTTTAATGTATCTAATAGAAAAATGAGAACTTCAATTACAAAACAAAATAGTCTACTACCCTAATAAAATGGGGAAAATGTCAATTACAAAACAAAATAGTATGAAGATAAAGTAGCTAAATTCCCACCATTTGAATTCAATCTAGTTTTAAAAATAAAATAAAATCCCACAGTATCAAAAAGTGATTTACTACCAAAAAGTGATTTACTATGGTTTATTATCTGAAAAAAGTTTACATAGAACTAGTTAATTCATTAATTTGTCTCCACATATTGGTACAGACCTAATCTCTATATATATCAACTTACGTTACAATGTTGTTGCTTCATAGGTGGATGGTCGGCTTCAAAAATGTCGTTAATCCTTCTTTGACATGTTTCTTCTCTCTGGCTCTTACATGGAGAATAATGCAATAACACACATGTTCATCTACATATCCAGACCTAGAAATGGAATCTATTTTCTGTAAATTTTTTGAGAGAGCTTCTACATCTTCACCTTCATTGAAATTTGGCACCACGATGCTGAAATCTTGTAGGCTTGAAGTGTTGAGTTTGGGCATTGATGATGCAGAAAGCATTTTCTTCTTGAAATCTTCACAAGAATGTAATGCCTCCAATGTTACGAATGGGTGTTCCTCTAAACCATGAGGGAAGATTTCTTTCGTATTACCTCTGCAGTCTGCAAACACTTTGGAAATGAACGGGCTGGTTCTCTGGACATTACCAGATTCCATTAAGCATTTCCAATGCCACAAATGAACTTGAAGCCTGAGCTCCTCCTTTTAGATTTGAAAACATATTTTTGCTGAAATGAAAAGCTGATATTTGTAGTTCAATTTGGTCTCTCATGGATTTATAAATACTATTGTGAGTGCAACTACACTGGTGCTTAAGTTGATTAATTCCTTACGTGCCAATGGAGGATCCGAATTCAGCGCAACTACACCGATGCTTAAGTTGATTAATTCCTCATGTGCCAATGGAGGATCTGAATTCATGGTAACTTTGTATTCAGGTTTCTTGAAAATAGGAAGTCCTCCCGTTTAGCCTAGCATTGGATGAAATACCAAAAAGAATGGGCAAGCAATATGAAAAATAGCAATAAGTGTAAAAATTTATTGGTCTTTACTTTTGAAAACCCAAGGAGCTCACACCTAAACATGACTTCTGCAATTTTTTAAAATGGCTCAACTACTGTACATCAACTGATTTCTCGTGACTCGTTTTCTGGTGGTTGTTTCTCTCCTTTCTCATACAGCTTCATAGAAGTGGGTCCTATCACAGACTTGACTGTACAGCGATTAGCAGCAGAGTTCTTAGAAATTCGGATATCAGTTACAAAGAAGATACCACAGCCCAACAAATTCAGAAGCAGATCTACACTCATGTCTCCAACGGGGGAGCAACCACGTGCTGGATCAACGCAATTTCTCTGACAGATCTGAGTTTTCTTCGACAGATCTGCTTTGACATAGATCTATCATCTACCCGTCAACGTGGTCATCAGATTGATCGTTACATACACCAAGCCAGTGATCTGCCCGTCGTGACTCCGACCGAACATCCATAATCTCCACGCTCTCAACATGTCTACATCCATCCAAGCAAGCCTATCTAACTATTTTCATCTGATTTGTCTGTGCTTATGGCAATCGCCAGAGCTGGAATCATCAACGACCTAGAATTCATCACAAGAAGGGATTCTATTTCACGCCTTCTGATGGCCTTCTCCTCAAACCACAAGTCAACAACAACACAAGCAAATAAATTGGCAGATCTGTAGATCTATCCTCAAATCTATGACTGCAAAGAACTTCTGCCCGCAGCGTCGTTTGTTGGAAGCTTCATCACCAAATTGTCTGTTCGGAGGCTTTCAACAGCACCTCTTCACACAAGTGAGCTGCAAATGCTCCTAACTCATTCTTTCCTTCTAGCAGCCATCATTCGTGCTGAATTCTTCACCAGCTCCGTTTTATATATCAACAGCTCTCAAATGGAGCAAACTCACAGCATTAAATAATACATCTAACTTATAAAGTGAGAAGCAGAGAATACAGAGCCAGAGCAGAGCAGAAATAGAATTCAGTATATTAGGAATGCAAGTAAGAGTACATCAGAAGAAGGGAAAACAGTTGAGTTAAATAGGCAAATCAAGAAATGATACCAGATTGTTGCGGTTACATTATATTTAACACTTCCTCTTAAACTCAACAGTTACAATCATCAGCACTGATGATGCCCAAGTGTTGTCTCTGAAAATCAAAAACGGATTTTCCCAATGGCTTTGTGAAGATATCTGCGAGCTGATCTTGAGAGCCACATAATTGAAGTGCAATATCACCATTATTGACTAGCTCGCGGATGAAGTGAAAGCGAGTGTCAATGTGTTTGTTTTTCTTGTGAAACACATGATTTTTGAATACAGCAATTGTTGAGGTGTTGTCACAGAAGATAGGAGTTGGATCATTTTCTGTATGTGACATATCTTTCAATATTCTTCTCAGCCACATAGCTTGAAAGGAAGCTGATGTAGCAGCGACATACTCTGCTTTTACCGAAGATATTGATACAATTGGCTACTTCTTGGATGCCCATGAGGTGTTTTTCCTATCATACAGGCTACCTGCAAAATCACTGTCTGTGTAACCAGAGAGTTGATTACTATCAGATTTAGTGTACCATAAGCCAAAATTGAGAGTTCCTACAACATATCTAATCCGTTTCGCCATATTCCAGTGTGAATCTTTGGGGGATTCCATGTATCTGGAAACAAGGTTGGCTGCATACATAATATCAAGCCTAGTTGCTGTAAGATAAAACAAGTTGCCTACTAAACTTTTGTACAAGGTAGGGTCTACTGTAGGGCCTTCATCTTTCTTGCTGAATTTTGTGCCTAGGGGTATAGGGATTTTTGCTGGATTGCATTCTTCCATACAGAATCTTTTGATGATGTTTGCTGCATACTTTTTCTCACAAAAAAAAATCATTTGGTTGATTGATCAACATCAATCCCTAAAAAATATTTCATTATGCCAAGATCTGCCATCTCAAACTCAGATTGCATGGCATGTTTAAAATTTGTTAACTCAAGATTTCCAGTATATATCATGTCATCAACATATAAACATACAATCAAAATTTTACCGTGCTGATCTATTTTGGTGTAAAGAGTTGGCTCATTTTGGCTTCTGCTGAAACCACTTTTGATGAGTTAAGTATCGATTTTGTTGTACCAAGCTCTTGTAGCTTGATTTAAGCCATACAAGGCTTTCTTCAACTGATATACTTTGGCTGGCTACTGTTCGACTTCAAATCGAGGTGGATGATCGATATAAACTTCTTCTTCTAAGAAACCATTCAAGAAAGTTGACTTCACATCCATCTGGTATACTTGTCATTTGTGTTGGGCTGCTATGGCCAATAGAGTTCTTATAGTGTCTAATCTTTCTACTGGAGCAAAAGTTTCACCATATGCAGTACCTGGCTCTTGTGAGAATCCTTTGACAACAAGTCTTGCCTTGTGTTTTTCAATCTGGCCTTTTTCATTGAGTTTAGTTTTGTAAACCCACTTGACACCAATACTCTTCTTGTGTCTTGGAAAACCAACAAGATCCCATGTCTTGTTCTTCTCAATGGAGTCAATTTATTGGTTCATGGCTTGAACCCAATGTGGCTTTGTAGGTGCTTCTTTAAAAGATGTAGTTTGACATGACATTAAGACAAAAAGCTTTTGTTTTTCAATGTCATCCAATTACTGATGGATTTCTCTCAAACTTTGAATTCTCTGATTTTGAGGTTCAAAGAATGAGTCTCTTCTTGAAGTTGAGGTATTTTGAGAGTTTTCAGGTTGTCCTTGTACCTGCAATCTTGGAAGAGCAGGTTGAGGTATTGGCTGTCCTGAATTTTCGGCGTTTTCACCACTAGGCATCAATGTATTTTGACTTTCCATTTGTTGATTTTCATATTCATTCTAGAGTGGATTTTCCAGAAATTTTACATCTCTGTTGAGAATTAGTTTCTTGGAGATTGGATTGTAAAGTCTGTAAGCTTTAGATGTTTCACTGTATCTAATAAAGATACATTTCTCACTCCTATCATCCAGTTTCTTCCTTAATTCGGAAGGTATGTGAGCGTATGCTATGCATCTGAATGTCCTTAGATGTGCAACATTTAGCTTTGTCCCACTCCATGCTTCTTGAGGGACTTTCATCTTTAGACTTGTTGTTGGAGATCTATTCAAGAGATAAGTTGAGCATGCTACTTCTTCAGCCCAAAAAGTATTTGACAAGCATTTCTCTATTTATTAAAGGATCCTCTCTTATTTTTCCTCAGACTTTTTTGTCCTGAAGATGGATCCTGTTGTGGATCCGAAACGTCGACAAGCTCTCAAAAGAACCGTCACTTTGGTTCTTCCGACATGCTCTGAACAAATATCTCACCACAGAAACCTAATTCATCAATCATTTCTCTTTGAGTAGGCTTCTTGCCATGTTCATTATTGTCTAATTTTTCCTTTCAACCACTCCATTCTGTTGTGGAGTATACCTGGCTATTGTTTGCATGATAATGCCTTGTGATTTGCAGAAATTTGCAAATTTGTTGGAGTTGTATTCTCCTCCTCCATCAGACCTGAATGTATTTATATATTTGCCACTCTGTTTTTCAGCTTCTGCCTTGAATCCTTAGAATTTTGCAAAAGTTTCAGACTTGTGCCTGAAAAAATAGATCCAGATTTTCCTGCTAAAGTCATCAATAAACATTAGAAAGTAAAATCTACCACCTATTGACTCTGTTTGCATTGGTCCACATAGGTCAATGTGGACAAGTTCAAGATGTTGTTTGGCTTGAGTGGAGGACTGTGGAAAACTAGTTCTCTTATGTTTTCCAAGTATGCAAGACTCACATGGGGAATTTTGCTCTTTGAAGATAGGGAGACCTTTGACCATGGAGTTCTTCTGTAGAAGAATTAGACTCTGAAAGGGTAGATGTCCAAATCTTGTATGCCAAACCATAGTTTCATTGGGGGTGGTTGCACTTTGTGCATATGGTTGAATCAGATTTATAGTTCTAAGGGTTAGGGGAAGCATCCTATTTTGAGTCATGTGTATTTCATAAATCAATTTTCTGCTGTGGGTGTTATCAAATATCCTGCAAGATGCTCCCTCAAAAAGTACCTTATAGCCATGTTCAATGAGCTATCCTACACTTAGCAGATTATGTTTCAAATCTGGAACATGATAAACATTGTTTATGTCTTTCTTTACATTTTGTTTAGTAAGAATAGGGACAGTTCCTTTTCCTTGAACTTTGACTAAAGAATCATTTCCAATTGTAATATCAGATGAGATTGAAGAATCAATGCATGAAAGTAATTCTTTGTTACCTGTCATGTGATTGTTGCATCCACTGTCCAACAACCAGAGATCTTTAGGTTGTTCTTCAGTCTTGTGGCATGAGAGAAACATACCTCCTCAGGTTTCTCCCATATGATTTGACACATGTGCTCTACCTGAGAGATGATCTACTTGCTTCTTCTTCCATTCAGATTCATAGTGCCCATGATTTTTGTAGTAATAGCATTGTATGACTGATTTTTCATTTGATCTTCTCCCTCTTCCTCTTTGAGGCTGGAAATTCTAATTTTGGTGTTGTTGTCTATGACCTTGGAAATTTTGATTTTGATTATGTTGTCTGTTACCTCCATTTGAGTGTTGGTTACTTGTTATGCACCCTCATCCTTGATGACCTCTTCCTCTTCCTCTACCTCTCCCTCTGCTGAAGGAAAATTGAGTTTTGAAGGCAGTTGCGCTTGTCTCATCTGTGAGATGTAGTCTAGTCTCATGTGTCAAAAGGGAACCGATTAGTTCATTTGTTGAAAAATGTGACAGATCCTTGGATTCAAGGATTGTTGTAACAACCATTTCAAATTTCTTTGGTAAACTATTGAGGACTTTCTCAACAATGCATTGATCAGTGATGGCTTCACCAGCCAATCTGATTTGGTTCACGATTCCCATGACTCTGATCATAAAATGATCCACATTTTCAGACTCTTTCATTCTTAATGTCTTGAATTGCGTCCTCAAGGTTTGCAGTTTGACTGTTTTTACCCTATCATTTCCTTGGTAAATTGATTTAAGGATGTCCTAGGCCTGTTTTGAAGTACCAACGCCTGTGATTTTTGATAAAATCGAATCATCCACTGAATTTCAAATACAAAATTTGGCTTTATTCTCTCCGTTCCTCTGAGTTGCCTGAGAAGTTCTCTGTTGGTTTGTCATTGCAAAAAGGTCTACTGGATCTGGTTCCACATATCCAAGATCCAGTGGATCCCAACACTATTGTGCTTGCAAGAATGATTTCATCTGAAGAGACCAAAACTCATAATTCTTCCCAAGAAGAATCAGACCTTAAGTTGGTCCTAAATTGCTAGACGTCTCCATATTTAAAGAATTTAACAAAAACTGAAAAAAAATGTTGGAAAATTTTGTATTTACCTATTTTCTGCACGATTTGGGATTTCGCGAGTTTCAACTTCGACTTTTCGCACTTCGAGAGTTCGGGACTCCTGAATACAAGTCCTTCAATTTCTTGTCTCTCCAACTCCTAGTCGTCGAAACGTCGAGAAAATCTTAACGGTCTTGTATTGGCCCTTAGCCTCCATCTATGTGACCACGACCGGTGATCACTCGCCTAATCGTTCAAGCGCTACCAGCTTTTCGTGAATCGGGGAATCATGATGCAATGACTTCGCCGATTCTTTGTCCCTCAACATGCCAAAATCCGAAATATCCTGGCACCTATTCCTCTTGAACGGATTTTTGAGATTTCGCGATGCAGGCACTCCGTCGATTCTCTGTCCCTCAATGTGTTGAAATCCAAAATATCCCGGTGCCTGTTCCTCTCACACGCCTTTTCGGGATTTCGGGATTCAAGACTTCGCGATACAGGCACTCCGCCGATTCTTTGTCCCTCAATGTGCCGAAATCTAAAATATCTTGGCACATGTTCCTCTCGCACACCTTCTCGGGATTCGAGACTTCGCGATGCAGGCACTCCACAGATTCTCTGTCCCTCAATGTGCCGAAATCTGAAATATCCTGGCGCCTGTTCCTCTCGCACGCCTTTTTGAGATTTCGGGATTCGGGACTTTGAGAGTTTGGCTGCAACGATCCTGGGTCCTTCGGACTCCCGGTGTGTGAAATACCGAAGTCTCCCCTGGACAATCTATGGTCTAGATCCGCCCTGAATGGACGGTCCTCGTTCAATCGCGATTTCGCGATTTCGGTATTTCAGGAGTCAGGACTCCTTGTTTCGCGACTCCTATGTCCTTGATCTCCGAGTACCCGAATTCCCGGTAGATATAGATCTGCGACACTTGTCCTCCAAGATGGATGGCTCATGATTCTTTCGAGATTTCGCGTTTCGGGATCCTGCGATCCCGGTTGCAACAACTCTTGCACCTTCAAACTTCCAGTATCCGAAATAATGAAGCACCGAAGTACCCAAACTCTGATCTTCCGCTCTTAGTTGGGATCAACGGCTGTGATCCTCCCACATCCAACGGCTTATGTTATTTCGCGATCTCGCGGCTGAAGAATCCTGAATTCTTGTCCTTTGCATGCCCAGTGCCCAGAATGCCGAAATGGCCTTCAAGCTCTCTTCGGGAATCTCCCGATATCTTGATTTCTTGCCACATGTCCTCCTGTTGGATGGTCTCGATGCTTTTGGATTTTCGAGACTTCGTAACCTGGGACTTCCTGTGTCAATGACTCTTCTGCCTCTGGCTCCCGATATCTGAAACCCTGATGGGCTTCTAGACTTCTTGACACATGTCCTATGAATGATGGACGGTCCTGATCACTTTAGGAGTTCGCGAATCGGGAGTTCGTGATGCAACGACTCCTCGATCCTTTGATGCTCCAGCTCCCAAACTCCGAAACCCCGACGGCTTCTAGATTTTTTCCACGCGTCCTCTCCAGCGATGGACGGTCCCAACTATTTCGGGATTTTGTGACTTCGTAAGTCAGTTTTTCTCCTGTGTTCTCCAAATGACTAAAGCTCGTGCACAATCTCACGGATCCGATGACTATCGATCCTCTGTGCTACATCTGAATAGCTAAAAATATTTTTCCTATTCTATGCGCGCCTCGTCCTGTCTGAGCTCGATTAATGCCTCAGATCTGTTAGCAGGACGGATCTTACGGCTGTGTCTGCTCGTTCTTGGCTTCTTTAGCATTTTCTTTGCTGCTTTTGCAAAGAGTTTATCCTGAAGCAGGAAATTCGTGAATCTTTCACGAATTCTTTAAATTTTTCTTCTCTCTGCAACAATCTTTCATGAATTTGTGAGAATTTCTAGAATTCTTTAAGTATTTTTTCCTTCTGCAGCAATCTTTCACGATTTTGAAGGAATTTCTTGAATTCTTTAAGTATTTCTACTTTTTGCAGCAATCTTTCACGGATTTGAAAGAATTTCATGAGATTTTCAAATGTTTCTGCCTTCTGCAGCTCTGACTCCTCAATCTTTTAAGCGTATTGCGCTCTGCATCCTCGTGAGTTCTTTCTTCAATGAAATTTTGAGCGGAATGTGGACTACGACTTTCTCTCCAGACTTTGTGAAGAAGTTCCCGTCCTATGCTCTCATGAAAAGTGAAAGCTCTACGCTATTTAGGATCAGATTGTTCTCTAGACTGTGAAAAGAGGCTTATTGATGAAGCTCTGATACCATGATAAAGTGAGGAGAAGAGAATACAGAGCAAGAGCAGGGAAGAAATAGAATTCAGTATACTAGGAATGCAAGTAAAAGAGTACATCAGAAGAAGGGAAAATAGCGGAGGTAAATAGGCTCAAGAAAATCAAGAAATGATAGTACAGCTGGTGAGGACAACTAGCAATGTACAGTGAGACTGTTGAGGTTACATTATATTTAACACTAACCATCTCGACATTGACACTCAGATCTGGCTCATTACTCACAGCAATTTGAAGATGAAATAGACTATTCTGCTGAAACTGATCATAATGTGCTAAAATGGAGATATACTATTTAGTAGAGCTACCATTTAGTAGAGATGCTATTTAGATTTTTTATTCTCATCTCCAAAGGGTTAAAACAAAATTAAATTTACCATACACTCTCTAATCTACTCCTAAAATTGTGCATGATTACATATTCTTCCATCACCCATGCCCTCTCTTAACATAGTCAAGTCTAACCTTCTGTGATATCATGTTAAAAATTAAAGAAACATAGAATAGAGGATATGAAAGAGGATGAATCGACTAATTTCAATATATTTTATTATTCATTAAACTTATTTATAAATTCATAAATGAATTTCATGAATTTTATTTTATTATTTATTAAAAATATTTATAAACTCATCAATTAATTTATGTACTATATAAATTCTTTCAATACATAAGGATAATAATGTTTATTTTTTAATATTTATAAAATTAAGATAAGAAATTTTTTTAATATTTATAAAATTAAGATAATTTTTTTTTCTTATCAATTAGGATAATTCAGCTTTATCTTCTTATCAACTAAAACCTTAATTTTTTTCAAAACAATATAACTATTATTTATTTTGATAAATTGAACTCTTGATTTGAAAATCAACAATTGACTTTGTTCCATATACCTAAATCTATAATCAAAATCTTATCTTCAAATTTTTCGAGTTTTATTCTAACATCAACCTTTATTCCATGTCAATTGAATACCCCAAATCTACAATCAAAATCTTATTTTCATTCTTATCCATTAAGATAAGTCAACCTTATTTCTTATCCACCAAAACCTTATCTTTTTCTAAACAATACACTTATTCCCTATTCTCATAACACTAGCATAGCCACTAACTCGCGGTTGGGAACCCACTCTCGAAAATGAATGCTCATGCTCATGCAATAGGTGGGTCGACCAACTGAGACTGGACAACCGAGGAGGAAGTTGAAGTAGTGCCCCATGGAAATTATATGGTGCTACAGTAATTTCTTAATATGATTAAGTAAATGTTAAAAGGTAAAGAGGTTAATGGATGCATTCAAAAATACAAGGAAGTTATGAAGAGTAAATGACATTCATTGATTTGGGAAGATGACTAAGAATTGCCAGCATCTTCAATTATTAGCGAGATTAGAATTTTAAATTAAAAGGTCATTAATAGTGCCTATTGCCAATAGGTATACGCCTTTGGACGTAAATATACATAATCCTTATTCAAGTCAACATTCAATATTATATGGTATGAGTTATATGTTGTAATCATTCTCATCATTTTAGTAAAATTTCAAAATCAATAATAAACTTTGCTCCATTCAAATATTATATGATATGAGTTATATATTCCAGTACACATGTAATCATTCTCATCATTTTGGTAAAATTTGAAAATCAAGAATAGAATTTGATCCATGTCAATTCATGTCAATTGAATACCTAAATTTATAATGAAAATCTTATCTTTGAATTTCTTAAACTTATTTTATTAACTTTATTCTATGTCAATTAAATACTTAAATCTATAATCAAAATCTTATCTTTTAATTTTTTAGATCTATTTTATTGACTTTGGTCTGCCAATGAAATAACCAAAATCTGCAATCAAAATCTTATCTTCTTTCTTATCAACTAATATAAATCAACCTTATCTCTTATTCACCAAAATCTAATATCTTTTCCTAAACAATATACCTATTACCTATTCTGATAACAATACACCTTATTCATATACTCATAGATCATCTTTCCTTATCACCTACTCAAAACGTCAACGTTCAAATATTATACCGTATGAGTTATATATTCCAGCATACCTGTTATCATTCTCATCATTTTCCTTTCCAACAAATCCCCCAGCTCCAATATAACGCCACGAATGCGAGGAATACCCTTGGAGGCCCT
>ML783479.1:918916-937265 GCA_009831015.1 Picea engelmannii | reverse complement strand
AAAGGATGTTAAATATTTTGATTCAAATCCAAAATATCAGCAAATCAGAACCCCTTATGCATATATCTTTTAATTAAGTAAAATCATGATAGCAATTTACTATAGAATATAATGAAGACGCTCCACGATATGCAGACCTCTAGCAACAGGGGCTCACAACGGACAGTAAATATTTCACACCTCAACACAGATTGATTTTTTACTCAGCACACACAGAGAGACAATAAACTGGCTCAATCTGCCTAGATTCGCCTAGCTCTGATTGCTCTCAGCTAACTTGCCTAGCTCTGATTTCTCTCAGCTAACTTGGAAGCTACGCCTCTCCAACAGCTCGCTCACACTGGATGGCTCTGCTGAACTCTTACTTCTCTTCTGGAAGCTACGGCTTCCTCAACACAATGCTGAGAACTCTCCAAATCTTACTATAGCTCAATGCACACACTGTTACCATCGCTCTTTAGCTTTCACGACTCCTTGCTCTTCAGCTCACAGCAAAGCTCTCCTACTCTGATACGATGATGAGTGGGAATAAGCAAAGGAACAATGTTATGGACATATAAAAATGATTCAATTGCTCACACCGAGAAATGGTTACATTGCTTGTTTATATAGAGGAAATGGAAGCATCTAGAGGATCCAGAGCTTTCCCGAAATGTTCTGGAGTGTCGGTGGAAAGGAATTCTCTAGAAAGGAGTCAAAGCGTCGGTGTGGTAGGTAGAGAAATTAATTTCTCCAACAATAATCATGGAAGGAAAAAGAAGAATAATTATTTTGGAGATGGTGCATGTCAATGTTGATGGTTTCCTCTTCAAAACTAGAAAATGTATATGGAGTCATAATATAAACTCTTATTTATTATATATTAAATAAGATTTTTTAGATGAGGAGAAAGAAATCAAGGAAGTAGAAGCAATTGAAAAATGTATAGATAGATTGATATGCATTGGGAAAATGATCCATGGTGAGAAAAGGGAAAAATGGGGTTTGAAGTACTCTGATCCAAAGGGTTTTTTTTTATTTTAAAGGTTGTATGTTTCAATGGAATGTTTAGAAAAGTGTGTATGATGTGAAAATGAAGGGATTTTTTAGTGGAAATTTAGAATAGAAATGAAAAAAAATTAGAGGTAATTTTCTATGAAATTATTTTCTTGTAAATGGCTCAAAAAATAACATCTCTTTTAAATATTTTTTTAAGTAAGATTATTTGAAATTGTAAATGTCAATTAGTTAATCTTTAAACAATGTTAAATCCAAATTCTATTAGAAAACTAATCTATTGATCAAGATAATAATATGAGGTACAAATTTCTAAGGCTGAGATAATGTACTATGAATTTATTCTTATAGAAGGAATTTGGATAAATGAAAGTATATGTGAATGATTAGAATATAAAATCCTCCTATTTAATATCATTTTGTATTCATGATTTTTTTCAACCTAACATTGGTAGGTTATTAATTTATGTGAACATAAATTGAAGGACAATTAAAATCGAAACCTCATGAATATTTTGTTTTATGGGCAAGGGTGAACATTAAATTTCAACACTAAATCACTTTTTCTTTTCTTATCACATTTTTATTTTTCCATTGAAAAAATGTTATTTAATTAAAATTAATTGATTTATTAATATTAAATTGTATATTCATTATTTTTTTTCTAACCAATTTTTATTATTCCAATCAATGAATACATTTTACTACACATGAATAGACTAGATAAAGAAAAATGCATCTATAAATTCACAATAATTGATATACAATTTTCATTTCTCTCCATGTAATAAGTGGTTTTGATAAACAAATAGTCTACCATAAATTATCCACTTGTACATGGGTGGCCACTCACCCCTTCGACTAACTCAACTCCTTCCACTCACTCAACACAGTTCTTCATCCTGGAATTTTTTTTATCTACAATTTTTTATGGAACTTTTGAGGTTGTTTTGAGGCCTTAAAAGATGTTCTTTGGTCATTTATGGGTCTAGGGTGGTCATGGCTTGCCTATCTTTTTCAGCAATTGTAATTCTTGTTTAGATATTTCCAACAAGATACTATGCTCCCCAAAGAGAAATTGTATGAAACATTTATACCCCTCGGGAGTTGATGTATCAACTAACCACCTCAGGGCAACAATCATTTTGGCCTCTTATAATTTATTCTTGCCAATAAGCATAATCGATGCCTTTCTCTTCATAGATAATCTACCACCATTATAGCTAGTTTCTATTTCTTTGCATTTTACAATATTTTCCTATTTCATTCAGTAATAGAAATTGAGTTTCACTATATTATTGTGATATCTACAATACTTCTAAGTGTGTGTTTCCATTCATATTCCTTCCTTTCATTTTTTTCTCTATACAATCCAAATCAGTGGTATCATAGCAATATTATATTTCTTATCTCTTAGTGCATGTCCCCCACAATGTGAGGGTATAGAGAGTTAGGGCTTGACCTAATTTCCCTTGGGGTAGAATATTCTCAATATCCCTAGCAGCCTCCCATGATGAAAGAAAAGAGAGATGACATAGTAGGTGATCCTTTCAAGTCTTTTCTTGAAGAATCCCTTCCACGACAAAGGAACAAGATGATGAACAATTTCACCTTGATCCTTCGATTTCTACCATTGGGAGTTGAGGCACCTTCAACAAGTAGCAATTTTGAAGGTGAAATACCATTCAAGGTGCAAGTTAACTTTTGGATATTCCTTTATTTCAAGGTTAGATAGATGGATATGCTTTAGAGAAATGATTAAATCTATTAGAGGGTTATTAATCTATTCAAAAAAATTCTAACATCAAAAAGATCTCATTCACGCTTCTTAAATCCCTTCCCCATGTCAAATATTCATGGGAAAGTTACTAAGAGAGACATAACAGAGATGATTCTACAACATTTACGATATAATCCACTTGGCAGGCCTTTGTGGATTCCCTTAAGGAAGAATTCTACCATGTTAGAAACTATGAAAACCAATACATGAGATGGAAAACTCTACATAGAGACCAAATGGTGCTAGAGTACAATATATTTCATAATTTGCACTCAATGATGAGTATAAAGGAATGCAAGTAGCACCATGTTTTGAAGTAACACAATGGCCTACATAAGAACATCCAAAAAAATATGGATTTCTTCGACATATCCTCACTTAGATCGACTTATCAATATTCTATCAAAATTGAGAAAAATATTAAGCAGAGGAATAAGAGAGAGATTGGAAATGTGAATCCACCATATAGAAGCATGGTAAAAGTGAACTTAACTCATATAAAAAATGATAGAGAAAGGAGAGAAAAACTCAATACAATCTTTACAAGATGTAGAAAAAGAAGGGTAATGGGAAGTCTAAGAAGGACACTAGAAAGTGATGTAATTTCCAAATAATACCCTGCACAATACTGATGATTTTTTCTCGGAACAATTATTTTGGGCTCAGATGAAAGAAAAATAATCTCAGTCTAACTCGGACTCTAATTTAGAAAAGGATAAGGGAAAGAGGATCATCGAGACAAAATCCAGTGCTACTTTTCCAATTGCAAATATACAACTAGAAGAGTGAGATGAGCCCGAGGAGGGGGGAACCTATTCCATTCATAGATGTGGGTGAAAGGGACTCCAATACATTTCATTGTTGAAAGTGGTATATGAAAGAACCTAATCTAAACCGAGGTGATGGAGAGATTGAATTTTCTAACAACACCACACCTCCAACCATACACCATGGATTGGTAGAGCTAGGGACAAGACCTCTATGTCAAATAGTAATGTCTCATGTATTATGACATCAAACCATTCAAATATGAGGTATTGTGTGATGTTTCCCCACTTGACTTATATGATGTTCTTTTAGGACAACCATATATGCATAAATGTAATGTTGTTTATGAGCCTAGGCCTTTTAGTTTCATTGTTAACTTAGGAGGCCAACTCTACAATCTACCAGAGGTAGTCCTGACTACTATAATTTCCCTGATATTTACAAAGTAATGACAAAATGTAATCTCTAAGACCAAAAAATATGTCATATTCATGGTTTATTCATAAGGTGTTCAAAATATTGCTACAACCACCACGACCTCACCAAAGGGCCTCTCTACACAATAGAACTAGGTGGAGAAGATTGTAGAGGAATACCAAGATATCTTCACTTCACCTATGGGGATGCCTCTACACTACGAGGTTAAACATTCAATTGACTTGATACATGGTGCCCCTTTACCTAATGCCCCAATATATAAATTCACTCTTATGGAGAATGAGAAAATAAAACATCAAATTAATGAGCTCATCCAAAAGGACCACATTCGACCAAGCTCATCAAATTTTAGGAGACCAATTTTATTAGTGTATAATAAGGAAGGGACATAGTGATTTTGTATTGATTATATATACCTAAAAAAATCACTATTAAGAATCAATACCCAATTCCCTAGATTGACAATATTCTTGATCAACTTAAGGGTGCCAAGTTATTTAGTAAGATTGATTTGAGCTCATACTACCACCAGGTCTTAATTGAACATATGTATGGAAAATTGTCTTATATCATAAAGAATGCCTTTTTGAGTGGTTGGTCATGCCTTTTGGCTCGAATTATGCTTAGGAAACATCCATAAGGATGATGGATGACATCTTGTGGTTGTTCATAAACTCTTTTATGGTCATATATTTGGATGACATTGTCATCTTTATCAAAAATATGGTATAACATTTGCAACACATTCAGTAGGTCCCAAGAAAATATGGTAACACAAGTTATATGAAAATTTACAGAAATGCACATTTGGAATGTAGAGGATTCAATATATAGGATAAACCATGGATGACCATGGGATGAATGTGGACCTATCTGAATCCAGTTCATTCATCATTGGACATCCTTGATGATTCTAATAGATATCCATAGCTTCTTGGGCCTTGCCAAATTATACCATAGGTTCATGTTGGGGTTCTCTCATATCACTTGGACCTTAATCTAAGTGAGTAGGCTTGGAGATAAAGACAATTTTTGTTGGCTTGAATCACAACATAAAAAATTTGAAGATATGAAATGTCGCCTCTACTCAACACCACTCCTCACTCTACCAAACCTAGAAAAAGCATTCAATATTGAGATAGATGCCTCCTGATATGCTATTTTTTCATTCCTCACTCAACATCGACATTCAGTGACCTATCCTGGAAACCTAATCTCTGATTCTATTAGCATGTATCCCACCTATGACAAGGATATGTACTCCATTATGTAGGCATGTTGATAGTGGAAGCATTCTTTTCTAGGAAAGGAAATTATCATCCAAGTTGATCAAAATACTTTGTAACTCATGAAGACACGAGGAAAGTTATAAAATGATTGTCATCAAAAGTGTTCCATGTACTTGCAACAATTCCACTTGAACCATAGTTATGATTCAAGTCGGTGCCTAGTTGTGATGCTAACCATAGTTATCAGCTCATATGGTCATGAGACCTCCACGTAGCCAGTATTGTATGACACCGGCCCTCACTTTGTTGCTACATATTAGACACTAGGAGAAATTAAATATGTTCCAAACTTTGACCTCTAGGACACACTTTTGTTCTATCTGGGTCATCTTTCTGTTCCTTCAAGTGAGTATAAGAAGCCAATTTGGGAGTCACATTACAATTAGGTGGTAGGAAATTTCAATGCGAAGAATACAATAGTAATAATTTAGAAGTATTTCTATTGGACAAAACTTTGATAGTATGTCAATATGTATATCATATCATGCACTGGATGTGCCATTGCTAAAAACGCCATTAATAATGGGTTGTATACTCCTCTACCTACCCTAGACAACTCTTGGGAGTTAGCCTCATGCACTACATGCAATGTTTTCATCCACCAATCATGGTAACAATTGTGTCTTTTTGGTTGTCAATTGGTTCTCTAAGATGACCATTTTGGCACCATGTAAGAAGAGTATCATAAGTGAATCCACTACTAATCTCTTCCTTGAGCATTCTTAGGTTCATTTTGGGATACCACAGACCATTATTTCATATAGGGATAGTAAGTACTTGATTACCTTTTATTCCAACCTATGGTCTCCACTAGACACCATGCTAACAAAATCAATTTCTTTCCACCCCCAAATAGATGGAAAACCAAAAATGGTTATTATAATGATTGTGCATATCATGTGCATGTATAACTCTAGGTATCCACATACTAGGGATGAGAACCTTCCATATGTTCAACACAACTACAACATATCCCTATGTAGCTCTATTGCCTACATTCCTTTCTAGGTGTGCTTGGGGTTCTATCCATTCACCCCCATTGATGCAGATATTCCCATTGCATATTCATAGGGATATTCCTCCCATGATTATATTGAGCTATATAGAGAAACCAAAATTTTTGAATGTATCGAGCACATCCAACTGTAGGTTCATGATATCCTACAGAAAGTCAATGCCAAGTACACACAACAACACGACCATCATTGGGTTCCACACAACATTTAGGTTGGTCATGAGGTCTAGTTGCATTTGTAGAAAAAACACCAAAAAGGCTCTCATAAGAAGTTTGGATCAGTCCAATATTGGCATTACATCATCACGAAGGTTTTGGGTGAGAAAGATTTTGAATTGAGTATTCCACCTTTCCTTGTCTTGCACCTGATATTTAATGTGGATATTCTTTGACCATTTTTTAGATCCCTATTAAACACTTCAAAGGTGCCTAAGCATTTATCCCCTATAGAACTCAATCCTCACTATATTGAGTAGGCTATAATGTATTAGATAATGAAATCCAATACAAAGGGAACCCACTAGAAAAAAATACAACTCTACCAGGTTGTTAAAAGTAGGACATCTTATTCACCTAGGCAAGTGGCTCACCAGGAGTCAAATTCAACAAATGTTTCCCAATATAATAAGGGAACTTGATGAAATTTGGACCATTTCTTCCTAATGGAAGATGAATGATCCAAGTGGAAATATGAACATTGAGGATCGTTTTTGTTGTTTTTTTTCATATAAGATATGATCGATGTATTATTACAATGATGAGTGTTCCATATATAGGGAAAATAAGGTGACCATCCATGAAAGGATGCGTCCGTTGAATAATCAATAACTATTTGTTATTATTATTTACTTATTATATACCATAGCTAATAATCAATTAATAATTATAATATTAATTATTATATTTAGAGAATGTAATCCCGATGTTTTCCACACATCAACACTCCCTCTCAATGAGGGAGACATTTTGCAACATACCACTCTTGCCTTTGAAGTATACAAACTTCATCCTAGACTTATGACACTTATCTTTCAGTATTGGGAGACATCTCTCTCCCACCTAAACTGAGGAGAAACTCCTTCTGCAGATCTCCCTCTGAGCCAATTAAATCTCTCTAAGATTAGGCTCACTTTGGGTTCACTTGTAAAATCATATAACATATTGAGTCTTTATCACTCCTTCTCAAATCACCATGACTACGACAAAGACTACAACAGGATATTTCACCACGGGCACACACCTATGAGTGAATGTCGGCTTGATGTTAACTGACACATAGAAATCACTTCAAGAACCTTGAGTCCATATTATTCCTTGTCATGATCAAGGAAGGACTATGTCTAGGCCCATTTACCACAAGTGCAACTTTGTGATAAATGTATCCTATCTCCCTTGGCATGCAGCCCAATATAGGAGATTTTTTTCCCGATGCTGAAACATCAACACTCCCTCATAACTAGGGAGGTATATTTCCATAGTAGTACACAACTACTGTCCAGAAACACGCAGTCTCCACCAGTGATACAAAAACACCACAGTAGTAAAAGATTTGTCACGCATGGCACTCCCATCTGGACTTCTATAGGCTACTCCTCTAGGAACACTTATAGAGGTTACTCCCTCTAGGATGTTGGGCTATAAGCGCAAATTCACTTATCCCTTCTCCAAGAAGCATCCTCACATATCAACTCAACTCAATTCACAGAGGAGTACGATCTAGAGAAATTTTGTCACACATGGCACTCCATGTGGACTTTTAGAGGCTACACCCTCTAGAAACACTAGGGTCAACTCCCATAGTGTATGACGTCAAGGGTCAACTCCCTTGACATTTCCTCATGTGCTCTCCACATGGGACGTTGGATTATAAGCCCAACTGCACTTATTCCTTCTCGAATAAGTGTTTCACTTATCCCTTCTCGGATAAGTGTCATCATAGACCAACTCAACTCAATTCACAGAGCAGTACGATATTGTAATGTACATCAAAAATCACCATATAAAAAAATTTTGGACATGAATCAATTCTGTTTAAGCTTAGATTGTAAAAACAAGAACGATTCAATTCTGACCGTAAGGATATTACTACACCCACCTAATCTACTTCGAACAGAAAGCTTTTGTGGGTAAAAATTCCCTCCATGTTTCTGTTCCTTTCCTTATTCGCTGCACCCTTCCAGCATACTCAAAGTAAGAGAGAAAAATGAACTTAGCTCGAAGGAGCCTCCGTTGTTTAGAGAGAGAAAAGGATATCACCCTGAAGTTTTCAGAGCGAGGCAGAGAGTGAAATCCTCTCACAGGGGTCAAGCTCTAGTGGAAAAATGCCAAATCCTCCTCACCATATATCTTTAGAAGAATGAACGGTGATAAATTGTCGGGAAAAGGACTGAAATCTAGTGGATTGTTAGATCCCACAGATCTGTGCAGAAGTTAAGGATGATCGATCAAAACTCAGGAGGGTAATGATCAGATGTCGTTAGAGGAACGAACGATGGATAATTCATCGGGAAAGTACCAAAATCCTGTGAACCGTTGGATCTTAAAGTTCTACGCGGATGTTAAGTCCGATCGTTCACAAGCTTAGGAGGGTAACCATCGTGGGATGAGAAACAATAGGAGTTGTTGATCTCATTCTTCGGATTTCTGCCAACGACCCCCATTTTTGGGATTTCGTAATTCGGGGTTTCGGGGTTTCAACTGTCAATCAACAACGCAAAACATTTCTCGAAGTTCTGAAAAGGTAAAGGTGGGACCTGCATTTTGGGATTTCAGAATTCATGGTTTCGGGGTTTCAAATGTCAAACAATAGCGCAAAACATTTCCCGAAGTTCCGAAAAGGTAAAGGTGGGACCCGCATTTTTGGGATTTATAAATCTAGGGTTTCGGGGTTTCAAATGTCAAGCAACAGCGCAAAACATTTCCTGAAGTTTTGAAAAGGTAAAGGTGGGACCCGTATTTTCGGGTTTCGGGGTTTACTAACTCCCGATGCAAAACATTACACGACATCAAATGCCGAATCGCGAAGTTATGAAAAAGGTAAGGGGCCCATCCAATATTGGGTTTCGACGTTTGGAAATGCTTGATGCAAGAACAACATACCACGGGAATCGATGAATCCTAAATATCGGTCGGCTGTGGGGCCACTTAGGTTTTCGGAGTTTGCACGAATAAAAGGATTCCACACAGTTGAACCGATAAACTCCGAAAGGTCGGAAAAGGAAAGGAACATGAATAGAGTTTACAAACTTAGTAATTTTGTTCTCGGCAATATTCATACAATTAGATTTCAGAACTTATAGAATAACCTCCACTCCCAAATATACCAATCTTCAGCATTGATTTTACTCAGAAAACACATACAGAAAGAAAAGTAACAAGGAATTTAATTTAGAGGGGATTTCTTCCAGAGTTCAACCATGCATAATCCTTTCAACTATCATAACGAATAAAAAGGCCAATTTCTATTGTTCATTCAGAAAGGGATCACAAGAGGTTAGATTTACCATATGTTCTCTGTCAGTCTTTAGGCTTCATGAATTCGAACTAATTTTTCCTACACATTATTATCTATCATAATTAGAATATGCATTACATCCGTGATTGAATCATTTACCAGAGAATGGAAAATATTTTAGTTCTGATTAAACACAAACATTGCATTGGATATAAAATCATTCAGACAGAAAATGGAAATCATTCCAGTTCCGATTTAACAAATATATTGCATCAGATATAAAATCATTCAGAACAGAGAATGGAAATCATTCCAGTTTCGATTTAACAAATATATTGCATCAGATATAAAATCATTCAGAACAGAGAAGGAGAAGATTTAACATATCTGGACCAATTCACGGGAAGACAAATGAAACATCTATGTTCCTCCCAACCGTAGAACAGGGCAGCCAAAATCACTTTCCTGATTCACCCCCTAGCCTGACCATGAATCCATGAGGGCGAACTTGGAAACTCGTCCTCAACTATGTCCTTCAATTCCAACAGTTATCCTCTTGCCTCACACTTACTCAACAATGTTCATAACAACAAGGTGATTCTGTTTCAATAGGCTCCTCTTGCCTCACACTCAATCCACAGTGTTCATAACAGCAAGAGAGCTCAGGAATCCTTTCCCAACATACTTGGTAGTGTCCTGCCTCCTCGCATATGCTATTTATCCATTTTTTTGCCCAGGTCTTTTCCCTCCTTTGGAGATTTTCAAAGATTTTCTTAATCCCTGATTTCCAGGGGCTTTCAGTGGCCAAATATCTGATTTTCCACTTGTAATCATCATCCCAGAGGCAGTTCCAACTTGTTCCCCACTCATGGAGTCATGGTCAGCTGATTTTACAATGGTTGTTCCATTTGTCCTCCTGCAGTTAATATAATTATTTTGTTGTGATACAAGTGTCATAGTCAAATAGTTAGTTGGGTCCAATCAAATCTCTTCCCAATAGTCACAATAACTAAATACAATTATTAAATTCGAAATTCGGAATAACCATAAATGGAAAAAAAATTCCAAATTCAAATTTGCCTAAAATGGAAATAAATTTCCAGCACATAAAAATAAAAATATTTATTTTGGGGGGATGTCACATCCTTTCCCCCTTTAGTAAAACATTGTCCTCAATGTTTGTTCCTTTCCTAGAATAGGATTGGATGATATTTCCGCAAATCTCCCTCCAATTCCCAAGTGACCTCCTCAGGACTAAAGTGATTCCATTGCACCTTTACCTGAGCGACGACTCTGTTCCAAAGTGTTATTTCTCTCCAGTCCAGAATGCGCAGGGGTTCCACTTGGAACTCGCCCTCGGGTTCCACCTGCACCAAGTTCCAATCAATCATACGAGTAGGGTCATGAATATACTTTTTCAACAAAGAAACATGAAATACATTATGAATTCTTAGATTAACTGGAAGTGCAAGATGATATGCTACGGGTCCAATTCAGGCTAGTATCTCAAAGGGCTCACAAAACATGGGTGCCATATTGGCACAATTCCCCAACTTCAACAAGGTTTTTCAGGCTTTGACCTTCAAATAAACATGGTCTCCCTCTTGAAATTCCAAGTGTCTTCTTTTCTGTTCGACATAGCTCTTATGTCTGTCTTGTGCTTCTTCCAAGTTCTATTGTACTTTCTTTACCATGTTCTCGATTTATTGGAGCATCTATGGTCCAACCATGAGTCGGTTATCCGGGTTATCCCAGCTAATCAAAGTTGTACACTTTTTTCCGTACATTATTTCGAAAGGGCTCAACTTAGCCGAAGTTTGGTACCCATTGTTATATGCAAATTCCACCAAGTGTAGGTAGTCTTCCCACTTGTTCGATTTTGTTCTTACATACATGCAGAGCATACCTTCTATGATTTGGTTTGTCCTTTTGGTCTATCCATCCGTTTGTGGATGATAAATCATGCTGAAATTCAAATTAGTATTTAGCCCTGCAAACAATTCCTTCCAAAAAGTGGATGTGAATTTTATGTCTCTATTTGAAATCACCATTTTAGGAATACCATGCAGTCTAAAAATTTATTTCATGAATATTTCAGCAATGTTAATAGCTTTAAAAGTAGTCTCTACAGCAATAAAATGTGCAGACTTATTGAGCTTATCGATTACAACCATGATAGAATCATTATGTTTCTGAGTTTTAGGAAAACCGGTGATAAAGTCCAGTGAGATGGTCTCCCATTTCCATTCTGGTACTGGTAATGGCTGTAATAGGTCAGCTGGATGTTGGTGTTCATCCTTAACCTGCTGGCAATCTTGGCACCTAGCCAAGTATTCTGATGTTTTTCCTTTGATATTAGGATAGTAAAATAGTTTTCTGAGTGTTGTTATTGTTTTCCGGTAACCTGGATGGCCAGCGTATGGTTTCTTATGCACTTTGTCTAAAATAGTTAATTTTATCTCTGTTGAATCTGGTACGTAAAGTCTGTTTTTAAATCTTAATAGTCCCTCCTTGTCGATACTTATATCCGGTTCATCTGAGTTTGTGACACTATTTTGCAATTCTTCCATCATCTTAGTGTAATTTTCGTCATTAACACATGCCGTTCTGATTCTTTGTTCTAGATCACTTTCTGTTCTGTTGATATTTATCTCAAATAACCCATGGATTCTGCGGCTTAAAGCATCTTCTACTTTATTTTCCTTACCCTTGATATGTTTGACTTCAAAGTCAAATTCGCTCAAAAAGGCTAGCCACCTTTCTTGTCTCACATTAAGGTCTGGTTGGTTAAACAGATATTTCACTCCGCTATTATCTATCAATAGTAAGAATTTTCTACCCATGATATAGTGTCGCCACATATTTAAGGCATGTATTACTGCTGCCAATTCTAAGTCATGAGTGACATAATTTCGCTCATGCTCCTTTAATTTCCGGGACTCATAACATATTACGTGCCCTTCCTGAGTTAAAACACCACCTAGTCCCTCTTTACTTGCATCCAGCATACTGTGAAGTCTTTATCTGGGTCTGCAACCTTCAAGATGGGCGCCGATGTCAATAATTCTTTTATCTTGTTAAAACTATCTTGACACTTTTGCGACCAATTAAACTTGGTCCCTTTATTTTGTAGTGACATGATAGGGTAGGCTATCTTGGAGAACCCTTCTATAAATCTGCCATAATATCCAGTGATCCCCATGAATGACCGGATATCTGCCACATCTTTAGGCACTGGCCATTCCATAATGGATTTTATCTTTTCCGGGTCTACAACAATACCTTATGAGGAAATGACATGTCCTAAATATTGTATTTCTCTTTGATAAAAGTCACATTTGATGAATTTTTCATAAAGTTTGTGTTTCCTTAGTGTTTGCAGAACTATTCGTAAGTGTTCATCATGTTCCTCCTCTATTTTAGAATAGACCAGAATATCGTCGATAAAGACTACTACGAATTTGTCTAAGTAGTGGCTAAAAATGCTATTCATTAAGCACATAAATGTGGCTAGTGCATTAGTGAGTCCGAAAGGTATGAATACAAAGTCTTAGTGTCTGTATCTTGTTCAAAAAGATGTTTTGCTTATGTCCTGATCCTTTATCCTAACTTGATGATAACCAGATCGTAAATCCAATTTTGAGAAGATCTTTCCCCCCCCAACTTGATTGAACAGATCATTTATCCCGGGTAAGGGGTATTTGTTCTTAATGGTTACTTTGTTTAGTTGTCTATAATCGATACATAGTCTTAGAGTACCATATTTCTTTTTCACAAAGAGGACTGGTGCTCCCCATGGCGAGACACTTGGTCTGATATACTCTTTATCCAACAATTCATGTAATTGTATTTTTAATTCTGTCTGTTCTGGTAGACTCATTCAGTAGGGTTCTTTTGAGATATTGGGTGATAAACAAGGTAAGTTACTTCCAACATTCATCATAGGTAAGAACAATTATGTTTATTCTTTTCATTAGCTTCTTTTCTTTTTGCATTAGGGTATAGTTTCTTAGTTTTTCCATCATGTTTGTAGAGATTGTCTATTGTTCCTTATTTTCACTTGTCACTAACCCATCTTTGTGGAAGATATTTTTTTACATTTTCAGGATCATGTATCTCTATAACTTTATCATGGTGACAACAAGAAACCATCCAATCATTAAGGCTTAGTCACTTAATGGCTAGATTTTTCAAGAGATGTCATTTTTTATTTTAAGCATATTTTGCTCTCTATTTATATGTTGTTTCTTACCCTTGTTGTGGAAAAAAAAATTCATTTTTTTATGGCCTTATCATGATAATTATATGATTTACACTTGGAAGTTCTTGTGTGGAGATTATTTCTCTATTTTCTTGACTTTATCCAGATATTTGTTTTTTTGAAGAGTTGTGGGATAGTTCAGGGATCTCAAATCTCAAGTCTCTTTTTCCTTGTCCTTAAATTATGTGGAATCCTGCAAGGTGTCCATTTAAATAGAACAGCCTAGGATTGCTTCGGCTCCTTGATCGAAGTCCACAGATCTTCGCCATGTGTCCTCTATGGATTTGACGGCTCAGATTCACTTCGGGTGATCTAATGACTCATATTCGTTCTACTTCACCAGAACTGAGATCTCAAATCTCAATATATCGCCTCTGTTGACTGGGTAGCTCCCGAAGTTCTATTTCTGGCACCATGTGCCCTCTTTCACATCAACGGTTCTTGTCGTTTTTGGGACTATCACCTTCAGTGATTTGAAGTTTCAACAACCATGAGTCTTCGAAGTGAATCTTTCCAGAGTCCATGATGTGGTGACACTTGTCCAACCTAGATCAAAAGTTAACGTTCGCTCTGATTGTTCTGGATTTGGATGTTTCAGTTCTCAAACTAAAAACTCCAGGGTAAGCCTCTCCAGATCTCCTGATCTGGTGACAAGTGTCCCCTCATAGATCAACGACTCTCAACTCTTCGTCTCCCCAGGCTATGACTGTTTTAACACTTCAACTTTCACCTCCTTCTGGATCTCCTAACCTGTTGACACATATCCTTTCTGGATCCAACGATCCAAACTCTCCTTTCGAAAATCGAGATTTCATGACTTGATATTTCCAATTTAACACTTCCACCACATTCCCGACTTCTGAAATGTCGACATTTCAGACTGCCCAAATCCAATGGCTCACGCTTCTCTGGATCTAATTGTCCATATATTCCCTTCACGCATTGGGACTTCGCGTTTTGCAAAGTTGGATGGGTGCTCACTTCCCTGCTTCTGATCCCTGATACCCCTAAATTCTTCCAGGACAATCGATGATATATATCTCTCCTCGATCAACGACTCAGATTAAATCACGATTTTGCATTTTGCGAATCCTCACAACTTTTCCCTTTGACATCTACCACCTTTGATTCAGCGAAATGTTGATATCATGCCATGTTTCCCCTTTCAATGGAAGGTCCTGATGATTTCGGGATTTCCCATTTCAGAGTTTCACAGATTTCACTCTGCTTCTTCGAAATCTTCTCATTTGAGAAACTACGATAATTCCTCACGACTAACCAGTGCACTAATTTTTTGAGATCTAACAACTTGAAATATTTTGGCTTCTCGTGGATGCATCTTAACCCTTGAGATTCCTTCGATTATCTCAAAAAAATTTCACTCCACCTTTAGACACTTCAACTCTTAAGGAGTTAGACATTTTTCTAAGTGCTACCTCTCGATATTTAAAACCATTATTCCTCCTGAACTTTGTTTTCGCTTTCTTTCCTAATTTGGGAGATTTTCAAAATGTTGCAAAGACTACACCTTCCAAATTTCTCTTGTGAGCCTTATAAATTTAGGTCTCGTCTGTGTTTCTGAAAGAATTGTCCCTCCTAAGCTTTCATCAATGAAACATGACTTCAACCCTATGCACACTTACGCTCTGTGTGCAGCTTCACACTATTCTCTTTTGAGATTTTGAATGTCGAAAGTCTCTTCACCTTAACCTTCTTGCAACTACACTAGATCTAACGACCCAGTTTCTATTGAAAAAGATACGGATCTACCCTAGCATACTATTATCTTGGTATTTTTTATACGAGGCTCTTATAGACAACTGGTTAAATTTATCTTCAATCCGTAAAGAAAGGATAGAGGGGGGAGTCCCTACTGGAGACGATTTTCCATAATCAATAGTTATGATCGCAAATGTTATGTAGAGTTTGAAGACTCGCTTAAATAAGTGACCAACTCTGTAAAAGGTAACAGGTTTATGTATTTAAGTCCCTGGACATTTTTTCCTTAGATTAAAAGGAAAATAAACAGTAACCCCTTCCTTCTAGTTAACATAGTCAGCTAAAGAGGAAGTTGCTTACAATAATCGAAACATAGCTTCCCGTGTAATAGATGTTCATATAGATCAGAGAATATGTGTTGGTAACAACACATATACATATATATTCCAATTATGATATTCGTTCGAACATCCATTTGGTAATTGTACAATTTAAACATTCCTTAATATCAGTCACAGATCTATTAGTTAATTGTTGTCTATTGTAGACCATAGATTATATCACAGGGATAGGAAACTTTCACACTTTCGTCGACAACAATACATACAACAGTTTTCTTAGCTCTACTCAAGAAACTTCCAAACATTTATCAATGGTTAGCACATACAATAGTCATCCTTGACTCTACTCAATGCATAATTCAACTGTAAAGGCATAATCAATAATTCATTTCCTTCTACACAAAAGGTAAATGTATTCTATCAGTCATTCATTCATAGAACATTTAACCAGAACTAAGTAAATACATTCTACCAATTATTAATCAACAGAACGATCAACGAGGGAGGAGTAGAAGAACATATCTGAACAAATTGTTGGGACAACAAATGGAACAAGAAATTTCCACCCAACCATAGAACAGAACAACCAAATTACTTGTTTCGTTCACCCCCTAGCTTGACCATGAATCCATGAGGGAGAACCTTGAACTCCTCTTTCGCTACCGTCCTCTTTCAGATCCCAATTCTCCTAGCCTCACACTTAGAAATAGTTCTCATAACAACAAATCTATCTTTCTTCATATCGGAAGTTATCCTTGTTGATATTATGGTAGATGCGGGAGGTATTTACCTCCACGTGTAAACGTGACAAGGATAGAATACTCTAGGAAGAAAAAAAAAACCCTAATGAATTGGCTAATTACCCTAAAATACTTGTCGGGTCAAGAAGATAATTTATATTAGGTTATTAGCCTCCAAGAGAAGAAGTCGGCCATAAATAATAATATATATTGAACAGAAAGATACCCAGAATGAGAATTCGGCCTAGGAATATAGCCAAAATTAATATAAATACAGGAGGCCAGTTCTCATTCTAGCAGACAGTCTCAGAATTACAGAGGAGCACTTGTGCGCACTGTAGTACCCAGTTTTTTGCGCAGGTTTGAGGAGAGTTGTCGGTGCAGCTGCTGCAGCTAGCATTTACGTTTTGGCTTGGAATATCTCTTGGCTAGGTTGTGTACTATCTGATCATCTCTTGTTGATGTGCTATCCTTGGGGAAAGGTGCGCTACCCTTTGATTGGCTATCTAGCCTAGGTTTTTCTTCCGAAGTGATTCTCTATCAAGGTTACGGTGCTTGGAGGGTGGCTTCATCCTATGGTTGGGTGACAAGGGTATTCTCAATGGTAAAACGAGCACATCCACCTATATTCTAACACTCCTTGCCTCACACTCAGAATTAGTGATCGTAACAACAAGTTCGTTTTTCCCACAACACACTAGGAAACGTCATGCCTCCTCCCTTATTCTATATATGAAAAATCATCTTGTGCCTAGGTATTTTCCCCTTGGAGATTTTCATAGCTTTATAAATCCTTGATTTTCAGGGGTTTCCAATGGCCAAATTCTATATTTGCCACTTGTAAAATTCATCCCTGAGATAATTCAAGCATGTTCCCCAGACATGGAGTCATGGTCAACTGATTTCAACTTGGTTGTTCCACTTGTCTCTCAGCAATAAATATATAAATTATTTGTCTCTTACAAGTGTCATAGTCAAAGATTTAGTTGGGCAAATCAAATCTTTGTCCAACCAGTCATAATAATTAATTACAATTAACTAAATTCTCAATTCAAAATTTCCATAAATGACAATAATTTTCCAAATTTGAATATGCCAAAAATAGAAATAAATTCCTAAGTATTTTCAGTCTTCAAAATAATTTACTTTTGGGGATATTACACTATGAAATTCATAATTTGTATAACTTGTATATTTTCTTTATTTTTATCGTTGTATAACTTGTAGCTTGTATTATATGTATATAATGTTAAGAACCAAACATCAATATAGCATAGAAAAACCTCAGGAAAAGTACTCAACGCCTTGAAAAAGAGATAATTTCAGATAATAATCCTCTTCGAGGGGGCAACCTCCTTTTACCCCACTTAAATTTTCAAGTCCAAGATGATTCAAAATGAAAATCTCTCCTTGGTATATATAGGAGACTAGGAGGTATAATTACAACTAATGGCCTAAAGCCGACATAAATAAAATAACATTACTAATATAATATGCCCTAATTAAGGGGTAATGAGACAATATTAGGGCTTAACATGCCCCTCCCCT
>ML783479.1:838073-895388 GCA_009831015.1 Picea engelmannii | reverse complement strand
GTGTTGTGGATATTCATTGTATACTCTAATAATAAGGCCCTTGAGGGGTGTTAAATCAATTTGCATTAGAGTTAGTAACAACCATGGGAGGAAAAAGAAGAATAATTACTTTGGAGATGGTGCATGTCAATGTTGATGGTTTCCTTTCTAAAACTAAAACTAGAAAAAGTATATGGAGTCATCACATAGATTCTTATTTATTATATATTAATAAATCAATTGGTATTGGAGTTAGTAATAATTGAGTGGGCAGAATCAAAGGAACAATGTTATGCACAGAAAAAAAACGATTCAATTGCTCACACCCAGAAATGGTTACATTGCTTGTTTATATAGAGGAAATGGAAGATCTAGAGCTTTCCCGAAATGTTCTGAGTGTCGGTGGAAATGAATTCTCTAGAAAGGAGTCGAAGAGTTGGTGTGGTAGGTAGAGAAATTAATTTCTCCAACACTCCCCCTTAATTTCTACTACTAATTACATCAATATTTACCATGCCCAATGTTTCTCTTAAATACTCAAATTGGTCTTGTGCTAAAGCCTTTCTAAATATGTCTACAAGTTGCTCCTTTGACCTGCAATGTTGTAGGATGAGTTCTCCATTGTTGACAAGTTCTCGAATGAAGTGATATCTTGTGTCAATATGCTTAGTCCTCTTGTGAAAAACATGAATCTTTGATAGTGCAATGGTAGACTTGTTGTCACAATAGATTGTAGTAGGCTCCTCTTGATTATGCATTAAATCCTTCAATATTCTTCGCATCCAGACTCCTTGATGTTGCAGACAATCTCACGCTGCTTGAAATGTTGTTGATGAGATGGTCACTATTGGTTGCTTCTTGGATGCCCATGCAACAACTTTTGTTCCAAGATGAAATGTATATCCAGATGTGCTCTTTCTGTCATCAATGGTTTCTGCAAAATCACTATGTGTATCCAACCAACTGCAGATTATTTGAAGTGGAATACAGAATGCCATGATTCATAGTCCCTGCAATGTATCTTAATAACCTTTTTCCTCCTTTCGAATGTGGATTCTTTGGTGTGTCCATGAATCTAGAAATCAAACTGACTCCATACAATATATCTGGCGCTGTCAAATACATCAAACTTCCAACCAATTTTCTGAATATGGTTGAATCAAAATCCATCTCATTTTTTTCTCTACTTAGTTTGGTGCCAACTCCCATAGGTGTAGAAACTCGAGTGTAGTTTATCATTCTAAACCTTTTTAAGACATCTTTTGCATATTCACTTTGATAGATGATAATGCCTTTATCATTTTGAGTGACTTAAATGCCAAGAAAATAGTTCATTAACCCCAAGTCTGTCATCTCAAATTCCTTCTTCATTGCTGATTTAAACATATCAATAGAGATATTACCTGTATAGATCAAATCATCAACATATAGGCAAACAATCAAGATCTCACCTTGTTCAGTGACTTTGGTGTATAGTGTAGGCTCACTAGTGCTTCTTATGAATTCATTTTTTATCATGTATTAATCTATCCTGCTATACCAAGCCATTGGTGCTTGCTTGAATCCATAAAGAGCCTTCTTCAACTTATAGACCTTGTCTTCTTGATTTTTTACATCATACCCTGGTGGTTGCTGCACATAGACTTCTTCTTCTAAATATCCATTCAAGAAGGTTGATTTGACATCCATTTGATAGACTTTCCAATTATGTTAAGCTGCAATAACTAGTACCATCCTAATTGTTTCAAGTCTTGCTACAAGTGCAAATGTTTCATTGTAATCAACTCCATATTCTTGTGAAAATCCTTTAGCTACTAATCTTTCCTTATATTTGTCAACTTCTCCATTTTCCTTGTATTTAGTTTTATACACCCATTTCACACCTATGCATTATTTCTCCTTGGGTAAATCAACTAGATCCCATGTATCATTTTTTTAATAGATTCCATTTCTTCATTCATTGCATTAATCCAATGTTCTTCCTTAATTGCATCCTCAAAATACATAGGATATTGAGTAAATAGAGCAAAATTGGATTGCAAATCTACCCTATCTCCTTGATCATATATTTCATGCAAGCTTCTAGTCTTTTTGCCTCTTAATCTTGATCTTAATGATTCAAGTGTAGGATTTGAATCATAACTTACTTGTGGACTTGATGTTTCTCCTTGCTCACCTTGCCTTTGTGAGTTTTCTTCTTGTGGAATGTTTGATGGTATTTCTCCTTGCTCATTTGATTGTTCTCCTAGACCTTTTTCTCCTTGTTCTTCATATAGTATTCTTGTACCTGTAATGGTCTTGTCTATATTTCCATCCCATGATTCTTCCTCTTTGAATACGACATCTCTTCTTACAATGAATTTCTTAGTTATAAGATTAAACAACTTGTATGCCTTAGATTGTTCATCATAACCAATGAAAATGCATTTTTCACTTTTATCATCTAATTAACTCCTTGTTTGTTTAGGCACATGTGCATATGCAATGCGACCAAATATTCTAAAATGAGAAACACTATGAAGCTTACCACTCCATGCTTCTTGAGGAACCATGTCCCTCACAATCTTTGTTGGAATCCTGTTCAATATATACACTGCACAAGCTACTGTTTTGGACCAATATTCATTAGATAGATTCTTTCCTTTCAACATGTTTCTTTCCATCTCCATTATTGTATGATTCTTCCATTCTGCAACACCATTCTGTTGAGGTGCATAGCTTCTAGTGAATTGTTTCTTTATTCCATGATACCTACAATACTCCAAAAACTCATTTGGCTTGTATTCTCCTCCTCTATCTGATCTTAATATCTTAATGGATAGACCACTTTGTTTCTCAACCAATGCCTTGAATTCCTTAAACTTGTCAAATGTTTCAGATTTGTGTTTAAGGAAATAAATCCATGTTTTTCTACTATAATCATCAATGCATGTTAGAAATTATATGCTCCCCCCTAATGATGGGGTCTACATTGGACCACATAAATCTGTATGCACAATTTGTAAAGGTGCCCAAGCTCTATATGACTTCACTTTTGGAAATATTAACCTATGTTGCTTTCCCAAAATACAACTTTCACATGAACTAATTCGTGCTTGAATAGGTGGTAAACCTTTTACCATTTCATTTATTTGCAATAGACATAATCCTTTGAATTTTATATGGCCATGCCTCAAGTGCCATATCCATGCTTGAGCTTGACTTGATGCCTTGAAACTTGCTCCAATCTTCTCCATCATTTCACTTTTCATGTGAAGTGGGAACATTTTGTTGTCTGTCATTTTAATCATTGCAATCACCATTTTACTAGGAGGAATATCAAATATAGTGCATACATTATTCTCAAAAGAAACTCTATAACCCTTTTGAGTGAGTTGTCCCACACTTATGAGATTATGCTTCAAACCAGACACAAAGTAAACATCAAGAATAGTTTTCTTTCCACTGTTTGTTATTACATTGATTGCACCTTTTCCCATAACTTCTACAATATTATCATTACCCAATTTAATTTGTGCTTTAACTGATGTATTCAAATCCTCAAGAAACCCTTTATTTCCAGTCATATGGTTACTACAACCACTATCAAGAAACCAAATGTTACTTGCATTTTCTTGGGCTACATCACATGTAATAAACAATGTCTAACTACTCTCAGAGAAATGTGCATTTTTCTTTGTCATATATGCTTGTCTCTTTTGGAATTCATTTGCAAAGTGACCATACTTCTTGCAGTAATAGCATTGAATCTTTGAGTTGTCATACCTTTGAGATGTCTCATTGTGATTGTTTTCCCTTGAGCTGAAAATTTGATTTCTCCTTCTTCCTGGGTCTTGACTCTTTCTTTTTTCTCTTTGAAAAGTATATCTTCCTCTAAATCTTGGATTTCCTCTTCTTTTGCCTCTGCCAAATGTCATTTGTGTTTTGAATGCATGCTCCAATCAGGTATTGTCATTCCAATTCAACCTGTCTTCATAATTTTTCAAGCAGCCAACCAACTCATCCATAGAATATTTAGTCAAATCTTTAGATTCTTCAATTACCACAACAATTGCATAAAATTTTCTAGGAAAACTTCTTAAAACCTTTTCTACAACCTTCTGATCTACTAGCTCACCACCATTTTTCTTTATTTGATTAACCAACTCTGTAACCGAATATGTAAACTGATCTATTGAATCATAATCTTTCATTTGAAAGTTTTCAAATTCTCTTCTAAGTGCTTGGATTTTGGTGATTTTTACCTTAGTGCCTTGATATGTTGTCTCTAGAATGTCCCATGCTTGCTCGGTTGTAGTGGTTGGTTTAATCCTTCCAACAACTGAATCGTCTAACGCTTGTCCAATTATCTGTAAATCCCTTTTACTCTTTTGCCCATTTTCATCAAGCTTTTTATTTTCATCAACACTCAAAAAAGACTCATCTTTTGGTTCAGTATAGCCATTCATTACTATATCTGTTAGCTCATATGAATCAAATTCTAATTTCATTATAAATGCCAAATTTCTAGAAAATGTTGGAATCATTAGCTGCTGAAACATGCCTGATGCCATTCTCTTAAAAAAAAATCAAACCCAAAACTTTTCCAGCAAAATAGACACAAAGATTATGGTAAAAGAGGTTAAATGCTATTTACAAATATTATTGCAATTTATTCCTTCCCTACTCCTGTAAATGTCTTGGAGTGCTTTCAAATACAAAACCTTCAACACACTTTACCAATGTGCGTAACAATCTTGCAGACTTCAATACTATGCAATAAGCAAGTCAAATATCACCCACTTTTTTTTATTTTATATATAAATGTATGCACATGGCCATATATCATAAGCACCCTCCAAAAAAAAATTATGCCAAAAGGATGTTAAATATTTTGATTCAAATCCAAAATATCAGCAAATCAGAACCCCTTATGCATATATCTTTTAATTAAGTAAAATCATGATAGCAATTTACTAACGAATATAATGAAGATGCTCCAAGATACAGTAAATCTTTCACACCTCAACACAGAGAGACAGTAAACTGGCTCAATCCGCCTAGATTCGCCTAGCTCTGATTTCTCTCAGCTAACTTGGAATCTACGCCTCTCCAACAGCTTGCTCACACTCGATGGCTCTGCTGAACTCTTACTGCTCTTCTGGAAGCTGCGGCTTCCTCAACACAATGCTCAGAACTCTCCAAATCTTACTATAGCTCAATGCAAAGACTGTTAACATCGCTCTTTATCTTTCACGGCTCCTTGCTCTTCATCTCAAAGCAAAGATCTCCTGCTCTGATACCATGATGAGTGGGAAGAAGCAAAGGAACAATGTTATGCACAGAAAAAAATGATTCAATTTCTCACACCCATAAATGGTTACATTGCTTGTTTATATAGAGGAAATGGAAGCACCTGGAGGATCCAGAGATTTCCCGAGATGTTCTGGAGTGTCAATGGAAAGGAATTCTCTAGAAAGGAGTCAAAGAGTCTGTGTGGTAGGTAGAGAAATTAATTTCTCCAACAATAATCATGGAAGGAAAAAGAAGAATAATTATTTTGGAGATGTTGCATGTCAATGTTGATGGTTTCCTCTTCAAAACTAGAAAATGTATATGGAGTCATAATATAAACTCTTATTTATTATATATTAAATAAGAGTTTTTAGATGAGGAGAAAGAAATCAAGGAAGTAGAAGCAATTGAAAAATGTATAGATAGATTGATATGCATTGGGAAAATGATCCATGGTGAGAAAGGGGAAAAGTGGGGTTTGAAGTACTATGATCCAAAGGGTTTTTTTTATTTTAAAGGTTGTATGTTTTAATGGAATGTTTAGAAAAGTGTGTATGATGCGAAAATGAAGGGATTTTCTAGTGGAAATTTAGAATAGAAATGAAAAAAAATTAGAGGTAATTTTCTATGAAATTATTTTCTTGTAAATGGCTCAAAAATTAACATCTCTTTTAAATATTTTTTTAAGTAAGATTATTTGAAATTGTAAATGTCAATTAGTTAATCTTTAAACAATGTTAAATACAAATTCTATTAGAAAACTAATCTATTGATCAAGATAATAATATGGCGTACAAATTTTTAAGGCTGAGATAATGTACTATGAATTTATTCTTATAGAAGGAATTTGGATAAATGAAAGTATATGTGGATGATTAGAATATAAACTCCTCCTATTTAATATCATTTTGTATTCATGATTTTTTTCAACCTAACATTAGTAGGTTATTAATTTATGTGAACATAAATTGAAGGACAATTAAAATCTTGAAACCTTATGAATATTTTGTTTTATGGGCAAGGGTGAGCATTAAATTTCAACACTAAATCACTTTTTCTTTTTTATAATATTTTTATTTTTCCATTGAAAAAATGTTATTTAATTAAAATTAATTGATTTATTAATATTAAATTATATATTCATTATTATTTTTCTAACCAATTTTTATTATTCCAATCAATAAATACATTTTAATACACATGAATACACTAGATAAAGAAAAGTGCATCTATAAATTCACAATAATTGATATACAATTTTCATTTCTCTCCATGTAATAAGTGGTTTTGATAAACAAATAGTCTACCATAAATTATCCACTTGTACATGGGCGGCCACCCACCCCTTCGACTAACTCAACTCCTTCCACTCACTCAACATAGTTCTTCATCCTGGAATTTTTTTTATCTACAATTTTTTATGTAACTTTTGAGGTTGTTTTGAGGCCTTAAAAGATGTTTTTTGGTCATTTATGGGTCTAGGGTGGTCATGGCTTGCCTAGCTTTTTCAACAATTGTAATTCTTGTTTAGATATTTCCAACAAGATACTATGCTCCCCAAAGAGAAATTGTATGAAAAATTTATACCCCTCGGGAGTTGATGTATCAACTAACCACCTCAGGGCAACAATCATTTTGGCCTCTTGTAATTTATTCTTGCCAATAAGCATATCGACGCCTTTCTCTTCATAGATAATATACCACCATTATAGCTAGCTTCTATTTCTTTTCATTTTATAATATTTTCCTATTTCATTCAGTAATAGAAATTGGGTTTCACTATATTATTGTGATGTCTACAATACTTCTAAGTGTGTGTTTCCATTCATATTCCTTCCTTTCATTTTTTTCTCTATACAATCCAAATCAGTGGTATCATAGCAATCTTATATTTCTTATCTCATAGTGCATGTCCCCCACAATGTGAGGGTATAGAGAGTCAGGGCTTGACCTAATTTCCCTTGGGGTAGAATATTCTCAATACCCTAGCAGCCTCCCATGACGAAAGAAAAGAGAGATGACATAGTAGGTGATCCTTTCAAGTCTTTTCTTGAAGAATCCCTTGCACGACAAAGGAACAAGATGATGAACAATTTCAACTGGATCCTTCGATTTCTACCATTGGGAGTTGAGGCACCTTCAACAAGTAGCAATTTTGAAGGTGAAATACCATTCAAGGTGCAAGTTAACTTTTGGATATTCCTTTATTTCAAGGTTAGATAGATGGAGATGCTTTAGAGAAATGATTAAATCTGTTAGAGGGTTATTAATCTATTCAAAAAAATTCTAACATCAAAAAGATCTCATTCACGCTTCTTAAATCCCTTCCCCATGTCAAATATTGGTGAGAAAGTTACTAAGAGAGACATAACAGAGATGATTTTTCAACATTTACGATATAATCCACTTGGGAGGCCTTTGTGGATTCCCTTAAGGAATAATTCTACCAGGTTAGAAACTATGAAAACCAATACATGAGATGGACAACTCTACATAGAGACCAAATGGTGCTAGAGTACACCAATATATTTCATACTTTGCACTCAATGATGAGTATAAAGGAATGCAAGTAGCACCATGTTTTGAAGTAACACAATGTCCTACATAATAACATCCAAACAAAGATGGATTTCTTTGACATATCCTCACTTAGATCGACTTATCAATATTCTATCAAAATTGAGAAAAATATTAAGCAGAGGAATAAGAGAGAGATTGAAAATGTGAATCCACCATATAGAAGCATGGTAAAGGTGCACTTAAATCATATAAAAAATGATAGAGAAAGGAGAGAAAAACTCAATACAACCTTTACAAGATGTAGAAAAGGAAGGGTAATGGGAAGTCTAAGAAGGACACTAGAAAGTGATGCAATTTCCAAATAATACCTAGCACAATACTGATGATTTTTTCTCGGAACAATTATTTTGGGCTCAGCTGAAAGAAAAATAATCTCACTCTAACTCAAACTCTGATTTAGAAAAGGATAAGGGAAAGAGGATCATAGAGACAGAATCCAGTGCTACTTTTCCAATTGCAAATATACAACTAGAAGAGTGAGACGAGCCCGAGGAGGGGGGAACCTATTCCATTCATAGATGTGGGTGAAAGGGACTCCAATACATTTCATTGTTGAAAGTGGTATATGAAATAACCTAATCTAAACCGAGGTGATCGAGAGATTGAATTTTCTAACAAAACCACACCTCCAACCATACACCATGGATTGGTAGAGCTAGGGACAAGACCTCTATGTCAGTTAGTAATGTCTCATGTCTTATGACATCAAACCATTCAAATATGAGGTATTGTGTGATTTTTCCCCTCTTGACGTCTATGATTCTCTTTTAGGAAAACCATATATGCATAAATGTAATGTTGTTTATGAGCCTAGGACTTTTAGTTTCATTGTTAACTTAGGAGGCCAACTCTACAATCTACCAGAGATAGTCCTGACTACTATAATTTCCCTGATATTTACAAAGTAATGACAAAAGGTAATCTCTAAGGCCAAAAAATATGTCATATTCATGGTTTATTCATAAGGTGGTCAAAAGATTGCTACAACCACCACGACCTCACCAAAGGGCCTCTCTACACAATAGAACTAGGTGGAGAAGATTGTAGAGGAATACCAAGATATCTTCACTTCACCTATGGGGATGCCTCTGCACTACCAGGTTAAACATTCAATTGAATTGATACATGGTGCCCCTTTACCTAATGCCCCAATATATAAATTCACTCTTCTGGAGAATGAGAAAATAAAACATCAAATTAATGAGCTCATCCAAAAGGACCACATTCGACCAAGCTCATCAAATTTTAGGAGACCAATTTTATTAGTGTATAATAAGTAAGGGACATAGTGATTTTGTATTGATTACATATACCTAAAAAAATCACTATTAAGAATCGATACCCAATTCCCTATATTGACAATATTCTTGATCAACTTAAGGGTGCCAAGTTATTTAGTAAGATTGATTTGAAATCATACTACCACCAGGTCTTAATTGAACATATGTATGGAAAATTGCCTTATATCATAAAGAATGCCTTTTTGAGTGGTTGGTCATGCCTTTTGGCTTGAATTATGCTCAGGAAACATCCATAAGGATGATGGATGACATCTTGTGGTTGTTCATAAACTCTTTTATGGTCATATATTTGGATGACATTGTCATCTTTATCAAAAATATGGTATAACATTTGCAACACATTCAGTAGGTCCCAAGAAAACATGGTAACACAAGTTATATGAAAATTTACAGAAATGCACATTTGGAATGCAGAGGATTCAATATATAGGATAGACCATGGATAAACATGGGATGAATGTGGGCCTATATGAATCCAATTCATTCATCATTGGGCATCCTCGATGACTCTAATAGATACCCATAGCTTCTTGGGCCTTGCCAAATTATACCATAGGTTCATGTTGGGGTTCTCTCATATCACTTGGACCTTAATCTAAGTGAGTAGGCATGGAGATAAAGACAATTTTTGTTGGCTTGAATCACAACATAAAAAATTTGAAGATATGAAATGTCGCCTCTACTCAACGCCACTCCTCACTCTACGAAACCTAGAAAACCCATTCAATATTGAGATAGATGCCTCCTGATACACTATTTGTGCATTCCTCACTCAACATCGACATTCAATGACCTATCCTGGAAACCTAATCTCTGATTCTATTAGCATGTATCCCACCTATGACAAGGATATGTACTCCACTATGTAGGCATGTTGATAGTGGAAGCATTCTTTTCTAGGAAAGGAAATTATCATCCAAGTTGATCAAAATACTTTGTAACTCATGAAGACACGAGGAAAGTTATCAGTTGATTGTCATCAAAAGTGTTCCATGTACTTGCAACAATTCCACTTGAACATTAATTATGAAAAGAGAAGTACAAATTATATTTCATACTACCTCAGTCAGTGCCTAGTTGTGATGCTAACCATAGTTATCAACTCATATGGTCATGAGACCTCCACGTAGCCAGAATTGTATGACACCGGCCCTCACTTTGTTGCTACATATTAGACACTAGGAGAAAGTAAATATGTTCCAAACTTTGACCTCTAGGACACACTTTTGTGCTATATGGGTCATATTTATGTTCCTTCAAGTGAGTATAAGAAGCCAATTTGGGAGTCACATTGCAATTAGGTGGTAGAGAATTTCAATGCGAAGAATACAATAGTAATAATTTAGAAGTATTTCTATTGGACAAAACTTTAATAGTATGTCAATATGTATATCATATCATGCACTGGATGTGCCATTGCTAAAACCGCCATTAAGAATGGGTTGTATACTCCTCTACCTACCCTAGACAACTCTTGGGAGTTAGCCTCATGCATTACATGCAATTTTTTCATCCACCAATCATGGTAACAATTGCATCTTTTTGGTTGTCAATTGGTTCTCTAAGATGACCATTTTGGCCCCATGTAAGAAGAGTATCATATGTGAAGCCACTACTAATCTCTTCCTTGAGCATTCTTAGGTTCATTTTGGGATACCACAGACCATTATTTCATATAGGGATAGTAAGTACTTGATTACCTTTTATTCCAACCTATGGTCTCCACTAGACACCATGCTAACAAAATCAATTTCCTTCCACCCGCAAATATATGGAAAACCAAAAATGGCAATTAGAATGATTGTGCATATCATGTGCATGTATAACTATAGGTATCCACATACTGGGGATGAGAACCTTCCATATGTTCAACATAACTGCAACATATCCCTATGTAGCTCTATTTTCTACATTCCTTTCTAGGTGTGCTAGGGGTTCTATCCATTCACCCCCATTGATGTAGATATTCCCATTGCATATTCATAGGAATATTCCTCCCATGATTATATTGAGCTATATAGAGAAACCAAAATTTTTGAATGGATCGAGCACATCCAACTGTAGGTTCATGATATCCTATAGAAAGTCAATGCCAATTACACACAACGACATGACCATCATTGGGTTCCACACAACATTTAGGTTGGTCATGAGGTCTAGTTGCATTTGTAGAAAAAACACCAAAAAGGCTCTCATAAGAAGTTTGGATCAGTCCAATATGGGCATTACATCATCACGAAGGTTGTGTGTGAGAAAGATTTTGAATTGAGTATTCCACCTTTCCTTGTCTTGCACCCGATATTTAATGTGGATATTCTTCGACCATATTTTAGACCCCTATTAGACACTTCAAAGGTGTCTGAGCATTTATCCCCTGTAGAACTCAATCCTCACTATATTGAGTAGGCTATAGTGTATTAGATAATGGAATCCAATAAAAAGGGAACCCACTAGAAAAAAATACAACTCTACTAGGTTGTTAAAAGTAGGATATCTTATTCACCTAGGCAAGTGGCTCACCAGGAGTCAAATTCAACAAATGTTTCCCAATATAATAAGGGAACTTGATGAAATTTGGACCTTTTCTTCCTAATGGGAGATGAATGATCCAAGTGGAAATATGAACATTGAGGGTCGTTTTTGTTGTTTTTTTTCATATAAGATATGATCAATGTATTATTACAATGATGAGTGTTCCATATATAGGGAAAATAAGGTAATCATCCATGAAAGGATGCGCTCGTTGAATAATCAATAACTATTTGTTATTATTATTTACTTATTATATACCATAGCTAATAATCAATTAATAATATTATTATTAATTATTATATTTAGAGAATGTATTCCCGATGTTTTCCAAACATCAACACTCCCTCTCAACGAGGGAGACATTTTGCAACATACCACTCTTGTCTTTGAAGTATACAAACTTCATCCTAGACTTATGACACTTATCTTTTAGTATTGGGAGACATCTCTCTCCCACCTGAACTGAGGAGAAACTCCTTCTGCTGATCTCCCTCTTAGCCAATTAAATCTCTCTAAGATTAGGCTCACTTTGGGTTCGCATGTAAAAGCATATAACATATTGAGTCTTTATCACTCCTTGTCAAATCACCATGACTAGGACAAATACTACAACAGGATATTTCACCACGGGCACACAGCTTTGAGTGAATGTCAGCTTGATGTTAACTGACACATAGAAATCACTTCAAGAACCTCGAGTCCATATTATTCCTTGTCGTGATCAAGCAAGGACTACGTCTAGGCCCATTTAACACAAGTGAAACTTTGTGATAAATGTATCCTATCTCCCTTGGTATGCAGCCCAATCTAGGAGAAGTTTTTCCCGATGCTGAAACATCAACACTCCCTCTTAGATAGGGACGTATATTTCCATAGTAGTACACAACTACTGTCCAGAAACACGCAGTCTCCACCAATGGTACAAAAACACCACAATAGTAAAAGATTTGTCACACATGGCACTCCCATGTGGACTTTAATAGGCTACTCCTATAGGAACACTTATAGAGGTTACTCCCTCTAGGAAGTTGGGATATAAGCCCAAATTCACTTATCCCTTCTCCAACAAGCGTCCTCACATATCAACTCAACTCAATTCACAGAGGAGTACGATCTAGAGAAATTTTGTCACACATGGCACTCCATGTGGACTTTTAGAGGCTACACCCTCTAGAACAACAGGGTAACCACCATTGGATGAGGAACAACAGGAGCCGTTGATCTCATTCTTCGGATTTCCGCCAACGACCCGCATTTTCGGGATTTCGTAATTCGGGGTTTCAGGGTTTCAAATATCAAGCAACAACGCAATACATTTCTTGAAGTTCCGAAAAGGTAAAGGTGGGACCTGCATTTCGGGATTTCAGAATTCAGGCTTTCAGGGTTTCAAATGTAAAACAACAGTGCAAAACATTTCCCAAAGTTTCGAAAAGGTAAAGGTGGGACCCGCATTTTCAGGATTTCGAAATTCAGGGTTTCGGAGTTTCAAATGTCAAGCAACAACGCAAAACATTTCCCGAAGTTTCAAAAAGGTAAAGGTGGGACCCATATTTTTGGGTTTTGGGGTTTACTAACTCCCGATGCAAAACATTACATGACATCAAATGCCGAATCACGAAGTTACAAAAAAGGTAAGGGGCCCATCCAATATCGGGTTTCGGCGTTTGGAAATGCTTGATGCAAGAACAACATACCACGGGAATCGTCGAATCCCAAAATTCGGTCAACTGTGGGCCAAATTAGGTTTTCGGAGTTTGCACGAACAAAAGGACTCCACACAAGTTGAACTGATAAACTCTGAAAGGTCGGAAAAGGAAAGGAACATGAATAGAGTTTACAAACTTAGTAATTTTTTTCCCGACAATATTCATACAGTTAGATTTCAGAACTTATAGCATAACCTCCACTCCCAAATATACCAATCTTCAACATTGATTTTACTCAGAAAACACATACAGAAAGAAAAGTAACAAGGAATTTAATTTAGATGGGATTTCTTCCAGAGTTCAACCATGCATAATCCTTTCAGCTATCATAACGAATAAAAAGGCCAATTTCTATTGTTCATTCAGAAAGGGATCACTAGAGGTTAGATTTACCATATGTTCTCTGTTAGTCTTTAGGCTTTATGAATTCGAACTAATTTTTCCTACACATTATTATCTATCATAATTAGAATATGCATTGCATCCGTGATTGAATCATTTACCAGAGAATGGAAAATATTTTAGTTCCTATTAAACACAGACATTGCATCAGATATAAAATCATTCAGACAGAAAATGGAAAGCATTCCAGTTCTGATTTAACAAATATATTGCATCAGATATAAAATCATTTAGAACAGAGAATGGAAATCATTCCAGTTCTGATTTAACAAATATATTGCATCATATATAAAATCATTCAGAAGAGAGAAGGAGAAGATTTAACATATCTGGACCAATTCGCGGGAAGACAAAGGGAATAGCCACATTCCTCCCAACCGTAGAACAGGGCAGAAAAAATCACTTGCCCAATTCACCCCCTAGCCTTACCATGAATCCATGAGGGGGAACTTGGAAACTCCTCCTCAGCTATGTCCTTCAATTCCAACAGTTATCCTCTTGCCTCACACTTACTCAACAGTGTTCATAACAGCAAGGTGATTCTATTTCAATAGGCTCCTCTTGCCTCACACTCAATCCATAGTGTTCATAACAGCAAGAGAGCTCGGGAATCCTTTCCCAGCATACTTGGTAGCATCGTGCCTCCTCGCATATGCTATTTATCCATTTTTTTGCCCAGGTCTTTTCCCTCCTTTGGAGATTTTCATAGATTTTCTTAATCCCTTATTTCCAGGGGCTGCCAGTGGCCAAATCTCTGATTTTCCACTTATAATCATCATCCCAGAGGCAGTTCCAACTGGTTCCCCACTCATGGAGTCATGGTCAGCTGATTTTAACATGGCTGTTTCATTTGTCCTCCTGCAGTTAATATAATTATTTTGTTGTGATACAAGTGTCATATTCAAATAGTTAGTTGGGTCCAAACAGATCTCTTCCCAATAGTCATAATAACTAAGTACAATTATTAAATTCGAAATTCGGAATAGCCATAAATGGAAAAAAAATTCCAGATTCGAATTTGCCAAAAACGGAAATAAATTTCCAGCACATAAAAATAAAAATATTTATTTTTGGGGGATGTCACATCCTTTCCCCCTTTAGTAAAACATTTTCCTCAATGTTCGTTCCTTTCCTGGAACAGGATTGGATGATATTTCCACAAATCTCCCTCCAATTCCCAAGTGGCCTCCTCGGGACTAATGTGCTTCCATTGCACCTTTACCTGAGCGACGACTCTGTTCCGAAGTGTTATTTATCTTCGGTCCAGAATGCGCAGGGGTTCCACCTAGAACTCGCCCTCGGTTTCCACCTGCATCAAGTTCCAATCAATCATATGAGTAGGGTCATAAATATACTTTTTCAACAAAGAAACATGAAATACATTATGAATTCTTAGATTAGTTGGAAGTGCAAGCTGATATGCTATGACTCCAATTCGAGCTAGTATCTCGAAGGGCTCACAAAACCTGGGTGCCATCTTGGCACAAATCCCCAACTTCGGCGATATTTTTCAGGCTTTGACCTTCAAATAAACATGGTCTCCCTCTTGAAATTCCAAGTGTCTTCTTTTATGATCCGCATAGCTCTTCTGTCTGTCTTGTGCTTCTTCAAAGTTCTATTGTACTTTCTTTACCACGTTCTCGATTTCTTGGAGCATCTCTGGTCCAACCATGAGTCGGTCAACCAGGTTATCCTAGCTAATCGAAGTTGTACACTTTCTGCCGTACATTATTTCAAAAGGGCTCAACTTAGCCAAAGTTTGGTACCCATTGTTATATGCAAATTCCACCAAGTGTAGGTAGTCTTCCCACTTGTTCGGTTTTGTTCTTACATACATGCAGAGCATATCTTCTATGATTTGGTTTGTCCTTTTGGTCTATCCATCCATTTGTGGACGATAACTCGTGCTGAAATTCAAATTAGTATTTATCCCTGCAAACAATTCCTTCCAAAAAGCGGATGTGAATTTTACGCCTCTATCTAAAATCACCATTTTAGGAATACCATGCAGTCTAAAAATTTCTTTCATGAATATTTCAGCAATGTTAATAGCTTTAAAAGTAGACTTTACGGGAATAAAATGTGCAGACTTACTGATTTTATCGATTACAACCATGATAGAATCATTATGTTTCTATGTTTTAGGAAAACCGGTGATAAAGTCCAGTGAGATGGTCTCCCATTTCCATTCCGGTACTGGTAATGGCTGTAATAGGCCAACTGGATGTTGGTGTTCAGCCTTAACCTACTGGCAATCTTGGCACCTAGCCAAGTATTCTGCTGTTTTGCCTTTCATATTAGGCCAGTAAAATAGTTTTCTCAGTGTTGTTATTGTTTTCTGGTAACCTGGATGGCCAGAGTATGGTTTCTTATGAACTTCGTCTAAAATAGTTAATTTTAGCTATGTTGAATTTGGTACGTAAAGTCTATTTTTAAATCTTAATAGTCCCTCATTGTCGATACTTATATCCGGTTCATCTGAGTTTGTGACACTATTTTGCAATTCTGCCATCATCTTAGTGTAAATTTCGTCATTAACACCTGACATTCTGACTCTTTGTTCTAGATCACTTTCTGTTCTGTTGATATTTATCTCAAATAACCCATGGATTCTACGGCTTAAAGCATCTACTAATTTATTTTCCTTACCCTTGAATTCGCTCAAAAAGGCTAGCCACCTTGCTTGTATCACATTAAGGTCTGGTTGGTTAAACAGATATTTCACTCCGCTATTATCTGTCAATAGTAAGAATTTTCTACCCATGATATAGTGTCGCCACATTTTTAAGGCATGTATTACTGCTGCCAATTCTAAGTCATGAGTGACATAATTTAGCTCGTGTTCCTTTAATTTTCGTGACTCATAACATATTACGTGCCCTTCCTGAGTTAAAACACCACCTAGTCCCTCTTTACTTGCATCCACGCATACTTTGAAGTCTTTATCTGGGTCTGCTACCTCCAAGATGGGCGCCGATGTCAATAATTATGTTAGCTTGTTAAAACTGTCTTGACACTTTTACGACCAGTTAAACTTGGTCCCCTTCTTTTGTAGTGACGTGATAGGGTAGGCTATCTTGGAGAACCCTTCTATAAATCTGCCATAATATCCAGTGATCCCCATGAATGACCGGATATCTGCCACATCTTTAGGAACTAGCCATTCCATAATGGATTTTATCTTTTCCGGGTCTACAACAATACCTTCCGAGGAAATGACATGTCCTAAATATTGTATTTCTCTTTGATAAAAGTCACATTTGTCGAATTTTTCATAAATTTTGTGTTTCCTTAGTGTTTGCAGAACTATTCGTAAGTGTTCATCATGTTCCTCCTCTGTTTTAGAGTAGACCAGAATATCATCGATAAATACTACTACGAATTTGTCTAAGTAGTGGCTAAAAATGATATTCATTAAGCACATAAATGTAGCTAGTGCATTAGTGAGTCTGAAAGGTATGAATACAAACTCTTAGTGTCTATATCTTGTTCGAAAAGTTGTTTTTCTTATGTCCTGATCCTTTATCCTAACTTTATGATAACCGGATCGTAAATCCAATTTTCAGAAGATCTTGGCCCCCCCAACTTGATCGAACAGATCATTTATCCTGGGTAAGGGGTATTTGTTCTTAATGGTTACTTTGTTTAGTTGTCTATAATCGATACATAGTCTTAGAGTAGCTTTTTTCTTTTTCACAAAGAGGACTGGTGCTCCCCATGGCGAGACACTTGGTCTAATATACTCTTTATCTAACAATTCCTCTAATTGTATTTTTAATTCTGTCAGTTCTGGTTGACTCATTCGGTAGGATGCTTTTGAGATAGTGGTTGATCTGGGTAGTAAGTCTATGGATAAATATATTTCTCTCCTAGGAGGAAATTCTGGTATCTCATCAACAAATATGTCTCGGAATTCACGTAGGAAAACAAATTATTCTAACTTGGGCTTATCTTCTTTTTCTAATATATTCGTTACTTGGATGGAATAAACTTGACATCCCTTTCTAATGCATTTCTTGAATTGCATCGCTGAAACTTGTCTGACTGACACCGGTTTTGGTATGCCTTGGGCTGTTCTAACAGTGCCAAAATTATCTTTATAGCTAAGTATCTTTGTATAACAATCTAGTACTTCTTTGTGTTGCTCCAACCAATCCATCCCAATAATCATATCATAAGATCCTAGTGGTAGGATGTTCAGATTGGTCCTTATATTTTGACCATCTAAACTGAACTCAAGATCAGAAATAAAGTTAACTAATTTTCTTTTAGTCCTTGTTGCTAGTTGTACAAGCCAAGATTTTGCATGCTTTTGTTTCTTAAGTTTATTCGACTCTACTACATCGGGAGTAATATAACTTAACGTATCTCCAGGGTCAATTAAAACAGAAATTCGAGTGTCATGGATTTTACCTTCAATCTTTACTACCGAGGACTGGTGGTCAGCTTGTCGACCATCTATGGCTGCATTTATTCAATGCTGACTTCTGCCCATGTCACCTACTGTTGAGGCTTCCTGCAAATTGTGAACATCACTTCTGTTCGATACAATTAAACATGGACAGTTCCTCCTTAGATGAGGCTCTCCACACTCCCAACATTTTAATGGCTCGCGGGCGTTGTCCCCAAACCTTTTCATTCCAAGGTTCAAAGGTTTACCACTACCTTGTGTATTCGGGTGATTGGAGTGAAAATCCTTCCTTGGGAAACTTTTTGTTGCATTTCGATAAGGATTTGGTTGGTATCCTTTCTTTCGTTGGTTTATTCCATCTTACTTCTTATCCTTCCAGGTCTTGGGAAACTCTACCCACTGTTTATACTGGTCATAGCACATTCGTGCCTTCCTGAATTCCTTGCTCAAGGATTTGGGTTTTTCAAACTCAATTATGTCCCTATAGGACTGTGGTAAACAACTTAAGAATCACTAGATTTTTACCTTATCCTCCCGGATGTATGGTACAAACCTTAGTAGTTCTAGAAATTTATTGATAAGGTCATCCATCGTCATTTGTCTGAGCTGTAATTCGTAAAATTCTTTTTTCTTCCTTTCATAATAGCTTTCAGAAAGGTATTGTTTCTTAAAATACTTCTTCAAGTCAGACCATTCCAACTATTTCTCCTTTAGGCCCTTGGCCAATTTCAGGTCTTGCCACCAAATGTTGGCCTTCCCCTTCAGATTGTAAATGGCCATTCTGACCTTCATGTTGTTGGGATAGTTGTAAATTTGGAAGTATTTTTTGATGTCCAACAACCATGCTTCAGCTTCTTCTCTTGTCCTGGATTCTCCATCAAAAGTAGTTGGTTTAATCTTTGTAAATTCTCCTTCAAGGTGGTCTGTTTGTTTTCTTTTTCTGTCTGGTATGGTTTTGTCTTCAGCTGAAAGTGTCCCTTCAGATGAACTGTCTCCTTTCTTTGTTTTCATACCAGAATTCTTGGAGGCCCTTTTGCTAACCTCTTCCTCATGGTTATCATCTTTTGGGATTTTCTTGGTTACTATACTATGCAGCAGGACTTCATTTATCTCTTGTTGTTCCTATTGTGCCTTCTTTAATTTTTCATTGTTGGCCTTGAAAAACTGTAGTTCAACTATAAGGTTTCTCATTGTTTCCAACACCTCCGTGGATAAGCTTTCATCACTGTTCTGTCTCGAATCTCCAGGAGGTCCTTGTTGCGGATTCTCTTCCATCCTGATTTCTTCAACTTCTTGAGCTGCCATTATTCAACACAAAATAGAAAAGCTTTATGTTTGCAATTCACAAGATTTGTTAGTTTTCTCATAGATCAGAATATATATACTAAGCAATTAATGTGGCCCTGCTCCGACCCAGTGTTGTAACCTGGCTCTGATACAATATGTAATGTACCTTAGAAATGACCATATAAAAAAAAATTGGACATGAATCAATTTCGTTTAATCATAGATTGTAAAAAAAGGAATGATTCAATTATGACCATAAGGATATTACTACACCCACCTAATCTACTTCGAATAGAAAGATTTTGTGGGTAAAAATTCCCTCCATGTTTCTGTTCCTTTCCTTATTCACTGCACCCTTCCAGCATACTCAAAGTAAGAGAGTGAAACGAACTTAGCTCGAAGGAGACTCCGTTGTTTAGAGAGAGAAAAGGATATCACCCTAAAGTGTTCAGAGCGAGGCAGAGAGAGAAATCGTCTTGCAGGGTTCAAGATCCAATGGAAAAATGCCAAATCCTCCTCGCCAGATATCTTTAGAATAATGAACGGTGATAAATTGTCGGGAAAAGAACCAAAATCTAGTGGACCGTTAGATCCCATAGATCTGTGCGGTTGTTAAGGCTGATCGATCAAAACTCAGGAGGGTAACGATCAGATGTCGTTAGAGGAACGAACTATGGATAATTCATCGGGAAAGTATCGAAATCCCGTGAACCATTGGATCTTAAAGTTCTACACAGATGTTAAGGCTGATCATTCACAAGCTTAGGAGGGTAACCACCATTGGATGAGAAACAATAGGAGTTGTTGATCTCATTCTTCGGATTTTCTCCAACGACCCGAATTTTCGGGATTTCAGAATTCGGGGTTTCAGGGTTTCAAATGTCAAGCAACAATGCAAAACATTTCTCGAAGTTTCGAAAAGGCAAAGGTGGGACCTACATTTTGAGATTTTGGAATTCAGGGTTTCGGTGTTTCAAATGTCAAACAACAACGCAAAACATTTTTCGAAGTTCCGAAAAGGTAAAGGTGGGACCCGCATTTTCGGGATTTCAAAATTCGAGGTTTCGGGGTTTCAAATGTCAAGCAACAGTGCAAAACATTTCTCAAAGTTTTGAAAAGGTAAAGGTGGGACTCGTATTTTCGGGTTTCGGGGTTTACTAACTCCCGATGCAAAACATTACACGACATCAAACGCCGAACTGCGAAGTTACAAAAAAGGTAAGGGGCCCATCCAATATCGGGTTTCAACGTTTGGAAATTCTTGATGCAAGAACAACATACCATGGGAATCGCCAAATCCCAAAATTTGGTCAGCTGTGGGGCCACTTAGGTTTTCGGAGTTTGCACGAACAAAAGGACTCCACACAGGTTGAACCAATAAACTCCGAAAGGTCGGAAAATGAAAGGAACATGAATAGAGTTTACAAACTTAGTAATTTTGTTCATGGAAATATTCATACAGTTAGATTTTGGAACTTACAACATAACCTCCACTCCCAAATATACCAATCTTCAACATTGATTTTACTCAGAAAACACATACAGAAAGAAAAGTAACAAGGAATTTAATTTAGAGGGGATTTCTTTGAGAGTTCAACCATGCATAATCCTTTCATCTATCATAACAAATAAAAAGGCCAATTTATACTGTTCGTTCAGAAAGGGATCACTAGAGGTTAGATTTACCATATGTTCTCTGTGAGTCTTTAGGCTTCATGAATTCGAACTAATTTTTCCTACACATTATTATCTATCATAATTAGGATATGCATTACATCCGTGATTGAATCATTTACCAGAGAATGGAAAATATTTTAGTTCCGATTAAACACAGACATTGCATCGGATATAAAATCATTCAGACAAAAAATGGAAATCATTCCATTTCCGATTTCACAAATATATTGCATCAGATATAAAATCATTCATAACAGAGAATGGAAATCATTCTAGTTCTGATTTAACAAATATATTGCATCAGATATAAAATCATTCAAAATAGAGAAGGAGAAGATTTAACATATCTGGACCAATTTGTGGGAAGACAAAGGGAACAACCATGTTCCTCCCAACTGTAGAACAAGGAAGCCAAAATCACTTGCCCGATTCACCCCCTAGCCTGACCATGAATCCATGAGGGCGAACTTGGAAACGCCTCCTCATCTATGTCCTTCAATTCCAACAGTTATCCTCTTGCCTCACACTTACTCAACAATGTTCATAAAAACAAGGTGATTCTGTTTCAACAGGATCCTCTTGCCTCACACTCAATCCACAATGTTCATAACAGCAAGAGAGATCAGGAATCCTTTCCTAGCATACTTGGCAGCATCCTGCCTCCTTGCATATGCTATTTATCCATTTTTTTGCCCAGGTATTTTCCCTCCTTTGGAGATTTTCATAGCTTTTCTTAATCCTTGATTTCCACGGGCTACCAGTGGCCAAATATCTGATTTTCCACTTGTAATCATCAGCCCAGAGGAAGTTCCAACTTTTTCCCCACTCATGGAGTCATGGTTAGCTGATTTTAACACGGTTGTTCCATTTTTCCTCCTGCAGTTAATATAATTATTTTGTTGTGATAAAAGTGTCATAGTAAAATAGTTAGTTGGGTCCAAACATATATATGCCCAACATTCATAATAACTAAATACAAATTTTAAATTCGAAATTCAAAATTGCCATAAATGGCAAAAATTTTCCAATTTTGAATTTGCCAAAAACAGAAATAAATTTCCAGCACATAAAAATAAAAATATTTATTTTGGGGGGATGTCACAGATATGGAGAAAGTTTGTCACACATGGCACTCCATATGGAATTCTAGAGGCTTCACCCTCTAGAAACACTAGGGTTAACTCCCATAGTGTATGACGTCAAGGGTCAATTCCCTTGACATGTCCTCATGTTCTCTCCACATGGGGCGTTGGGTTATAATCCCAACCGCACTTATCCGTTATTGGATAAGTGCCCCACATATCCCTTCCCAGATAAGTGTCATCACAGATCAAATAAAATTAGTCACAAAGGAGTACGATCTGGAGAATGTCTCAGGAAGCTGCAAACATCAACACTCCCTCTCAGTGAGGGAAGAATTCTCTGCCACGCCAAGACTGTCACGAAAGTACTTAAACTTCATCCTCGTTTGGTAAGAACATCAGAAACCTACTCATCTATAGGAAGGTATTGCACCAATACTTCCTTTCTATGCACCATGTCTTGGATGAAATGGTACTTGATCTCAAGGTGGTTCGATTTGTCATGAAACACTGGATTATCAGAGATCTTCACACAACTTTAGTTACCATAATGAATAATGGTGGAATCCAGCACATGTTCGATTATATCTGTACGGAGCTTGTAAAGACACACTACTTCATAGATTGTCATATTTAATGCAATGTACTCTACTTTTTTTGTGCTCAAAGCCACAGAAGTTCATTTCCTTCTACACTAGGAAACCATGGAAGATCCCAAAGTGAAGCAACACCTGAAGGTGCTCTTTCTGTCCAGCACGCTCCCTACCCAATCAGAGTCAATATATTCCTGCCATATCATGTCAACACTGGAAATATATCTCAGGCCATGTCGAACTGTGCCTCGCAAGTATCTCAACACATGATTCAAAACAATCTAGTGTGTCTATATTGGTTTGTTCGTAAAATGGGTAAGTGCACTCACTGCATAGCAAATATCTGATCTGATGTTAACTTGATACATCAATGATCCAATCAATTGTCTATACGGGGTCAGATCAATCTCATCGGAATCAGAAAAAGACACACATAGTTTCTTCAGATTCATCACCATTGGTGTAGCCATGGGTTTACAATTTAGAATCCCAAACTTTTTCAATATCTCAACTGTGTGCTTCCCCTGACTTAGGAAAATCTCATCAATTCTTTGCCACACCTCTAGTCCCAAGAAGTAGTGCATCATACCAAGTTTCTTCATCTCAAACTCATAGGCCAACACATACTTTCATTCAATAATAAGGCTCTCTGTACCAGTCAGGAATAAATCATCAACGTAGAGGACCAGAATCAGGGCCTCTCCATTAACAATCTTATAGTACAGGTTGAGATCAATAACACTCTTGTTGAATCCCAAAAATCATCAAGTGTCCATCAATCCTCGCATACCAAGCTCGAGGCGGTTTCTTGATTCCATACAAGGCCATATTCAATCTGCACACATAGGACTCCTTCTCATGTATCACAAAACCATCAAGAGAAAATGTCTCCTCCTAATATATTCCCTCCACCTGAGAGAATCCTCTGGCAACAAATATTGCTTTGTTCTTCTTGATACTCTCGTCAGCTATGTGTTTGATCTTATCGATCCACTTGGAAGTCAATATAGACTTCCCTTCAAGTCTTGGAACAATATCCCACACATCATTCTTCATTATGGACTGATACTCCTCCATCATGGTATCTCTCCATATTGGATGACTAGTTGCCTCCTCATAACAGGAAAGCTAAAAATGAATGATGTGGCTCATAGCTGTGGCATAGCATGAATATCTCTAAAGTATCTTTTTCTCTTGGAAGGTACAATGAGGATATGCATGTGCTTCTTCCTCCTACAGAGTCATATGAGTCCATGCAAGTATCTTCTGACCTACTGCAGTATCTCTGGAAACATTAACTAGAACTACAGGATTAATGGGATCAATTTCATCAATTTGATTAATCTCCATGTGAGACCCTCTAGATATATTAAAGGATACCTCCTCTCAAAGGTAACATCTCTACTCACCTCAATCTATCTCTGACCAGGGATGTAGATCTGGTATGCCTTCGAAGACTCATTGTACCCCATAGATGTACCCTTTCTGCTTGAAGGGTCTAGCTTGATCCTTTTCTCCTTGGGTACATGAATGTATACTGGACACCCAAATATCCTGAAGTTTCCAACCTCAGGCTCCACTCTGGTGAAGGCCTCCTCGGGAATCATGTTCCTCAGAGTCTTATGAGGACTTTTTTTATGTGAATGGTTGTATCCATAATCACTAGAATTGTCTTTGCAATCTGGTATGATCCCGTCATGAAGGTATAATTCTCCTAGAATCTGAGCATCATTTCTATCAATGTCTCTCCTTGACATCATGTTGGAAGGTCTTTCCCTCCATGTCTTCCTCTCTGCATGAGCCAACTGGCTCCCTCTTTCTAAAATAACACTGGTCCAAAACGGTCATTGCCACACCAACCATGCTTTTGTTCCCTATGTCTTTTAAGGATCTCCACTCTAAATGAGAATAAAGACAAGGAGAACCACCATTCTAGCTAAAATGATGAATGTGGGTAAATTGGAATCATGTCATTTCTTAGTTTCCTGGAATGTAAAGAGTGTAAGGCTCAACACAATAACAATAGTTAGAATAGTCGATCCCATTGTCACCCTCTATGGCCACCACTTGTGTGACCTATTTGATACCTCTTCGATCATAATAACAAGCAAAGCATTATTGCCATCAAATCCAAACAATATAGTTCTGGTCTGCCACCAAACTAATTCAACCAAACAATATAGTTCTGGTCTATATTTATATACTATGTTTAATTTGTAAGTGTGTGATCATCCTTCTCATGTGTAACACTCCCAAGCTTTCAGTGCATCCCAAAGCGTTGGTGGAAACCTTTCAACTCATCTGATTGCAGCCATTTGTTTCCGAGGCCTGGGCACGAACTGAGATTTGTTATAAGATGAAAAAGTGCACCCAATGTAGCATCTCGTAGTACTTAGTCCTCGTCCCAAAATGTTGGGATCCCATCAACAGACATTGACTTGACTTGAGTCATAATCTCTTTGTCAGGCTCACACAATGGCTCTACAAATGCCATTTTTTCAGTTCTATTAGCACCAAAAAGAGCATCTGGTCTCTAAAGGTGATTGTATGCATTAATGGAATCCATGTGTGTACAAAATGCATTTCCAAATATGTCAATAGAACATCATTGTGGTTTATCACATTCGATAAAACCAATCATGTTATTTGCCTGATCGTTGGGGTGCACTGGCCACCTTGCTTTCTCCATCTTCGGGATGTGTTGACGCTCTTGTTCATATATATATATATATATATATATATATATATATATATATATATATATTGGCAAGCGATGCATTATTGCACATATTGCGTAGAAATTTTGTATCGTTTCCTGAACTCTAAGACTGAGGTATTCTTGATCCAATTTTAGATTAAGAATATGGAAGCTCGTGTTCAAAATTTTCATTCTTTTGTATTTCCATAATGCAACACATCCAAATTAGTGATGATAAATCACTTGATTCCAGTAACAACATTCTTTGCGAGATAACCAAAAAACACCATGCATGAACCTCGCAACTGAATCCTTCAAGGTTCTACTAGAACTAGAAGAAAGAATGAAAACCATGACCTGAAGCACGAGAATAGATCTCATGATCAATCGCTTGAACAAAACAGTGAAGGAATCACATATTTGTTTGGTGTTCAAACCAAAGGTGTTGATAGACGATAAAAGGTGGGATATCGTGGAAGAAACCCCCCAACAATAAATTGTTCCATGAACAGTGGTGACAACAACCCCTCGCCTGGATATATCTCTAGATCATACACGTAGACATTGTTGTGCTCGAATATGTATATTCGACCACCGATAACATATAGTCTCCTTGATCCATAATGGCTTCTACATCTTGATCTAGGTGTTGTAGCTAACGCAGACCACTCTTCATCATTGAATACGCCAAATCCAAATCCTGGTGCCCCATCTTGCATTGGCATCTGTGTCCCAAAGATACCAGAGAGAGTGTCTAAATCCGTTGAATCCAATGAACTGGTCGTTGAACAAGAAGTAACTTTTTTTTTTATAGGATCCTGGGTCCTACTGTAAGAGGGTTAGCCCTGTCTTTCTCTGATACCATGTTGTTGTTATTCATATAATATATTATCGATGTATTATTACAATGATGAGTGTTCCATATATAGGGAACATAAGGTGACCATCCATGAAAGGATGCGTCCCTTGAATAATCAATAACTATTTGTTATTATTATTTACTTATTATATACTATATTTAATAATCAATTAATAATTATATTATTAATTATTATATTTAGAGAATGTCTTCCCGATGTTGTCCAAACATCAACAGTTTTGAGGCCTTAAATGATATTGTTTGGACATTCAAGGGATTCGGGTGGCGATGACCTTTATAATCTTGCAAACAATTGTAATTATTAGTTATATATTTCCAATGATCTACTATGCACCCAAAATGAATATTATATGAAAACATTCTACCCCTGGGAAGATGATGTATCAACTATCCACCTTCAGACCCACAATCCATTTGGAACTTAATATCCTAGAGTTATGGTTTTGGATCTTTAGGGATTTTTCCTCTTGGGGTTTAGTATTTTTTGTTGAAATTCCATTTTCAGCCTATTGTAATGTCTTCTTGCGAATGAGCATAGATGACACCTCTCTCTTAAAAGATAAGATACCATCATTCTATCTAGTTTGTATCTCTTTGCATTTTACAATGTTTTCCTTCTTCATTCATTAATATAATTTGGGTTTCATTATATCACTATTATCTCTATAATACATATGTGTGTGTGTTACCATTCATATTCCTTCCTTTTATTTTATTTTCTATTTAATCCAAATCAACAATCTTAGGGAAATATTAAAGTTAGCTATAAAAGTACACAAATAAAACAAAAGATTTTTACTTGAGAAAGGATTATCAAAGATTTATATTTCTCCAAAATTGTGGTTGTCCTTTGAAGCCATGACATAATAATCATCATCATGTTCTTCTTCTTCTTGTGATGAAGGTCATTGTAAGAACACAATTATATGGTAATTAATACAACTGCAATTAACATTGATAAATTAATAGGAATGGTTAAATTCTTACACTTAAAGAAAAAATTAATTATAAGTTACCTAGAATACAACATTTCTCAAGCCATTTATTCCAATATATAATGATAACTTGTGTGGTATTGTTGGAATGTACTAATTTCGAAGGAAATAATTTCTATATTATGTAAAAGAGTTATCCCACATGCATCATGAAGTAATATACTCTTGTTACCATTCATTATAAAAATAGGTGAAATTACATTTACCCCACATGTATTTTGGGATGTAATTCCTCCATACCTCTTGGTATATATAATAGAGATAAGAGAGACCCATGAGGTACATTGAAATGAAGGATCACATAGTGATCATATACATTGGAATGAAGTGAATATGATTTGATATACATTGGAGTGAAGTGAATATGAATTGTGATGAGTGGGAACTCAAGTGGTAGTATTTTTCTTAATATGATTAAATTTTGTTCTTATATGGATAAGATGATAGAATAGTAAGGTTATGGTGTTTAATATTATTGTTTTTTAATTCATGTATCAATATTCTAACATGGTATAATAGATGGTTACTATGTTATACCTCCTAAAAAATTTTGTTAGTTACTTTTTACATATTAAGGATTATCTTTAGAACTGCACATTTTTCTACAAGATTGAGATTTTAATTTTTCTCAAAACCATAACCCTTGTTTTTCATATTTCTCACATTTATGTGCATTTTGTTTAAAATATGACCTCACCATTGTCTCTAAAATAAAGAAATAAGATAAAATGTAGTATTGGTTCATTAAAGTTGGCTTCTATTTGCTCAAAATTGAATTAATTATCCTAGCTTAGCCTAGCAAATTTATTATTTTTAACCTAAAGTATTTTCGGCTAATTTATAGGTTTTGCATTTTACCAAGCCTTGTCTTTTTATTGAACCTATTTTTTCCTCCAAAGCTAATAACTTTTGATCTCGAAGGTTTTTTTGCGTGGAATGTTTTTATTGGATGCATATTTTAGGTGGCTAACTAAAAATCCAACCCTTTCTCCATATTGAGGCCATATAAATAATGTTTTTTTGTTGTATGGTACTTCTATTTAACATTTTTTGTTGTACAAATTCCATCTTTTTCATATCTGAGCCTTGCTTTTTCATATAGAGGATCAATTTTACTATTAAGAGGGAGATTTCTCTTGCTACAAGGCCAATTTCTTCTAAAAAACTATTTCCTTACCTATAAAATCATTTTTTCTCAACTAGTATGCAATTTTTTGCTTCCTAAATGTGCAATTGATAGTTGAGACCTCTGATTCATCTAATTGGTAGTAAGATCTATCTTATTATAGGTTTCATTTGGTTGATTGGTTGTTCTATTCTTTTTTGGGAATCCCTTTCATCCTCCATATAGGTCATATGGTGGTGTTTCTCTTTCAAGGAGTACCATATAGATGGTTTAGTGCTCAAGGTTATTTCGAGCGTGTTTTTTCCATGTAGATTTTTGTTGCAGTTAATTTCTAGTGTGGTTTTTTATAGTGTGGCATCTCATAAACAAGGTAAGTTACTTCCAATATTCATCATAGGTAAGAACAATTATGTTTATTCTTGTCATTAGCTTCTTTTCTTTTTGCATTACGGTATAGTTTCTTAGTTTTTCCATCATGTTTGTAGAGATTGTCTATAGTTCCTTATTTTCACTTGTCACTAACCCATTTTTGTGGAAGATATTTTTTTACATTTTCAGGATCATGTATCTCTATAACTTTATCATGGTGACAACAAGAAACCATCCAATGATAAAGGCTTAGTCACTTAATGGCTAGATTTTTCAAGAGATATCATTTTTTATTTTAAGCATATTTTGCTCTCTATTTATATGTTGTTTCTTACTCTTGTTGTGGAAAAAAAAATTCATTTTTTTATGGGCTTATCATGATAATTATATGATTTACACTTGGAAGTTCTTGTGTGCAGATTATTTCTCTATTTGCTTGACTTTATCCACATATTTGTTTTTGTGAAGAGTTGTGGGATAGTTCAGGGATCTCAAATCTCAAGTCTCTTTCTCCTTGTCCTTAAATTATGTGGAATCCTTCTAGGTGTCCATTTAAATAGAACGGCCTAGAATTGCTTCGTCTCCTTGACCGGAGTCCACAGATCTTCTCCATGTGTCCTCTATGGATTTGACGGCTCAGATTCACTTCGGGTGATCTAATGACACATATTTGTTCTGCTTCTCCAGACTTCTGAGATCTCAAATCTCAATATATCGCCTTTGTTGACTGGGTATCTCCCGAAGTTCTATATCTGGCGCCACGTGCCCTCTTTCACATCAATGGTTCTCGTCGTTTTTGGAACTATCTCTTTCGTCGATGTCAAGTTTCAATAACCATGAGTCTTTGGACCGAATCTTTCCAGAGTCCACGATGTGGTGACACTTGTCCAACCTAGATCAGAAGTTAACATTCGCTCTGATTGTTTTGGCTTTGGATGTTTCAGTTCTCAAACTAAAAACTCCACGTTAAGTCTCTCCAGATCTCCCGATCTGGTGACAAGTGTCCCCTCATAGATCGACGACTCTCAGCTCTTCATCTCCCCGAGCTACGACTGTTTTAACACTTCAATTTTCACCTCCTTCTGGATCTCCTGACCCGTTGACACTTATCCTTTCTGGATCCAACAATCCAAACTCTCCTTTCGCAAATCGAGATTTCACAACTTGAGATTTCCAATTTAACACTTCCACCACATTCCCGACTTTTGAAATGCCGACATTTCAGACTGCCCAAATCCGATGGCTCGCGCTTCTTTGGATCTAATTGTCCATATATTCCCTTCGTGCATCGGGACTTCACATTTTGCAAAGTTGTACGGGTGCTCACTTCCCTGCTTCTGATCCCCGATACCCCAAAATTTTTCCAGGACAATCGACGATCTAGATCTCTCCTCGATCAATGACTCAGATTAAATCACAATTTTTCATTTTGCGAATCCTCACGACTTTTCCCTTTGAAATCTACCCCTTGTGATTCAGCGAAATGTTGATATCATGCCACATTTCCCCTTTCAATGGAAGGTCCTAATGATTTCGAGATTTTCCATTTCAGAGTTTCACAGATTTCACTCTCCTTCTTCGAAATCTTCTCATTTGAGAAACTACAATAATTCCTCGCGACTAATGAGTGCGCTAATTTTTTGAGATCTAAAAACTTGAAATATTTTGGCTTCTCTTGGATGGATCTTAACCCTTGAGCTTCCTTCGATTATCTCAAAAAAATTTCACTCCACCTTTAGACACTTCAACTCTTAAGGAGTTAGACACTTTTCTAAGTGCTACCTCTCGAGATTTAAAACCATTATTCCTCCTGAACTTTGTTTTCGCTTTCTTTCCTAATTTGGGAGATTTTCAAAATGTTGCAAAGACTACACCTTCCAAATTTCTCTTGTGAGTCGTATAAATTTAGGTCTCGTCTGTGTTTCTGAAAGAATTGTCCCTCCTAAGCTTTCATCAATGAAACATGACTTCAACCCTGCGCACACTTATGCTCTGTGTGCAGCTTCACACTATTCTCTCCTGAGATTTTGAATGTCGAAAGTCTCTTCACCTTAACCTTCTTGCAACTACACTAGATCTAACGACCCAGTTTCTATTGAAAAAGATACGGATCTACCCTAGCATACTATTATCTTGGTATTTTTTATACGAGGATCTTATAGACAACCGGTTAAATTTATCTTCAATCCGTAAAGAAAGGATAGAGGGGGAATCTCTACTGGAGACGATTTTCCCTAATCAATAGTTATGATCACAAATTTTATGTAGAGTTTGAAGACTCGCTTAAATAAGTGACCAACTCTATAAAAGGTAACAGGTTTATGTATTTAAGTCCCTCGACATTTTTTCCTGAGATTAAAAGGAAAAGAAACTATAACCCCTTTCTTCTAGTTAACATAGTCAGCTAAAGAGGAAGTTGCTTACAATAATCGAAACATAGCTTCCCATGTAATAGATGTTCATATAGATCGGAGAATATGTGTTGGTAACAACACATATACATATATAGTCCAATTATGATATTCGTTCGAACATCCATTTGGTAAATATACAATTTAAACATTCCTTAATATCAGTCACAGATCTATTAGTTAATTGTTGTCTATTGTAGACCATAGATTATATCACACTGATAGGAAACTTTCACACTTTCGTCGACAATAATACATACAACAGTTTTCTTAGCTCTACTCAAGAAACTTCCAAACATTTATCAATGGTTAGCACATACAATAGTCATCCTTGACTCTACTCAATGCATAATTCAACTGTAAAGGCATAATCAATAATTCATTTCCTTCTACACAAAAGGTAGATGTATTCTATCAATCATTCATTCATAGAACATTTAACCAGAACTAAGTAAATACATTCTACCAATTATTAATCAACAGAACGATCAACGAGGGAGGAGTAGAAGAACATATCTGAACAAATTGTTGGGGCAACAAATGGAACAAGAAATTTCCACCCAACCATATAACAGAACAACCAAATTACTTGTTTCGTTCACCCCCTAGCCTGACCATGAATCCATGAGGGAGAACCTCAAACTCCTCTTTTGCTACCGTCCTCTTTCAGATCCCAATTCTCCTAGCCTCACACTCAAAAATAGTTCTCATAACAACAAGTCTATCTTTCTTCATATCGAACGTTATCCTTGTTGATATTATGGTAGTTGTGGGAGGTATTTACCTCCACGTGTAAACATGACAAGGATAGAATACTCTGGGAAGCAAAAAAAAACCCTAATGAGTTGGCTAATAACCCTAAAAGACTTTTCGGCTCAAGAAGATAATTTATATTAGGTTATTAGCCTCCAAGAGAAGAAGTCGGCCATAAATAATAATATATATTGAACAGACACATACCCAGAATGAGAATTCGGCCTAGGCAGATAGCCATAATTAATATAAATACAGGAGGCCAGTTCTCATTCTGGCAGACAGTCTCAGAATTGCAGAGCAGCACTTCTGCACACTGTAGTACCCAGTTTTTTGTGCAAGTTTGAGGAGAGTTGTCGGTGCAGCTACTGCAACTAGCATTTATGTTTTGTCTTGGAATATCTCTTGGCTAGGTTTTGTACTATCTTATCATCTCTTGTTGATGTGCTATCCTTGGGGAAAGGTGCGCTACCCTTTGATTGACTATCTAGCCTAGGTTTTTCTTCCGAAGTGATTCTCTGTCAAGGTTACGGTGCTTGGAGGGTGGCTTCGTCCTATGGTTGGGTGAAAAGGGTATTGTCAATGGTAAAATGAGCACATCCACCTATATTCTAACACTCCTTGCCTCACACTCATAATTAGTGATCGTAACAACAAGTTTGTCTTTCCCACAACACACTAGGCAACGTCATGCCTCCTCCCTTATTCTATATATGAAAAAACATCTTGTGCCTAGGTATTTTCCCCTTCAGGATTTTCATAGCTTTATAAATCCTTGATTTTTAGGGGTTTCCAATGGCCAAATTCCATATTTTCCACTTGTAAAATTCATCCCTGAGATAATTCAAGCATGTTCCCCACACATGGAGTCATAGTCAACTCATTTCAACTTGGTTGTTCCACTTGTCTCTCAGCAATAAATATATAAATTATTTGTCTCTTACATGTGTCATAGTCAAAGATTTAGCTGGGCAAATCAAATCTTTGTCCAACTAGTCATAATAATTAATTACAATTAACTAAATTCTCAATTCGAAATTGCCATAAATGACAATAATTTTCCAAATTCGAATATGCCAAAAACGGAAATAAATTCCTAAGTATTTTCAGTCTTCAAAATAATTTACTTTTGGGGATATTACACTATGAAATTCATAATTTGTATAACTTGTATATTTTCTTTATTTTTATCGTTGTATAACTTGTAGCTTGTATTATATGTATATAAAAACATTATACTCACATTACATTAATTAATGATGGGGTCGTGATTCGTTTTTTGCAAGGGTACCCATGTGGATTATGAATCCACTCCTCCCCATTAGTCATGGATGGATCGTCGCACAAGTTCCAGTGGTGACTTGGTCCTTCACCGAGCTCAAGATAAGTATTATTTTATCTCAATTATTATAAGTGATTTCCATTTAAAATGATAGTATGGTTTACTAAGCCATACCCTTTATATGAGCAGGTTTATACAATTTGAGGGAAACAGATCAAGGAAAGCCTTCTTGCTCGAAATAGTATCCAAGTTCTGATCTTGGCATTTAAACAAAATTTCTTAGATTTTGTGTACCATTGGTAGTGGAGTCCTTTCCCTAGGGTACTCCACTGTAATAAAATTTGAACCATTGTTTCATGGATACAGAGGTTGTTTGTAATTTACTTTCAAATGAATATACAGTTTGTTGAAACCATTTTGAACAAAATTCAGTTAATCTAACAGCTATTGTAGCATGCATTTGTATACTATTGAATCATTGTTTATATCTCATTATAAACATAAGAAATATGTAAATTTTATAGAAGATGAATGTTATTTGTTCGATCTATTTCTTATGGTACTTGTACATAATCTGAAATAGTAACTCAACATATATATCTATATCCAATTCAATGGTTAATGTGAACATAGTAGAAGTCATATTTTTCCTTTAATATTGAATACATATATATACAAGTATACATAGTTATTTATGTATATACCTAACCCTACTTAATGATTATTATGAGCCTACAACATTTGTCTCATTTCTTTAGGCATGATTATATATATATATATATATATATATATATACAACTATCTATATATGTACAACCCTATTTCATTAGCAATTATAACTTACATTAATTCTACTCTATTTCATTAGCAATTATAACTTACATTAATTCTACTATTTATGATAAGTGAGGACATATAAACATGTATGTACAATCATCATATAAACCATCTCAATCCTAACAAATAATAATCAACATAAAATTAAGAAGAATGCAAGTAAAGGTACATATCATTTGATGTTGGGACACAAATGGAACAACCACGTTCACCCCAAATAAGTTATTTGTAGAAATAACAAATAAGTTTACTTGCTCTGTTCACCCCCTATCCTGACCATGAGTCCATAAGGGAAAACTTAGATGATCCTCCTTTGCTACAGTAACCTTCCACATATCAGAAATTCCCTTGCCTCACACTACGAGTGTTCATAACAACAAGTAGTTTCTTTTCTCCCACATACTAAGGAGCATATTGCCTCCTCCATATGTGGTATTTATATGCATCTTGTGCCTAGGTCTTCCCTTCCCTCCTTGGGAAATTTGCAGCTTTACAAATCCCTAATTTTTAGGGGCTGTTAATGGTCAAATCCCTCATTTTCCACTTGTAAAATCCCCACTCATGGAGTCATGGCTAGTTGTTCCATTTGTCTCTTAGCGTTTAATTTATAAAAAATTGTCTTTTACATGTGTCACAATCAAAGAAGTTAGTTGGGCAAGCGAAATCTTTTCCCAATAGCCATAAATAATTAATTACAATAATCAAATTCCAATCCCAATAGCCATAAATAATTAATTACAATAATCAAATTCCAAAATTCGGATTTGTCATAAATGGCAAATAATTTCAAAATCTAAAGTTTCCAAAAATGGAAATTTATTCTCAAGTACATTAGACTTTAATAATCAATTATTTTGGAGATGTCTTGTCAATCATGTGACATGATGTAATCGATTTGCAATTTTAGTTTTTATTGGATAGTGTTTAGATATAGATTTTCTCACTAAATAATGCTTACAAAATGCATGAGTTGTTTTCCAAAATAAATTATTGTAGTGCCTCTTTTCTGTGTAAGTACTTCAATAATAATTTCTCCTTTCTTAATGCATGGATTGTAAGATTAATTCTATGATATTGTGATTTAATAATTTTCTATATTGTTGTTCTAATTGAATGATTATCTAATCCAAAAATATACCTGCATAGATCCTTCACAGCATTGGCCTCAATGGCCAGATGTCCACCAAGCTTCAACTTTAATTTGTTGCGATCAGTGCACAGCATCAACTGTTGCCTACCTAACAGACTGGAGGTTGCAAGCAGAGAACAAACATTTTATCTTAAACATGACTTCCGCACTTTTTCTAAATGCCTGAACTACTGTACATCAAGTGATTTCTCGTGATTCATTTTTTGGTAGTTGTTTCTCCTTTCTCGTACAGCTTCATAGAAGTGGATCCTATCACAGAATTGATTGTACATCGATTAGAAGCAGAGTTCTTAGAAATTTGGATATCAGTTACAAAGAAGATACCACAGCCCAACAAATTCAGAAGAAGATCTACACTCTCATGTCTCCAACGGCGGAACAACCACGTGCTGGATCAACCCAATTTATCTGACAGATCTGATTTTTCTAGGACAGATCTGCTTTGACATAGATCTATCATCTACCCGTCAATGTGGTACCTGGGTGATGGAAAAACTAGGCTTTAAATTGACACGTACGTGGGTGATCAGGACAAAGACGAACGTAATGGGATAGGTCTCAAGAAAGACATTCGAGAGGGGTTGGGTCCGAAAAAAATGATTAAAATTAAAGGGTACCATTGCGATTAGACTGATGAGAGGAATGCAATGGGCCAGGTCACAAATAAGGGTTACGGTTAGGGAATGTCTTTTCTTTCTGTGTTTTGTTTCCAAGGGTTAGGGTTTGTAGGAATCTACATTCAATGGTTTAGAGTGTGTTATAACTCTCTTATATATATGTGGGGTTCAAAAGTAGTACTTTACCCAATATCACATGGCACAATTAAGGAATCTAGACAATACGAAGGTGTTTTCTGATGAGCTACCATTAGAAGGGGTACCAACCTGGGTTACAAGAGTAGCCAACAAATGTTATTTTAAGAACCACTAATATATTTCATGCATATATGATTCCCTCATATTATGCAGAACAAAAATATCTGTAAAAAATGACAAATAATAATGATATATCAGCTAAAACATATTATAAAAGTGGTTAATAAACCATATCAATCACTTTTATAATAAATAGGTAAGAAAAGAATTAGGGTTTTAATTTACGATTATGTTCATTAAGGTTTCACATCTTCTATATAATCTATATATATCAAGGATTTAAATTTTAATAAACTAGATATTCAATAATAAACCTAAATGACATCCAAATGTGAAAAGCATGGTAATGAAAAAACACGAGTACCTAAAATAGTATTATGCTACCATCTAACATCCCCTAAATAATTATTAAGGTAGCACAAATTTTAAAATTAAGAAGCTGAAAAAGAATAATAGTCTCCTTCACTAAATAAGGAACGCATACCCTACCTTGAGAATGCATAAGGAACACATAGCTCAATCGATGTCAGATACAAACTACCTTGGGAAAGTAGACGATGAAGCAAAATTGTATTCTTACGATGAATGGATTTTAGGGATTTTTATAGACTTTTCACAACAATGGTTTCTCCCCACTCTCATCTATATAGTTAATCCTTTGTTAGTTTAACGTTGAAGTCGGAAGTGGAAATGGCATGGGAGTGGAGACAAGCACAGTTAAAAGACAAGCCGCCCTCGCAGATTAAAAACGCCGTGGTAGCAGAGTAAAAACGCACCTATAGCTAGTAGAAGTTGGAGTCAAAAGGTTAATTCTGAAGCTTAAAAAAACCTAAATGGTTAATATAAAAACCTAAATGCATAAAAATATAGTTTAAAAACGCCCTCGTGGATTAAAAACGCCGTGGTAGCAGAGTAAAAACGCACCTACAGCTAGTAGAAGTTGGAGCCAGAAGGTTAAATCTGAAGCTTAAAAAAACCTAAATGGTTAATTAAAAAACATAAATGCATAAAAAAAATAGTTAAAAAATCTAAATGTTTTCAAAAAATAAAGAGTAAAAAAACGAAACTCACAACTAGTAAACCGTCATTGTTATGTTAAATCATTTCAATCAAATTGTTATTTTGGCTATTTCTTCTAACTGTTTAATTAAACTTCCAATTCTCCTTCTCTATAATAGTTAACTCATGAGTATTCTTATCCAAATTTACCAACCACTATTGATTTATTTATGTGGATACCCTAGATATAGATGTGCTAATATATAGATTTTTTTATAAAATTAAATCTTTAAAAAAATTGTGCAGCTAATTGAAAAGAGTGAGTTTTAATTACAAAACAGAGTAGTTTAATGTATCTAATAGAAAAGGGAGAATTTCAATTACAAAACAAAATAGTCTACTATCCTAATAAAAAGGGAAAATGTCAATTACAAAACAAAATAATATGAAGATAAAGTAGCTAAATTCCCACTATTTGAATTCAATCTAGTTTAAAAATATTAGCAATAACCACTTTTGTGCAAAAAGTGGTTGATATATAAAAAGTTAAAGACGCCCATCAATGTATATCAACCATTTTTTACATAAAAGTGATTATTGCTAATTGACGACACCATTAATATATTAATACATAATTAATGTATTAATTAATTATTACATTAATATTATATTAATGTATATAAATTAATAAGATCTATTAATATAATGTATTATATTAATGTAATAAATAATAATAAAATATAAATGTAATCTATAAATTAAAGTATTAAGTTACATTAATGTATAATGTAGTTGATTGATATATGAATAGTGTAATATATTAATTAATTAATAAATTTATATATTATTAATTAATACATTGCAAAAATATTAATAGAGTAATAAAATGATACATTAATGATACATTGATGTATTGTATTAATGTAATGTATAAATTAAAATATTAATTTATATTAATATATAAAGTAATTTATTAATAAAATAATACATTAATAATGTAATGTACTATATTAATTAATATATACATTAATGTATAATGTGAAGTACACTAATTAATTAATACAATAAATATAATATTAATAATGTATTATTAATATTATTAATCACAAAGATATAAATATTCATATTTATATTAAAACATAAATATTGATATTAAAACATTAATTTTACATAATTAATACATTAAAAATATCAATAAATTATTAAAATATTAATACTTTAATAAATACATCATTAAAGTATTAATACATTAATAATAAATAATTAAAATACTAATTAGTTAATACTTTAATAATGCATTATTAAAATATTAATACATTAATAATGTAAAATATGTATTAATTAATACATTAAATACATTAATAATAATGTATTATTAATAATGTATTTATTAATATTATTAATAAACTAAAATATTAATATTAATATTTTTTTTTTTGTAAGTAAGAAGTTTAATATATTAAGGTCCTACCAGAGGCAAAAAAAGGTTCCAAAATACAGTGAAAGATCTGCTGAAATTACTGGTCTGCCCCAAGAGAGGGGAAACCAATCCAGTCAGCAACTTAGTCAACCTTAGCATAGTAATAAACCATAAAGAGTAATGTCTAAGACAAAGTGGACATCCATAAAAAACACCAGTAGCTGACACGACTTCCAAACAACCAGAGCCTAGACACCTGACATGTAACATGGCCAGGTGGCGTTGAGATCTCATGTCCATGGTTCCTCTTCGACAACTGTCATCCCGTCCCCCCACTGCACCTCGACCTCCTCCTCGGTCTCAATTTCGATGTCGTGCCTTGCGGGTTCCTTCACAACCATGGTTGCGCTTCCAGCCTGGTCCAAATCCAGCTCTATTGTACACTGCATGACCACATCTTCAGTCATGGTAGTTGCCCCAGGTCCCTGCTTCGAAGTCGCGCACGCGTTGACCTCTCCTACGACGTTGTCTGCTTCGGGTTCCTTCCTGGAGGTTGCTCCTTCCGGGGTCGAGAGGAAGGTCTCATGCATCGAGGAGAGGAGTTGAAGGAAGAGCGCCACCTTGTCATTTGTAATTTGCAGACGGAATTGTAGGTCCTCGACCCCATGGTGAAGTTCGAATACGAGGTCGTAGAGGTTGGCCAAATTGACTTTTACCTACTTGCCAGCGGTGGCATCAAAGGAGGGGAACCCAGAACTCCCAGACTTTCGCATTGAGGGTGGTGGCTCTTCTCCAAAGTCTCGTGGGAAAGCCGAGCGGTGAGGATCGGGTGGTTCATTCCCAGGTGGAGCGAGGAGGATACGCAGAAATGAGCATGGCGACCGAGGTATAACTTCCAGGAAATTGATGCTTGTTGGCGGCGTAGCGGGAGGGGTAATGTTGGGCTGCGCCTCCTGGGGGTGGAAGGATGGACCAGAGGGAGGCATAACAGTTGACAAAAATGAGGGTCGCCGAGGTCTCCATGGCGAACCCCGCCGTGGTTTCCCTCTCAAATGTCGCTTGTTCTTAGGAATCGATTGTACGTAGCATAGGTCGCAGGGTTGGGTGAAGTAAGGAGCCACCGGGGACCAATGGATGCATTCATACAACGGCCATGGCAGCGAGGGGGAAAGCCCATCCAGCCACCAGCAAAAATAATGAACGGAGACTAACACCAGTGCCATAACAAAATGTGAAGGTCGAGTGCAATAACAACCTTTACCATCGCCATAAGAGTGCATTAACACCGCAGGGAGGTGGCGGACGGAAGCACGAGGTCGTCACATGGCTCTGTGCCTTGTTGGAAAATGTCGTTCTCCTGCATGCGCCAGGTGGCACCAACTAACACCCCATCCGGGGGAGCATCTGTCGTCCTAGCTTTGCGTATACATTGTTGGAGAATGGGATGATCAGGTTCCAGGGCTGAGTTATAGAGGAGTTTCGACTCGCTCCAATTGATGCCCATATTGGCTAAATCATTCGCAACTTGATTCGCCTTCCTTCTGACGTGAGCTGGGATGATGGTCAGATTTGGTCGTAGAGAGTCAGAAATAATCTGCAGTCCATGCAAGAGTCTCCAACTGGGCGAAATTTGCTCCGGGTTGGCCCCGTTTAAAATTTTCCGTAGCAAGTTGATGATGATAAAAGAATCTCCCTCCACGGTTAACTTGGTGAAGTTATTTTCAATGGTCAGTTACAGTCCCTTGGTTAATCCCCACAACTCTGCTGCATTGTTAGTGGGGTGGCCTATGGGGCCCGTACTGATGAGAAGGATGTTCCCCTGATGGTTGTGAAAGACAATGCCATAACCTACAGGTCCAGGATTGCCCTTAGAGGCCCCATCAAAATTGAGCTTGAGGAAGCCCTCTGGGGGGGGAGACCAGAAGGAGGGACTATCTGAGGGACAGGACTGGGGAGGAGAGGGAAGAGCCGAAAGGCTAGAGGGTGGAGTCTAGAATCATAGGATGGGAAGTTCATTTGGGTTGCTATTAACGTCTTCTCTGGACCGTGGCTAAAGGGACAGAGTCTCCAGGATGTTACGAAAGCACTGATGCCATCAATGTTGCCAAGGTAGGGACATACCTTTGAAGATCCTTTTGTTCCTTTCTTTCCAAGTTTGCCAAAGAATGAATTCCGGTAGTAGTTGCCAAACCCGGTTGAGGAGGGGGGATTTGAAAGCTTGATCCATCCAATTTGTGATGGTTGTCAGGATGTTGTCCCGGCAGCGGTTTGAGGTGCGCATAATAAGCGTTGCTTGATCCCAGATTTGAGCAGTGTAATGGCAAGAGTTGAAAAGATGATTCATTGTTTCCTCTGCCTCTACACAGAGTAGGCAAATAGAGGGGCCTGTAAAGCCCTTTTTCGCTAGATTATCCCAAGTTAGGATTCTAGAGTGATTCACAAGCCAGAGGAAAAGTGTAATTTTTTGCCAGTGCTTGAGACTCTATAGCTTGTGCCACGCTTTCGTGTTAGGGAGAGGGTCTAAAAGAGCCTTGAGCTAGTACGCTTCCCGAGTGCTAAAGGTTCCCTGTGGTCTGTATCCCCATCTCAAAATGTCCTCTCCTGCTATTTTGGGAATTTTCCGCTTCGCCATCTCTTCTTGCCAAGGACCCAGATCCACGCTTGCCTCCATATCAATGCTTTCCCTGTCCAGATGCCACTGGTGCCAAGTGTTCCCTTGGGGGGTGTCTCGCCAGTAGTTAGCTACTTTTGTCAGTCCTGCCTGAGTTGTTGGGGTACAGATGTTAGGGGCCCATTCCTCCTTGCTCAGAACCGACCATTGTTGCCAGCAGTCCTGCCAGAATAGGGTCGTTTTCCCATTCCTGATTTCCCAGAAGGCATGGTCAGTCACCAGTTGTCGGTTCTGCTTGGATGTTGTCCATATTAGAGAGCCTGGGCTATCCTCATTCCAGCGGATTAGGTTCTTCTCTGCCACATTCGGAGCATATTTCTTCCTCCAAAGTCGGGCCCAGAGGTCCTTGGGATTTTTTAACCATCGCCACCATATTTTGGCGCTTAGTACCTTGTTCATGATGAAGGGATCCCTCAGGCCCAAGCCTCCTTGCTCCTTGGGCCGACAGAGTTTGTCCCAGCTGACCAACGTTATTTTCTTCCCTGTATTGAGGCCTTGCCAAATGAAGTTTCTTTGTAGGCTTTTGATAGTGGTAAGTACAAACTTCGGAGCAGCCAGCGTAGAGAAGGAGTAGATCGGAAGGGCCTGGAGGACGGCCTAGAGAAGAATGAGGCAGCTGGGAAGATTAAGATCTCTATAGGTCCAAGAGGAGAGATTTTTGGAGAAGGAAGATAAAAGGTGCTCCCGTGAGGAGTTCTGGAGGGAATTGTCGATCAAGGAGATGCCAAGGTAATTGGATGGAAGGGAGATTCTGTTGAAACCTAGGAGGCCAGAGATATGACGCTGGACCGGAGCAGGGGTGTTGAAAAAGAAGATTTGGGATTTATCCTTGTTGCAATCCAGGCCTGAGGCATCAGAGAAGGTTTGAAGGATATCCAGGAGGGAGTTGTCTTCCCGGAACGTGGGGCTGCCCATCAAGAGGGTGTCATCAAAAAATTGGCTGTGCGAGATAGGAGGGGAGATACCATGCAAGGAAAGACCTGTCAGGAGATTGGCTTCAATAGCTGCATGTATGGACTTACTGAGGCCCTCGGCCAGGATAATGAACAGAAACGGAGAGAGGGGATCTCCTTGCCTGATTCCTCTAGAGGGAGAGAAGGGCTTCGACGGGACACCATTGATGAGAAGAGAGAAGAAAGCTGAAGAGGTTAGATTTACTATCCATGTTACCCAGCCCTGATCAAAGCCAAAAGCAAGAAGCATTGCTTGCATGTATTCCCAGCTGATCTTGTCAAAAGCTTTAGAGAGGTCTAATTTGAGGAGCATACCTGGGGTCTTTGTCTTCTATAGGGAATGGATCACCTCATGGGCGAGGATGACACTGTCTGGGATTTGTCTGCCCTCCACGTAGCCTGATTGCTCCGGGGATATTATTGTAGGTAAGATGGGTTTGAGTCTTCTGGATATCACCTTTGTAAGGAGCTTATAAATGACATTACACAAAGCTATCGGCCTGAACTGCTTGGGGTGATGTGCCTGCCCCTCTTTGGGAACTAAGGTTATGAAGGTGGCTTTGAGAGCTTGGAGAATCTGGCTCGTGGCTCGGGAATCCTCTAAAATTTCCCAGACTTTTGTTCTGATCAGCGGCCAGCAGTGGTGGAAAAGGTCGCTTGTGAATCCATCAGGGCCAGGAGCCTTGCCCTTGGGAGTCTCCTGAAGTGCTTGGTCCACTTCCTCTATTGTTATTGGTCGTAGGAGGGCGACATTTTTCTCCGGGGTGACGAGGGAAGGCACATGCCGCGTGACCTTGTTGATAGCCTCATGTCTATCTGCCTAGGGTTCTGTGAGAAGGTTTTGAAAGTAGCCTATCAAGGTATTTTCCATGTCCTCATGGGAATGTATAGTGTCCCCATCGTCTGAGATGAGATGGGTGATCTTGTTGGAGTGTCGTCTTTGGATGACAGTTCTATGGAAGAATTTAGTGTTGCGCTCCCCTTCCTAGAGCCATTGCACTCGCGATTTCTATTTCCATAATATATCTTCCTTCTTTTTCCTGACTTCGATCTGCTGATTTAGTGTTGTTTCCTGGGCCTTGAGTTCATTTTTCAACCCATGTAATATGATCTGCTGTTGTATTCCTTCCAATTGTGCCAACAGCTGTTTTTGAGCATCAAAAATGTTGTCGAAGGTGCTCTGGTTCCAGAGTTTGAGATTTTTCTTGAGGTTCTTTTGCTTTTGCTGGAATCGACACATTTTGGATCTGTGAGGTACCCCTACCTCCCTCCACTAGGCCTGGATGTTTTCTTGGAACTCCGGGTGGTCTAGCCAGAATTTCTCAAATCTGAAAGGATTCTTACTAGGGGTGGCCGAGATGTCCATCCTTAATTGCAAGGGTCAACGGTCTGATCCAGAGAAATTTAGGATAGCTGACTCCATTGCAGTGCCTTCCAGCATGAGAGATTCGGATATCAGGAATCTATCTAGCTTGCAGGCAATTTGATGGATATCGGTTCTTCTATTTGTTCGGGTATACAAGCCGTTGTTGGTGCCCAGATCTATTAGGTGGAGATCGTCTATGAGAGTATTGAAGTCACCGGAGTCCCAATCCAGGCGCCTAGAGCCGCCTCTTTTTTCCTCCAGGCTCTGAATAATGTTGAAGTCACCACCGACGGTCTAGTTTTTGTACTTTTCTAGGCCAGCAACATATCACAGGCTCCTGAGGAAGGCCTGCTTGTCCCTGGGGCTGGCAGGGCCATAGACATTGGTCAGGTGTCCAGGCCTATTTGAGCCTATAAGCCTGTAGTCAGCAGAGATAGACCATTTGGTGGTAATGAACTTGTCCATTATCACTGCATTGGTGTTCCACAGAATGGCCAGAACACCTGTTGTTCCTGTGGCATCTATTGAGACTGCCTTCCCCAATTTCCATTAGTGGGGTAATAGCTTGTCCATGTCTTCTGAAGTGTATTTTGTTTCCTGTAGAAGTAGAATTTTTGGTTTTTCTGCTAATATCAGATCCCGTAGAAGTTTTTGCTTCCTACGTCCATTAAGGCCTCTGATATTCCAAGTGATGATCTTCATGATGACAGGGGGTTAGGGAGAGGGGGGAAGCTATCTGAAATCAGGTTGATTTGTCCTGAGTTTACCATAAAGTTCCCTATTTCTTGTATGAGTTTGTTGGTCGATTTTCTACCATTTTTCTTTTCATCTTTCTGGGTTTTTTGATTGACCGCCCTGGATTCCTAGGCCTTTGATGGCCCGAGCTGAGGATCCAGCTAAGGAATTGAGGAAAACTTTTTGAACTTTCCATAGTTAATCTCTGGGTATGGTGTAGATTTTTTGCTGCCTATAAGCATGCTCCAGGTGCTCCAGATCCACCCCAGCAAGGTCTTGCTCTTCTAGCTCCATATCCTCTTCCCCTTCATCTGTCTCTTGCAGTTCAGGAGTAGTCTCGGGGAGGGAGGGGTCAGGCTCCTTGCCCTCGGTCAGCCGATCCATTCCTTGATTGATATATTGAGGAGCATTGCTTGGAGGTGGGGCCATGGGGTTTTCAGGATTTATGGGGTTTTCTGGTTGGTTTTGCAAGATGGCAAACTTATTACTAGTTGAGGGATCTTTGCTTACCTGAGCCAGTTGTTTCCTTCCTCCTTGACGCCTTTTCCCCATTGGTTGCATAAAGCCATCCTTGTCCTTGCCACTTTCTGGGTTCCCTTCTTTTGGCACCGTGTTGAGTGGGCAGTCTCTGAAGAGGTGGCCATGCTCATGGCATTTTCTGCATCGGAATGGAATATGCTCGTAGTTGATGGTTTGAGACCAGTCCTCGTCATGATATTCCAACGTGATGGATCCTGGGAGTGGCTTGGCTATGTTCAGATACACACATATCCGTGTGTAAGAAGTATAGCGCCGCTGCTTAGTGGCTTCTGAGGATTTTACATAGATGCCTATAGTGTTCCCAATGCTGGCCAAAACCTCTTCAAGCCAGAAATCCTGGGGCAAGGTGTATAATCTAATCCAGACTGGCGCATGGGCAAAGTCCTCCTTCTTAGGGCTGAACTTCTTAGTCCAGAATCTTAGAAAGAGTCCTTCTGAGTTGTAGAAATACGACCCTCCATCAAACATGTGGTTGCAATCCTCCAGGTTGTGGAAGATAATCATGAAGAAGCCCTTGGAGCCCAGTTGTAAATCATAATGCCCTCTCGGCTTCCACCAGTATTGTATCCACTTGACCAGATCTCGCTCTGAAGGCCAGAGCCCAAGAAATTTACCCACCAGGGTGTAATCTCTCATATATTGCTTCTACTCTTCTATCCTTGGTGAGGTGATGACATATTTTGGGGCTTGCGGCGCTTGTGGGATACATTTACCCGGCATCCATGGAGTCGATGCATGGCCAGGGGCCGTCTCCTTCCCCAGATCTATATCCATTTCTCGATCTTTGAAAGTCCCCTCCTCAAGAAGCTCTGCGCGTAGGTTTGGTGGCGGCTCAAAAGTCGGTCGCTTCGGCCCTTCAGTGGGACTGCCATTTGCAGTGATTTGGCTGTAGGAGGCACCTGGCGGCTCCCCCTCCTTGTGATTCATGAGCCCCAGCGGGGCAACAGATGTGGTGCCACAGATCAGCTCTGTAGGGCTCTAAACCCTAGTTGCAACTCCGTAGAAAAAAATACCTTCAATTTTTTTGCTATCTTTGGAGCTATTGGCTGAAATTATTTAATATTAATACTTTTAATAAAACATAAATATTGATATAAAAAAATTAATTTTAAAGAATTGATACATTAAAAAGGTATCAAAAATTTAGGAATACATTATTAAAGAATTAATACCTTAATAAATACATTATTAAAGTAAAAATACATTATTAAAGTAATAATACATTAATACATTAGTAATACATTATTAAAGTAATAATACATTAATACATTATTAAAATATTAATAAATTAATACAATAATTTACAATGACCATGTTTCAGTATGGTTGGCCATGATCATGGTTGACTTTGGTAAAGCTTTGTGGACTTTGGGAAGGAAAGATTCACTATGTTTGACATGGTTAATTATGGTTGACCATGACCATGGTTAACTTCCATAGACCTTCATCGTGGTTAACTTCTATAGACCTTCACTATGGTTGACATTTACTATGGATGAACTTCATTATGGTTGAACTTGGTTGACCATGACCATAGTTGACTCTGGTTGACCATGTTTGACAATGGTTAACCATGTTTGATAGTGGTTGTCCATAAATGATCATGGTTAGTCATGACCATAGTTGACCAAGACTATCAATCGAATTCAGATAGTGAAATTTGGAACTGTTTGTCACATTATGACGACATGATATTCACGTAACATTGTGACAATTAATCTATGTTGATGACATTGTGATGACGAGGCTATGCTCGTTAGATTGCGACAACAAGATATTTGCATCACAATATGATGACAAGATATTTGCATCACATTCCAATGACGGGGCTATGTTCATCACATTATGACGAAATTATATTTTTTGTCACATATTGACGATGATGGCGATATTGGGACAAGGGTTTTAGGTTCATCACATTGCAATGAAAGGGCATTTAAGTAAATATTGGCAATGTGACGAACATAAATGTCATATGTTCATCATATAAATTTGTTGACTTTGGGAAGGAAAGGTTCAATATGGTTGACATGGTTAATTATGGTTGACCATGGCCATGGTTAACTTCCATAAACCTTCATTGTGGTTAAATTTTGTAGACCTTCACTATGCTTGACGTTCACTATGGATGACCTTCACTATTGTTGACCTTGGTTGACCATGACCATGGTTGACTGTGGTTGACTATGGTTGACAATGGTTAAACAAGTTTGACAGTTGTATTCCATAGGTGACCATGGTTGGCGATGACCATAGTTGACCAAGAAAATGGGGCGATGTTCATCACAGAGTGATGACATGACATTGTTTTTCACTTTATGACGATAGGATATTTGTGTCACAGACGGTGAGGATATGTTCATCACATTGCAACAATATGGTTATTTTCATCACATTGTGATGGAGAGGTCATGTTCATCACATTGCGACAATATGGTTATATTTATCAATTTGTGACAATATGTTTATGACAAGACATGTTCGTCACATTGCGAAAAATATTGTTATGGCGACTCATGTTCTTCACATCGCGACAATATCGTTGTGTTCATCACATTGTGACATTATGGTTATGGCCAACCATTTTCAACCATTTTCAACCATGGTCAACCATAGTCAACCATAGTCATGGTCAATCGTCACATTGTCAATATAGTTATGGCCAACCATTGTCAACCATAGTCAACCATGGTCAATGTTCATGGTCAATATCGTTGTGTTCGTCACATTGTGACAGTATGGATATGGCCAACCATGTTCAACCATTCTCAACCATGCTCAACTATAGTCAACCATGGTCATGGTCAATCAAGTTCAACCATATTTATGTTTGTCACATTGCGACAATATGGTTATATTTGTCACATCGTATGTTTAGTGTATAAGGCCAGTTTCGTATGTTGTTTTTTCACATTATGACGATAGGATATTTGTGTCCTAGATGGTGAGGATATGTTCATCACATTAGGATGACAAGGTTATGTTCATCACATTGCAACAATATGGTTATTTTCATCACATTGTGATGATGAGGTTATGTTCATCACATTGTGACAATATGGTTATGGCCAGTCATGTTCGTCACATTGTGAAAATATGGTTATATTCATCAAATTGCGACAATATGGTTATGACAAGACATGATCATCACATTCCGAAAAATATTGTTATGGCCACTCATGTGCTTCACATCGCAACAATATCGTTGTGTTCATCACATTGTGACAATTTGGTTATGGCCAACCATATTCAACCATTGTCAACCATGGTCAACGATAGTCAACTATGGTCATGGTCAATCAAGGTCAACCATATTTATGTTCGTCACATCGTATGTTCAGTGTATAAGGATAGGTTAGTCACATTGCGAAAATATGGTTATGTTCATCACATTGCAAGGGAGGGGATAAGTTTGCTAGATTACGATGACAAGATATTTGCATCATAATATGATGATAGGATATTTGCATCACATTGCAATGATGGGGCTATGTTCATCACATTACGACGACAATATATTGTTTTTCACATATTGATGATGATGGGGATATTGCGACGAGGGTTTTATGTTCGACACATTGCGATAATGTGGTTATGGCAACTCATGCTCATGGCATTGTAACAATATGGTAATGTTTTTCACATTGCGACAATATGGTTATGGAAAGTGAGGTTCATCACATTGCGAAAATATGGTTATGTCCGTTAAATTGTGAAACTCGACGCAATGTTCGTCAAATTGAAAGACTCGACACTATGTTCGTCGCATTGTAACAACAAATCGTTTAATGAGTTATAGTTATTATAAGAGCATTGATAAGAAATCATATGGATCTTTGTAGATGATGAGTTATATTGTTCTAAGGAAATTGATAACAAATCTACTTGATTTATACATTATGGATGATAATTTATATTTGTCCTAAGAACATTTAAAGGAAATCAACTTGTTTTACCAGCAGATGACAATTTATACTAATTATAAAGACATTGATAGAAAATCAATTTGAAATTTGATGACAATTTATTATTGTTATAAGGATTTATTATTGTTACAAGTCTCCTACTCATAGAAAACTTTTATTCAAATCCATATTCTGAAACCATTAAAATAAAAAGGAGTGTTATAGTCATTTATAACTATATAAACTATATTTTTAATTATATATTATATAGTTAAAAAAATCTAAAAAATTTTAATATATAAATAATTAAAATAATGTTAATTATTATTATTACATTGAATAGAAAAATTAAAATTAAAATTAAAATATAGTTTATTACTATTATTCCATTCAAATCCATATTCTGAAACCATTAAAATAAAAAGGAGTGTTATAGTCATTTATAACTATATAAACTATATTTTTAATTATATATTATATAGTTAAAAAAATCTAAAAAATTTTAATATATAAATAATTAAAATAATGTTAATTATTATTATTACATTGAATAGAAAAATTAAAATTAAAATTAAAATATAGTTTATTACTATTATTCCATTAAAAAATACATATTTAATAGAAAAATATGAGAACCAAAAATATAATTTATGTATTTATATAATTTTATTAATAAATATTTGAAAAAATCTAAATATAAAAAATTTGTAGTTTTTTTCAAAATTAAATATATTTACAATTTTTTAAAAATGAAATAGCAATTGTTAAAATACATTAATTAATATACTATTAAAATAATATATTAATAAAATAGTAATACATGATAAAAGTATTAATATATTAATATAAATTAAAGTATTAATTTATATTAATTTGCAATGTAACATATTAATATTAATTGCTTTTAAAATTAGAAAATAATTATATTATAAAATGTTTACATATTAATATTAATTGATTTTAAAATTAGAAAATAATTATATTGTAAAATGATTAATTTTATTTACAAATAATAATTATCTTTAAAAATATGAAATCATAAAATGTAAAATTACATTTAATTAATTTATTAAAAATTCAATTAAAATTATATCTAATTAACTTAAAATTAAATATTTTTACAATTTTTTTTTTTTAGAATTTTTTTTTTTAACTTATAAAATTTAATTATATTTAATTATATTAAAAACAAGATTTAAATTTATATTAAAAATTTATAAGATTTAAAATTATATTAAAAATAAAATTTAAAATTATATTCAAATAAAATTTAATTATATTAAAATAAAATTTAATTATATTAAAATTATATTTAATTATATTGAAATTTAATTATATTAAAATTATATTTAATTATATTGAAATTTAATTTAAATAATGTAAAATTAAATATATTTAATTTTTTTAAAGATTAAATTGTTTATAATTTTATATATGTGACCCTAATAACCTACGCACACTTATGCACCTACAACGGGGAGGTTGATACGCCCACACAAAGCACTTCACATCCACGCGGAGGAGAGGTTGGAGGTTGAAACGAGGAGGGGAGGTTGGAGGTTGAAACGCCAACACAAAGCACTTCACCTCACATCCACGCGGCCACCCTGGTAAAAAATGACGACGCACTCTAAAACACACAAATGAAATGGCAAGATTGATATTGACAGTTCACACCAACCTTAAGATTGAAATTTATGATTGAAAGGTTGATTAATCCACCTATTCCAATAAAGGGACCCCTATCAACATAAAAATAAAATACCACCTTATCAAAACGTGATTTACTATATGGTTTATTATCTCAAAATTTTTACATATAACTAGGTAATTCATTAATTTGTCTCCACATATTGGTATAGACCTAATCTCTATATATCAACTTATTACAATGTTGGTGCTTCATAGGTGGATGGTCGGCTTCAAAAGTGTCTTTAATCCTTCTTTGATATGTTTCTTCTCTCTTTCTCTTACATGGAGAATAATGCAATAACACACATGTTCATCTACATATCCAGACCTAGAAATGGAATCTATTTTCTGTAAAAATTTTGAGAGAGCTTCTCCATCTTTACCTTCATTGAAATTTGGCAGCACGATGTTGAAATACTTGGAAATAATGGAGAAAGCGCATGTTGTAAGCACCAGTTATAAGCTTCAGTTGTAGGCGTGTTAAGAGTCAGTTCTTAGTTAAGAATTTAGTTGTCTTTGGTTTGCATGTAACCGACTCGATCGAGTCTTTTCCTATATAAGGATGTAATCCGTATTCATTGAATAATACAAAACTGAGCATAGCCTCACCGTGTTGCTTGTTTCACATATTTTATCTTGGTATCAGAGCCACGTGGAGAGGGTGTGGATAGCGTGCAGAAACGTTTTTGGAGGGCGATCTTTGCTAAGTCCGCGAGCTTACGAGGAGGGGCGTTCCTCCATTGGTTGAAATTGCGTAGAAGATCTGTGTCGGTTCGAGTTGGAGAATAGCTACGTGAGAGCAGGTCGAGGCTTTGAGCGTGGAGGAAAAAATGTGAGCAAATCGCGTTCGACCAATTTTTCTTTGTGCAAAGTTGCGTGAGAAAGGTGCATGAAGAAACTTTGTTGCGTGAGTATAGGAGCATGCATAATCACAGCATGTGTGAGTTTCTTGGCATGCATGGTTTTTTCAGGATTGCGTGAGTTTTCTTTTTTGGAGTATTTTTTCATGCATGGAGTTTGAAGCGTGAGTTTGCATGTTGTGAGCAAATCGTGAGTTTGCATGCATAGGTTCTTGAGGGAGGCAGCATGAGCTTGAGGGTGCATGAGTTTATATGGTGAGTTTTGGAGCATTGTATAAGAGTTTATACAATCACCTTATAAGAGTTTTTTATATAAGAGTTTGGTGTTATATGGAAAATCATGGAGTTTTTATATAAAAGTTTATATATATGAGCTTTAATTTTTATATGTAAAGCTTTGAATCAAAGTGAAACATTGTATTTTTTTATTAAGTGGATACTTTTTAAAGCGTGAGGTGAAGAGGGAGTTATAAGTTTTTTCTTTAAAAGGTGGATATTTTTTATATTAAGGTGCATGCATGATTTAAAGGTTGATATATGCATGTGAGGTGGTGTTTTTGATTTAAAGGTGAATGCATGCATGATTTAACATGAGAACAAAGGTAGAGTTGGATTAGTGGATCCGAAGGCAGAGCGACGGACTGCTCACCATAAGAGAAAACTCGACGAAAAGTTGCATATCCTTGGTGATTTACTTGCAAAGACTAAATTGCATCGATGGTGAATCCTCTAGCGGAGACCTACCTCAACGAAGCCAACAAGTTAGATGGCTCGAACTTCATTAACTGGAAATTCAAGATGCAGACGCTCATGGAAGGCTATGGTGTCTGGAACATTGCGAAGGGAACTGAACTGAAACCTGATGCCACTCCAGGTGCGACAGCAGCATAGATCTAAGACTAGGAGAAGCACGAAAACAAGGCAAAGGTATTGTTGTGTATGTCAGTTAAAGATAACATAATTCCACCTATTAGAGACGCTACAACTTCTGTTACAACATGGACAACTCTTAAAGTATTGTATGAAACTAGCAACACAAATCACATTTTGTTCTTGAGAACTAAATTGCTAGGCACTAAGATGGATGGAAATGAATCTGTTAGTTCATTTTTGGATCGCATTAAAGAGGTGAAAGACAAGCTAGTAAATATAGGGGAAACTGTTTCCAACACTGATCTCGTCACTATTACCTTAAATGGTATGCTAGAAGATTATCATATGTTCATAACAGGTCTCGCAGCAAGGGAGAAACCTCCTACATTTGAAGAACTGATAGGTATTTTGCTGCAAGAGGAAGAGAGGCACGGGAATCTGAAGCGAATGAGAAAATATTTGGCACTGTGGTAAAATAATAGATCTACGAGAGGGAGATCATGAGTAAGAGGCAGAGGAGGCAGTTCATGGCAGAGAGGCTGTTCATGGCAGAGAGGCAGTTCATCGCAGAGAAGACAATCTCCAAATCAAGGTATGCAATCTGATAGGAATGAGTCAAAGATTTGTTTTTATTGTGGTCAACCTGGACATATTGTTAAAGACTGTCATAAGAAGAAAAGTGATGAGGCTAAGAATAAACCTAGAACACATTCAGGTCATTATGCAGAAAAATCTTCAAATCAAGATCTCAGATTATTTATTGATAGTGATGATATTGATGAACCCCCGAATTTTGACTCACGAGATCTTAGGTTGTTTGTGTCTAACGCTGCTTTATCTGTTGAAATGGATGGTTTTGATGCCTGGTTTGTGGATTCTAGAGCATCAGTACATATGACTTGTAATAAAAATTGGTATGCTGATTTTAAAGAAACACATAATGGTGCCAGCATATATCTTGGAGATGACCGCGCTCATCAGATCAAAGGATATGGAGACATTCCTGTGACATTGTCGAATGGTATTGTTCGTCACATTCACAATGTGGTGTATGTGCCAGGAATAAAGAAAAAATTGATCTCTGTGTCCACCATTACAGATCAAAACTTGAAGGTTGAATTCTTCAAGAATTATTGCATAGTGAAGGATCTAATGGACCACTTCCAAACTGTTGAACCGGGAGTTAGAGAAGGAGTTCTATACAAACTTGATATTACCAACAAAACACATCATGCACTGACTTCTGCCACTATGCCAACAAAGATTCTTTGGTATAAAAGGTATCGACACATCAATCATCCTGATTTATTGTTATTACAGAAAAAGAATATGGTTGAAAGACTTCCCATGTTAAAGAATGAGAAGGTTGCTTGTGATGGATGTGCATTAGGAAATATGCACAGAGATGAATTCCCCTCTAATCGTGATAAGAAAAAGAGAGATGTGTTGGATCTTGTGCATACTGATGTTTGTGGGCCTATGCAGACTAGGTCTTTAGGAGGTGCATTTTACTTTCTGTTATTTATTGATGATTGCACGAGATACACATGGGTTTACTTCCTTAGACGACAAAATGATGTTTTCAAGTACCTTAAGGAATTCATAACCATGGTGGAAAAGAAGACAGGAAAATCCATCAAAATCCTCTGTTCAGATCAAGGGGGAGAGTATAAATCAGGGGACTTCAACAAATATTGCAAAGATAATGGAATACTATAGTAGTTTATAGTACCTCACACTCCACAGCAAAACAGAGTCGTTGAAAGGAAAAACAGAACTCTGGTAGAGTGTGCACGCAGTATGATGAAAGGTAAGAATCTCTCAAATGCATTTTGGGCTGAAGCCATAAATACTATAGTTTATTTAAAGAATAGAAGTCCAACAAGGTGTCTTGATAATGTTACTCCTTTCGAGACCTTGTATGGTTCCAAACCCGCAGTTCATAATTTGAAAGTATTTGGGTGGAAGGCTTTTGCTCATATTCCAAAGGAGAATAGGAGGAAATTGGATGCTAAAGCCACTAAATGTATTTTCATTGGGTATTGTTCTGAATTTAAAGCATACAAACTATTTGATCCTCCTACTCACAAAGTATTTGCAAGTAGAGATGTAATTTTCCATGAGCAGGAAGCAGGAAATCATGACGACAACAGTCATGAGAAATGGCAGAGATTTCTTGATGAAGGAGTTAAAGAAGAGTAGCAGCAGCAGTAGCCCACACAGCAGTAGCCATCCCCATAGCGACAGCAGCAACAGCAGCAAGAAGGACTCAGTGATATGGACAATTCAAGCAGTCACAGTTCACCTAGAGGTGAAGAAAGATCTTCACAAAGTGGGGAGGAACATAATCACTTGAGAAGATTATCAAGATAGATTCGGCTTTCTGAGAGGTATAAATACTATGCCCTAATGAGTAGCATTTCAAATTTCATAGAACCCATGAGTTTTGATGAAGCTAATGAACATGATGAATGGTGAAATGCAATGGAGGAAGAATATGAATCTATAATGAAAAACAATACTTGGGAATTGACTGAGTTGCCTAAACATAAGAAGCCCATTGGATGCAAATGGATATACAAACCCAAGTTTAAATCGGATGGTAGTATAGATAAGTATAAGGCTAGACTGGTGGCAAAGGGGTATTCACAAACATAAGGTATTGATTATGCTGAAACATTTGCACCAGTAGCTAAATTGAATACTATCAGAATGTTAATTGCTTTAGCTACAAAGTATCATTGGAAGTTGCATCTGTTAGATGTTAAATCTGTGTTTTTGAATGGTGAGTTAAAGGAAGAGGTTTACCTTACTCAACCTGAAGGGTTTGTTGAAAAGGGGCAAGAACACTTAGTGTGTGAGTTAAAGAAAGCATTGTATGGACTAAAACAGGCACCTAGGTCATGGTATGAAAAGATAGACTCCTCCTTTCTTCAACAGGGTTTTATGAGGAGCAAAAGTGATCCAAATATGTATACCAAATTTGATGAACACGGGTATATAGTATTGATTTCATTATATGTTGATGATTTAATAATTACAGGAAATGCAGAGAAGTTAATTGATGAAATCAAGGAGCAGTTATCAAAGGTATCTGAAATGAAAGATCTTGGTGAGTTACATTACTGCCTAGGTCTTGAAGTTTGGAGAAATGCAGGCCAAACAGTATATCAAAGAAATACTTAAGATATTTAAAATGGATCAGTGTAAGTCTTCCATTGTTCCCATGCAGCAGAATGTGAAACTTTCTTGTGATGATGGTTCGAAGGAGGTGAATGGCATTGTGTATAGACAGATGGTGGGTAGTCTGAATTATCTCACCACAACTAGACCTGATATTTCATATTTTGTGAGTGTGTTAAGTTAGTTCATGGCGAAACCTCATGAAAGCCATTGGAATGCAGTAAAGGCAGTATGTACTCAGGTATCTAAAAGGTACACTTGATTATAAGCACCAGTTATAAGCTTCAGTTGTAAGAGTCAGTTGTAGGCGTGTTAAGAGTCAGTTCTTAGTTAAGAGTCTAGTTGTCTTTGGTTTGCATGTAACTGACTCGGTCGAGTCTTTTCCTATATAAGGATGTTATCTGTCTTCATTGAATAATACACAAATGAGCATAGCCTCACCCTGTTATTTGTTTCACATATTTTATCTGAAATCTTGTAGGCTTGAAGTGTTGAGTTTGGGCATTGATGATGCAGAAAGCATATTCTTCTTGAAATCTTCACAAGAATGAAATGCCCCCAATGTTACGAATGGGTGTTCCTCTAAACCATGAGAGAAGATTACCTCTGCAGTCTGCAAACACTAAACACTTTGGAAATGAACGGGCTGGTTCTCTAGACATTACCAGATTCCATTAAGCATTTCCAATGCCACAAATGAACTTGAAGCCTGAGCTCCTCCTTTTAGATTTCAAATCATTTTTTAGCTGAAATGAAAAGCTGATATTTGTAGTTCAATTTGGTCTCTCATGGATTTATAAATACTATTGTGAGTGCAACTACACTCGTGCGTAAGTTGATTAATTCCTTACGTGCCAATAGAGGATCTGAATTCAGCGCAACTACACCGATGCTTAAGTTGATTAATTCCTCATGTGCCAATGGAGGATCTGAATTCATGGTAACGTTGTATTCAGGTTTCTTGAAAATAGGAAGTCCTCCCGTTTAGCCTAGCAATGGATGAAATACCAAAAAGAATGGGCAAGCAATATGAAAAAGATCATTAAGTGAAAAAATTTATTGGTCTTTACTTTTGAAAACCCAAGGAGCTCACACCTAAACACAGTAAAAACCTAAAAAAGAGTAGTAAAAAACCCTAAATGGGTTAGTTACACCGGATTAGTAATCTAATCAATTATTATTATGCTAATTAATCTAATCATCCTTTTTAATGAACATATTTTTATGATAGAAGAAAGTCAATGGTTGAATTCACAGCACGTCACCACCAAAAATATTAGCATCCCTTTTAATGAACATATTTTTATGATACGAGAAAGTCAATGGTTGAATTCACAGCACTTCACCACCAAAAATATTAGCAACATTCCAATATGCGATTAAAAGACATTAATTTTAACACTTTTCAATAAATAAATGTAAGCATTGTCGTAATTTAATTAGCTAAGCTCAACGTCTACAATTTTATCCTAAACCATAACATATATTAAAAAGGGTCAAGTGCATCCAAAAATGCACGGCATACTCCCCTTACCATAAGGGAAGTATCACAACATGGTTTTCCCAATAGCTTCACTATTACAATGGAATTTATTTTGAGTTGCATATTATAAGAGCGCTAAATAGAGAATTTTACCATTGTTAATCTTGCGGCCGGGCCTTCTACTTTTGCTTGGGAACTGACTATCTTCAATCGATTTAATCTACACGATTGCAGTCCGCAGCTATCAAATTGTTCCGACCAGCGACAGTTCTCTTCAACAAATCGCTATGGCCTGATGCTGGAATTGTGGCTCTCCACACCAGCGATCTTCTCTAATGCTATTGCATCTATTGTGTTCTGTACGTCATGAAACTTCTTCGTCAGATCCTCATACAACTTCATCATCGGATCTGAAACTCCAAGGTGGCTTCTTCT
>ML783479.1:800209-815537 GCA_009831015.1 Picea engelmannii | reverse complement strand
ACCCTTGGAATGTGGAAGGTGCATTTGTAAGGCCAAAATGCATGACCAAAAATTCATAATGGCCTTCATGAGTTCAGAATGTTGTTTTTGGGATATCTTCTTCCTTCATTCTGATCTGATGATACCCTGAATGGAGATCCAATTTTGTGAAATAGATTGCTCCAGGTAGTTCATCTAACAATTCATCAATGACAGGAATGGGAAACTTATCTTTAATAGTGATCTTGTTGAGCTCTCTATAATCTGGACACATATGCCATGAGATACCTTTCTTGAATACCATTACCAGTGGTGCAGAGTAAGAACTTTGGTTAGGTCTAATAATGCTAGCCTCTAACATTTCTTCAACCATGTTCTCAATTTCACTCTTCTGGGCGTAAGGGTATCTGTATGGCCTGATGTTAGGAGGAACACTCCCAAGAATTAGGTGAATTTCATGATCATGATTTCGAGTGGGTGGGAGACCTTTGGGAATATCTTCAAATACTTTGGACTGCTTATCAATGATCCTTTGGAGATCTTGAGGAATAGACAGCTTAGATATTTGAACATCTAGTGAGCATAGTTGTGCAATAATGCCTTGATGCCCCTTTTTCAATAATTTTGTCATGTCGTTAGAGCTTATCACCTTACCGAGATTCCCTGTGATACCTCTTAGCTCAATTTCTTTTCCTTCCAATGATTGTAACCATTGGACTCCTAGTACAACATCTGCACCACCCATGGGTATAGAAATCATTGGACTATTCATTACATATTCCCCCATAGTAAGATTGATCTTATTGCATTTTCCTAAGCAATTGATAGTTCCTCCATCTGCAATCATTACTTGAAACTCTGGCGCTGGATATACAAAGCAATTGAGATCTTTGGCTAATTTATAGTGAATGAAATTATGAGTACTGCCAGAATCAATTAGGACTATTACCTTTTTCTTTTTGATGTGTCCTTCGATCTTGAGGGTTTGAGGAGTGATAATTCCATCCAATGCATTACACGGTATCGTGGGAGTCAACTCTTCAGACGAAATTGCTTCTACGTTTTCATCTTGAGATGGTTCTTGTTCTTCTTCCTCTTCACAATCTATGTAGAATAATTTCTTCTCACCACACTTATGTCCCTTACTGTACTTGCTATCACAATTAAAGCATAAACCTTTTTCTTTTCTTTCCTCCAATTGTTGAGGTGTCAACCTTGTAGGTTGAGGTGTTTTAGGAGAAGGAGCATTGTTCTCTCTATAGATGTTAGGATAGGTCTTTCAAGTATCCATAGCCATATTTTTATTTTCAACATTTCTTGCCACCTTAAATGCATTCTCCAATGATTTGGGTTCCCAAAGGCGAACCTCATGTTGAATGTTATCCTTTAAAGTTCCTATGAATACATCAATCAAGTTCTCATCTGGAATGTTGGTTACCTTTATATTCAATCTTTGGAAGTTCTCAATGTTCTCGGTAACTGAACCCTTTTGCTTGAGATTTATCAATTGGCTAAAGAAGGTATTGCTCCTTGTATCCTCATAGTGTGCTATCATTTATTCCGTGAAAATTGTCCAAGTGACGAGTGATTTGTGAGAACAAATCCATCGATACCAAACAAATTTATTAGGTTCTAAATATAAAGAAGCAATTCGTACCTTTTCTGTATGTGGCACATTATGGAGATCAAATAATTTCTCCATCTGAAGTATCCATGTGATTGGGTCCTTGCCATCAAACTTCCTCATATCAATCTTAGGAACGTGGTTGGTCTTCAAACCAAAGTTGGAGTTTCTCCACTCTTGATTCACCTTCCTTGTGTCCTCATAATGAATTTCATGGGATGCATTTTCACTTTCGGGTGTCTTCTCTGTTACGAAATTTTTCAATACTTCCCTCAACTTAGCTTCCATTGAATCCATCTTAGTATCCAACTTAGCTTCCATTGAATCCATCTTCTTTTGTAGTTCATTTATGTCCCTACACATTTCTTCACCTTCATTAAGAGTCCAATTAGGATTTTCTGGAGGCTTATTTGGTGTAGAAGGTCCCTTTTTTGGTGGCATGATGGCCAAGTATCACTTTTGAATCTTGATTTTGAGGCGGTTCTACTAGACAATATTTATTCTATTCTATCTCCCATGTTTCGGCCCTTCTGGGTATGAAACTTTATTTTGGGTAGTTCTCTGATATTTATTCTCTGCAATGCCACAGGTCTGATCAAAATTGGAAGTGCCAAGTGGAATTTACGGAAATTTCCTCACAACTTGCCGATTTTTGGACTTTTCAGGAGATCTAACTTGTATAGCATGCCCAACACAAAATAATTGATATAAAATTCTGAAACTCGCACCCAAAATACTACAGACTGTCCATGATCCAATGAAACTAGTCCCACTCAATTTGGATACTCTGGAAAGAAGTTATGATTGTTTTACCTGGAACACCTTCTTGAGACTAGTCAAATACCCTATCTTACACAAGGTGTATATACAAATTTAATATGATCGAGAAGCTGAACATTTTACCACAGATACCTTACTAATTTCAGTAAATGGTCTCCAGAGTTCAGGGTATGAAACGTTACAGAAAAACATTTATAGCGAACATTCCACAATGACTCATTTCAGGATGATTCGAGAACCCTATCTTGTACAAGTTGTATCTCCGAAATTATAAGGCCTCAGGAGCTGAATTTTGAACTCAAAGTACCTTGATCCATCTAGTAAATATCCTCCAAGATGTTCCTTCTGAAACGTTGTAGAAAAAAATTTATAGCGAAAATTCCACGGTGTCTCAGATGTAGCAGCGAAACCCCAAGACCTTGAGCTCTGATACCATATGTTAAGAAACAAACATCAATATAGCATAGAAAAACCTCAGGAAAAGTACTCAATGCCTTTAAAAAGAGATAATTTCAAATAATAAGCCTCTTCAATTGGGCAACCTCCTTTTACCCCACTTAAATGTTCAAGTCCAAGATGATTCAAAATGAAAATGTCTCCTTGGTATAGATAGTAGACTAGGAGGTATAATTACAACTAATGGCCTAAAGCCGACATAGATAAAATAACATTACTAATATAATATGCCCTAATTAAGGGGTAATGAGCCAATACTAGGGCTTAACATATAAAAACATTATACTCACATTACATTAATTAATTATGGGGTCGTGATTCATTTTTTGCGAGGGTACCCATGTGGATTATGAATCCACTCCTCCCCATTGGTCATGGACGGATCGTCGCACAAGTTCCATTGGTGACTTGGTCCTTCACCGAGCTCAATATAAGTATTATTTTATCTCAATTATTATAATTGATTTCCATTTAAAATGATAGTATGGTTTACTAAGCCGTACCTTTTATCTGAGCAGGTTTATAGAGTTTGAGGGAAATAGATCAAGGAAAGCCTTCTTGCTCAAAATGGTATTCAAGTTCTGATCTTGGCATTTAAACAAAACTTCTTAGATTTTGTGTACCATTGGTAATGCAGTCCTTTCCCTAGGGTACTCCACTATAATAAAATTTGAACAATTGTTTCATGGATACAGAGGTTGTTTGTAATTTACTTTCAAATGAATATACAGGTTGTTGAAACCATTTTGAACAAAATTCAGTTAATCTAATAGCTATTGTAGCATGCATTTGTAGACTATTGAATCATTGTTTATCTCTCGTTATAAACATAAGAAATATGTAAATTTTATAGACGAGGAATGTTATTTGTTCGATCTATTTCTTATGGTACTTGTACAGAATCTGAAATAGTAACTCAACATATATATCTATATCCAATTCAATGGTTAATGTGAACATAGTAGAAGTCATATTTTTCCTTTAAGCTTGAATACATATATATATACAAGTATACATAGTTATTTATGTATATACCTAACCCTACTTAATGATTATTAGGAACCTACAACATTTGTCTCATTTATTTATGCATGATTATATATATATATATATATATATATAACCCTATTTCATTAGCAATTATAACTTACATTAATTCTACTATTTATGATAAGTGATGACATATAAACATGTATGTACAATCATCATATAAACCATCTGAATCCTAACAAATAATAATCAACATAAAATTGAGAAGAATGCAAGTAAAGGTATATATCTGAATCTGATGTTGGGACACAAGTTACTTTATATATTAATATAAATTAATATTTTGATTTATACATTACATTAATACAATACACCAATGTATCATTTTATTACTCTATTAATATTTTTGCAATGTATTAATTAATAATATATAAATTTATTAATTAATTAATATATTACACTATTAATGTATCAATCAACTACATTATTCATTAATGTAACGTAATACTTTAATTTATAGATTACATTTATACATTAATACATTAATAATAAATAATTAAAATATTAATTAGTTAATACTTTAATAATGTATTATTAAAATATTAATACATTAATAATATAAAATATTTATTAATTAATACATTAAATACATTATTAATAATGAATTTATTATTATTAATATTGTTAAGTAACATTAAGTATTAATTAATTTATACATTAATTAGTTTATACATTAAATACATTATTAATAATGTATTTATTGATATTATTAATACACTAAAATATTAATATTAATACTTTTAATAAAACATAAATATTGGTATAAAAAATATAATTTTAAAGAATTGATACATTAAAAAGGTATCAAAACTTTAGTAATACATTATTAAAGTATTAATACCTTAATAAATACATTATTAAAGTAATAATACATTAATACATTAGTAATACATTATTAAAGTAATAATACATTAATACATTATTAAAATATTAATACATTAATACAATAATTTACAATGACCATGTTTGAGTATGGTTGGCCATAATCATGGCTCACTTTGGTAAAACTTTGTTGACTTTGGGAAGGAAAGATTCACTATGTTTGACATGGTTAATTATGGTTGACCATGACCATGGTTAACTTCCATAGACCTTCATCGTGGTTAACTTCTGTAAACCTTCACTATGGTTGACATTTACTATGGATGAACTTCATTATGGTTGAACTTGGTTGACCATGACCATAGTTGACTCTGGTTGACCATGGTTGACAATGGTTAACCATGTTTGACAGTGGTTGTCCATAAATGATCATGGTTAGTCATGACCATAGTTGACCAAGACTACGAATGGAATTCGGATAGTGAAATTTGGAAGAGTTTGTCACATTATGACGACATGATATTCGCGTAACATTGTGACAATTAAGCTATGTTGATGACATTATGATGACGAGGCTATGTTCGTCAGATTGCGACAACAAGTTATTTGCATCACAATATGATGACAAGATATTTGCATCACATTCCAATGACGGGGCTATGTTCATCACATTATGACGACATTATATTTTTTGTCACATATTGACGACGATGGCGATATTGGGACGAGGGTTTTAGGTTCATCACATTGCAATGACAGGGAATTTAAGTAAATATTGGCAATGTGACGAACATAAATGTCATATGTTCATCATATAAATTTGTTGACTTTGGGAAGGAAAGGTTCACTATGGTTGACATGGTTAATTATGGTTGACCATGGCCATGGTTAACTTCCATAAACCTTCACCATGGTTAAATTTCGTAGACCTTCACTATGCTTGACGTTCACTATAGATGACCTTCACTATTGTTGACCTTGGTTGACCATGACCATGGTTGACTGTGGTTGACTATGGTTGACAATGGTTAACCAAGTTTGACAGTTGTATTCCATGGGTGACCATGGTTGGCGATGACCATAGTTGACCAAGAAAATGGGGCGATGTTCATGTTGTTGACCAAGAAAATGGGGCAATGTTCATCACAGAGTGATGACATGACATTATTTTTCACTTTATGACGATAGGATATTTGTGTCACAGACGGTGAGGATATGTTCATCACATTGCAACAATATGGTTATTTTCATCACATTGTGATGGCAAGGTCATGTTCATCACATTGCGACAATATGGTTATATTCATCAAATTGTGACAATATGGTTATGACAAGACATGCTCGTCACATTGCGAAAAATATTGTTATGGCGACTCGTGTTCTTCACATCGTGACAATATCGTTGTGTTCATCACATTGTGACAATATGGTTATGGCCAACCATTTTCAACCATGGTCAATCGTCACATTGTCAATATAGTTATGGCCAACCATTGTCAACCATAGTCAACCATGGTCAATGTTCATGGTCAATATCGTTGTGTTTGTCACATTGTGACAATATGGATATGGCCAACCATGTTCAACCATTCTCAACCATGTTCAACCACAGTCAACCATGGTCATGGTCAATCAAGTTCAACCATATTTATGTTTGTCATATTGCAACAATATGGTTATATTCGTCACATCGTATGTTTAGCGTATAAGGCCAGTTTCGTATGTTGCTTTTTCACATTATGAAGATAGGATATTTGTGTGATAGATAGTGAGGATATGTTCATCACATTAGGATGACAAGGTTATGTTCATCACATTGCAGCAATATGGTTATTTTCATCACATTGTGATGACGAGGTTATGTTCATCACATTGTGAAAATATGGTTATGGCCAGTCATGTTCGTCACATTGTGAAAATATGGTTATATTCATCAAATTGCGACAATATGGTTATGACAAGACATGGTTGTCACATTCCGAAAAATATTGTTATGGCCACTCATGTGCTTCACATCGCAACAATATCGTTGTGTTCGTCACATTGTGACAATTTGGTTAGGGCCAACCATGTTCAACCATTGTCAACCATGGTCAACGATAGTCAACTATGGTCATGGTCAATCAAGGTCAACCATATTTATGTTCATCACATTGCGACAATATGGTTATGTTCGTCACATTGTATGTTCAACGTATAAGGCTAGGTTCATAACATTGCAACAATATGGTTATGTTTGTCACATCGTATGTTCAGTGTATAAGGATAGGCTCGTCACATTGCGAAAATATGGTTATGTTCGTCACATTGCAAGGGAGGGGATAAGTTTGCTAGATTACGATGACAAGATATTTGCATCATAATATGATGATAGGATATTTGCATCACATTGCAATGATGGGGCTACGTTCATCACATTGCGACGACAATATATTGTTTGTCACATATTGACGATGATGGGGATATTGCGACGAGGGGTTTATGTTCGTCACATTGCGATAATGTGGTTATGGCAAGTCATGCTCATGGAATTGTAACAATATGGTAATGTTTTTCACATTGCGACAATATGGTTATGGCAAGTGAGGTTCATCACATTGCGAAAATATGGTTATGTCCGTTAAATTGCGAAACTCGATGCAATGTTCGTCAAATTGAAAGACTCAACACTATGTTCGTCACATTGTAACAACAAATCGTTTAATGAGTTATAGTTATTATAAGAGCATTGATAGCAAATCATATGGATCTTTGTAGATGATGAGTTATATTGTTCTAAGGACATTGTTAACAAATCTACTTGATTTATACATTATGGATGATAATTTATATTTGTCCTAAGAACATTTAAAGGAAATCAACTTGTTTTACCAGCATATGAAAATTTATACTAATTATAAAGACATTGATAGAAAATCAATTTGAAATTTGATGACAATTTATTATTGTTATAAGAATTTATTATTGTTACAAGTCTCCTATCCATAGAAAACTTTTATTCAAATCCATATTCTGAAACCATTAAAATAAAAAGGAGTGTTATAGTCATTTATAACTATATAAACTATATTTTTAATTATATATTATATAATTAAAAAAAATCTAGAAAATTTTAATATATAAATAATTAAAATAATGTTTTATTATTATTATTATTATTATTATTATTATATTGAATAGAAAAATAAATAAAAAATTAAAATATAGTTTATTACTATTATTCCATTAAAAAATACATATTTAATAGAAAAATATGAGAATCAAAAATATAATTTATGTATTCATATAATTTTATTAATAAATATTTGAAAAAATATAAATATAAAAAAATTGTAATTTTTTTCAAAATTAAATATATTTACCATTTTTTTTAAATGGAATAACAATGGTTAAAATACATTAATATACTATTAAAATAATATATTAATAAAATAGTAATACATTATAAAGGTATTAATATATTAATATAAATTAAAGTATTAATTTGCAATGTAACATATTAATATTAATTGGTTTTAAAAGTAGAAAATAATTATATTGTAAAATGTTTACATATTAATATTAATTGATTTTAAAATTAGAAAATAATTATATTGTAAAATAATTAATTTTATTTACAAATAATAATTACCTTTAAAATTATGAAATCATAAAATGTAAAATTACATTTAATTAATTTATTAAAAATTTAATTAAAATTATATCTAATTAACTTAAAATTAAATAGTTTTACAATTTATTTATTTTTAAGATTATTTTTTTTTGACTTATAAAATTTAATTATATTAAAATTATATTTAATTATATTAAAAACAAGATTTAAATTTATATTAAAATTTTATAAGATTTAAAATTATATTAAAAATAAAATTTAAAATTATATTAAAATTATATTAAAATAAAATTTAATTATATTAAAATAAAATTTAATTATATTAAAATTATATTGAATTATATTGAAATTTAATTTAATTAATGTAAAATTAAATATATTTAATTTTTTTAAAGATTAATTTGTTTATAATTTTATAAACATAACCCTAATAACCTACGCACACCTATGCACCTACAACGGGGAGGTTGATACGCCCACACAAAGCACTTCACATCCACGCGGAGGGGAGGTTGGAGGTTGAAACGAGGAGGGGAGGTTGGAGGTTGAAACACCAACACAAAGCACTTCACCTCACATCCACACGGTTGCCCTGGTAAAAAAATGACGATGCACTGTAAAACACACAAATGAAATGGCAAGGTTGATATTGACAGTTCACACTAACCTTAAGATTGAAATTTATGATTAAAAGGTTGATTAATCCACCTATTCCAATAAAGGGACCCCTATCAACATAAAAATAAAATACCACCTTATCAAAAAGTGATTTACTATATGGTTTATTATCTGAATTTTTTTACATATAACTAGGTAATTCATTAATTTGTCTCCACATATTGGTATAGACCTAATCTCTATATATCAACTTATTACAATGTTGGTGCTTCATAGGTGGATGGTCGGATTCAAAAGTGTCGTTAATCCTTCTTTGATATGTTTCTTCTCTCTTTCTCTTACATGGAGAATAATGCAATAATACACATGTTCATCTACATATCCAAACCTAGAAATGGAATCTATTTTCTGTAAAAATTTTGAGAGAGCTTCTCCATCTTTACCTTCATTGAAATTTGGCAGCATGATGCTGAAATACTTGGAAATAATGGAGAAAGCGCCAGTTGTAAGCATTATTTATAAGCTTAAGTTGTGAGAGTCAGTTGTAGGCGTGTTAAGAGTCAGTTCTTAGTTAAGAGTCTAGTTGTCTTTGGTTTGCATGTAACCGACTCGATCGAGTCTTTTCCTATATAAGGATGTAATCCATCTTCATTGAATAATACAGAACTGAGCATAGCCTCACCATGTTGTTTGTTTCACATATTTTATCTTGGTATTAGAGAAACGTGGAGAGGGCGTGGATAGCGTGCATAAACGTTTTTGGAGGGCGAGCTTTGCTAAATCTGCAAGCTTACGAGGAGGGGTGTTCCTCCATTGGTTGAAATCGCATAAAAGATCTGTGTGAGTTCGAGTTGGAGAATAGCCGCATGAGAGCAAGTCGAGGCTTTGAGCGTGGAGGAAAAAACGTGAGCAAATCGCGTTTGAGCAATTTTTCTTTGTGAAAAGCTGCGTAAAGAAACTTTGTTGCGTGAGTATTGGAGCATGCATAATCACAGCATGTGTGAGTTTCTTGGCATGCATGGTTTTTTGAGGATTGCATGAGTTTTGTTTTTTGGAGTATTTTTGCATGCATGGAGTTTGAAGCGTGAGTTTGCATGTTGTGAGCAAATTGTGAGTTTGCATGCATAGGTTCTTGAGGGAGGCAGCATGAGATTGAGGGTGCATGAGTTTATATGGTAAGTTTTGGAGCATTGTATAAGAGTTTATACAATCACTTTATAAGAGTTTTTTATATAAGAGTTTGGTGTTATATGGAAAATAGTGGAGTTTTTATATAAAAGTTTTTATATATGAGCCTTTATATGAGCTTTAATTTTTATATGTAAATCTTTGAATCAAAGTGCAACATTGTATTTTTTTTATTAAGTGGATACTTTTGAAAGCGTGAGGTGAAGAGGGAGTTATAAGTTTTTTCTTTAAAAGGTGGATATTTTTTATATTAAGGTGCATGTATGATTTAAAGGTTGATATATGCATGTGAGGTGGTGTTTTTTATTTAAAGGTGAATGCATGTATGATTTAAGCTGAAAACAAGGATAGATTTGGATTAGTGGATCCGAAGGCAGAGCGACGGACTGCTCAGCATAAGAGAAAACTCGACGAAAAGTTGCATATCCTTGGTGATTTACTTGCAAAGACTAAATTGCAGCGATGGTGAATCATCTAGCGGAGACCTACCTCACCAAAGCCAACAAGTTAGATGGCTCGAACTTCATTAACTGGAAATTCAAGATGTAGACGCTCATGGAAGGCTATGGTGTCTGGAACATTGCGAAGGGAACTGAATTGAAACCTCATGTCGCTGCAGGTGCGACAACAACATAGATCTAAGACTGGGAGAAGAGTGAAAACAAGGAAAATGTATTGATGTGCATGTTAGTTAAAGATAACATAATTCCACATATTAGAGATGCTACAACTTCTGTTGCAACATGGACAGCTCTTAAAGCATTGTATGAAACTAGCAACACAAATCACATTTTGTTCCTGAAAACTAAATTGCTAGGCATTAAGATGGATGGAAATGAATCTGTTAGTTCATTTTTGGGTCGCATTAAAGAGGTGAAAGACAAGCTAGTAAATATAGGGTAAATTGTTTCCAACACTGATCTGGTCACTATTACCTTAAATGGTATGCTAGAAGATTATCATATTTTCATAATAGGTCTCGCAGCAATGGAGAAACCTCCTACGTTTGAAGAACTGACAGGTAGTTTGTTGCAAGAGGAAGAGAGGCATGGGAATCTGAAGCGAACGAGTAAATATTTGACACTGTGGTCAAATAATATATCTGTGAGAGGGAGATCAGGAGTAAGAGGTAGAGGAGGCAGTTCATGGCAGAGAGGTGGTTCATGGTAGAGAGGCAGTTCATCGTAGAGAAGACAATCTCCAAATCAAGGTATGCAATCTGATAGGAATGAGTCAAAGATTTGTTTTTATTGTGGTCGACCTGGACATATTGTTAAACACTATCATAAGAAGAAAAGTGACGAGGCTAGGAATAAACCTATAACACATTCAGGTCATTATGCAGAAAAATCTTCAAATCAAGATCTCAGATTATTTATTGCTAGTGATGATATTGATGAACCCCCAAATTTTGACTCACGGGCTCTTAGGCTGTTTGTGTCTAACACTGCTTTATCTGCTGAAATGGATGATTTTGATGCATGGTTTGTGGATTCTAGAGCATCAGTACATATGAATTGTAATAAAAATTGGTATGCTAATTTTAAAGAAGCACATAATGGTGCCAGCATATATCTTGGAGATGACCGCGCTCATCAGATCAAAGGATATGGAGACATTCCTGTGACATTGTCGAATGGTACTATTCGTCACATTCACAATGTGGTGTATGCGCCAGGAGTAAAGAAAAAATTGATCTCTGTGTCCACCATTACAGATCAGAACTTGAAGGTTGAAGTCTTCAAAAATTATTGCATAGTGAAGGATCTACTGGACCACTTCCAAACTGTTGCAACGAGAGTCAGAGGAGGAGTTCTATACAAACTTGATGTTACCAACAAAACACATCATGCACTCACTTCTGCCACTATGCCAACTGAGATTCTTTGGCATCAAAGGTATGGACACATCAATCATCCTGATTTATTGTTATTACAGAAAAATAATATGGTTGAAAGACTTCCCATGTTAAAGAATGATAAGGTTGCTTGTGATGGATGTGCATTAGGAAAGATGCACAGAGATGAATTCCCCTCTAATCCTGATAAGAAAAAGAGAGATGTGTTAGATCTTGTGCATACTGATGTTTGTGGGCCTATGCAAACTAGGTCTTTAGGAGTTGCATTTTATTTTCTGTTATTTATTGATGATTGCACGAGATACACATGGGTTTACTTCCTTAGACGGAAAAATGATGTTTTCAAGTACTTTAAGGAATTCAGAACCAGGGTGGAAAAGAAGACAGGAAAATCCATCAAAATCCTCCGTTCGGATCAAGGGGGAGAGTATAAATCAGGGGACTTCAACAAATATTGCAAAGATAATGGAATAGTACAATAGTTTACAGTACCTCACACTCCACAGCAAAATGGAGTCACTGAAAGGAAAAACAGAACTCTGGTAGAGTGTGCACGTAGTATGATGAAAGGTAAGAATCTCTCAAATGCATTTTGGGCTGAAGCCATAAATACTACAGTTTATTTAAAGAATAGAAGTCCAACAAGGTGTCTTGATAATGTTACTCCTTTCGAGGCCTTGTATGGTTCCAAACCCGCAGTTCATAATTTGAAAGTATTTGGGTGTAAGGATTTTTCTCATATTCCAAAGGAGAATAGGAGGAAATTGGATGCTAAAGCCACTAAATGTATTTTCATTGGGTATTGTTCTGAATTTAAAGCATACAAACTATTTGATCCTGCTACTCACAAAGTATTTGCAAGTAGAGATGTACTTTTCCATGAGCAGGAAGCATGAAATCATGATGACAACAGTCATGAGGAATGGCAGAGATTTCTTGATGAAGTAGTTAAAGAAGAGCAACAACAGCAGCAGTCCACACAACAACAACCATCCCCACAGCGACAGCAGCAGCAGCAGCAAGAAGAACTCAGTGATATGGACAATTCAAGCAGTCACAGTTCACCTAGAGGTGAAGAAAGATCTTCACAAAGTGAGGAGGAACATAATCACTTGATAAAATCATCAAGATAGATTCGGCTTCTTGAGAGGTATAAAGACTATGCCCTAATGAGTAGCATTTCAAATGTCATAGAACCCATGAGTTTTGATGAAGCTAATGAACATGATGAATGGCGAAATGCAATGGAGGAAGAATATGACTCTATAATGAAAAACAATACTTGGGAATTGACTGAGTTGCCTAAACATAAGAAGCCCATTGGATGTAAATGGATATACAAACCCAAGTTTAAATCAGATGGTAGTATAGATAAGTATAAGGCTAGACTAGTGGCAAAGGGGTATTCACAAACAGAAGGTATTGATTATGCTGAAACATTTGCACCAGTAGCTAAATTGAATACTATGTGTTAATTGCTTTAGCTACAAAGTATCATTGGAAGCTGCATCAGTTAGATGTTAAATCTGCATTTTTGAATGGTGAGCTAAATGAAGAGGTTTACCTTACTCAACCTGAAGGGTTTGTTGAAAAGGGGCAAGAACACTTAGTGTGTGAGTTAAAGAAAGCATTGTATGGACTAAAAGAGGCACCTAGGTCATGGTATGAAAAGATAGACTCTTTGTTTCTTCAACAGGGTTTTATGAGGAGCAAAAGTGATCCAAATCTGTATACCAAATTTGATGAACAGTGGTATATAGTATTGATTTCATTATATGTTGATGATTTAATAATTACAGGATGCAGAGAAGTTAATTGATGAAATCAAGGAGCAATATTTAAAATGGATCATTGTAAGTCTTCCATTGTTCCCATGCAGCAGAATGTGAAACTTTCTTGTGATGATGGTTCGAAGGAGGTGAATGGCACTGTGTATAGACAGATGGTGGGTACTCTGAATTATCTCACCACAACCACACCTGAAATTTCATATTTTGTGAGTGGATTAAGTCAGTTCATGGAGAAACCTCATGAAATCCATTGGAATGCAGTAAAGGCAGTACTCAGGTATCTAAAAGGTACACTTGATTATAAGCACCAGTTATAAGCTTCAGTTGTGAGAGTCAGTTGTAGGCGTGTTAAGAGTCAGTTCTTAGTTAAGAGTCTAGTTGTCTTTGGTTTGCATGTAACCAACTCGGTCGAGTCTTTTCCTATATAAGGATGTAATCAGTCTTCATTGAATAATACATAAGTGAGCATAGCCTCACCGTGTTGTTTGTTTCACATATTTTTTCTGAAATCTTGTAGGCTTGAAGTGTTGAGTTTGGGCATTGATGATGGAGAAAGCATATTCTTCTTGAAATCTTCACAAGAATGAAATGCCTCCAATGTTACGAATGGGTGTTCCTCTAAACCATGAGAGAATATTTCTTTCGTATTACCCCTACAGTCTCCAAACACTTTGGAAATGAACGGGCTGGTTCTCTGGACATTACCAGATTCCATTAAGCATTTCCAATGCCACAAATGAACTTGAAGCCTGAGCTCCTCCTTTTAGATTTCAAATCATTTTTTAGCTAAAATGAAAAGCTGATATTTGTAGTTCAATTTGGTCTCTCATGGATTTATAAATACTATTGTGAGTGCAACTACACTGGTGCGTAAGTTGATTAATTCCTTACGTGCCAATGGAGGATCTGAATTTAGCGCAACTACACCGATAAGTTGATTAATTCCTCATGTGCCAATGGAGGAACTGAATTCATGGTAACGTTGTATTCAGGTTTCTTGAAAATAGGAAGTCCTCCCGTTTAGCCTAGCAATGGATGAAATACCAAAAAGAATGGGCAAGCAATATGAAAAAGATCAATAAGTGAAAATTTTTATTGGTCTTTACTTTTGAAAACCGAAGGAGCTCACACCGAAACACAGTAAAAACCTAAAAAAGAGTAGTCAAAAACCCTAAATGGGTTAGTTACACCGGATTAGTAATCTAATCAATTATTATTATGCTAATTAATCTAATTATCCTTTTTAATGAACATATTTTTATGATACAAGAAAGTCAATGGTTGAATTCACAGCACGTCAACACCAAAAATATTAGCATTCCTTTTAATGAACAAAGGCTTATACCTATTGACAATGGGCAGATTTAATAGGGGTTTAGTGCTTAATAAGTTTTCTATGGACAGGAATAAATATCGCTGGAATATTCTTAGTAGTCACACAAAATAAATGGCTGTGATTTCAATCATTAACTTCCTAGCTATTATAAAGACATCCGTTTATGTGTTTACTTTTTTACATTTACCTAATCATATTTAAAAATTACTTTGAT
>ML783479.1:773181-800109 GCA_009831015.1 Picea engelmannii | reverse complement strand
GGAATCAGTGTTGTGGATATTCATTGTATACTGTAATAATAAGGCCCTTTCTTTGTCTCGGAGATTCGATAGCATGTTCAAGGAAATGGAAATTGTAGAAAGAATTTGTAACTGTGTAACAATATAATATGAATAGGCTATTAATGTATTCCTATGTATATGCGTTGAGGGTTTCAGCAAAGGAAACAGTGTTGTGGATATTCATTGTATACCCTAATAATAAGGCCATTGAGGGGTGTTAAATCGATTTGCATTAGAGTTAGTAACAACCATGGGAGGAAAAAGAAGAATAATTACTTTGGAGATGGTGCATGTAAATGTTGATGGTTTCCTTTCCAAAACTAGAAAAAGTATATGGAGTCATAATATAGACTCTTATTTATTATATATTAATAAATTAATTGGTATTGGAGTTAGTAATAATTGAGTGGGCAGAAGCAAAGGAACAGTTAGGTAGAGAAATTAATTTCTCCAACACTCCCCCTTAATTTCTACTACTAATTACATCAATATTTACAATGCCCAATGCTTCTCTTAAATACTCAAATTGGTCTTGTGCTAAAGCCTTTGTAAATATGTCTACAAGTTGCTCCTTTGACCTGCAATGTTGTCAGATGAGTTCTCCATTGTTGACAAGTTCTCGAATGAAGTGATATCTTGTGTCAATATGCTTAGTCCTCTTGTGAAAAACATGAATCTTTGATAGTGCAATGGTAGACTTGTTGTCACAATAGATTGTAGTAGGCTCCTCTTGATTATGCATTAAATCCTTCAATATTCTTAGCATCCAGAATGCTTGACATGCTGTTGCTGACAATCTCATGCTGCTCGAAATGTTGTTGATGAGATTGTCACTATTGGTTGCTTATTTGATGCCCATGCAACAACTTTTGTTCCAAGATGAAATGTATATCCAGATGTTCTCTTTCTGTCATCAATGCTTTCTACAAAATCACTATCTGTGTATCCAACCAACTGCAGATTATTTGAAGTGGAATACAGAATGCCATGATTCATAGTCCCTGCAATGTATCTTAATAACTTTTTTCCTACTTTCCAATGTGGATTCTTTGGTGTGTCCATGAATATAGAAATCAAATTGACTCCATACAATATATCTGGCCTATTCGCTGTCAAATACATCAAACTTCCAACCAATTTTCTGAATATGGTTGAATCAAAATCCATCTCATTTTTTTCTCTACTTAGTTTGGTGCCTAGAAACTAGACTGTAGTTTATCATTCTAAACCTTTTAAAGACATCTTTTGCATATTTACTTTGATAGATGAAAATGCCTTTATCATTTTGAGTGACTTAAATGCCAAGAAAATAGTTCATTAACCCCAAGTCTGTCATCTCAAATTCCTTCTTCATTGTTAATTTAAACATATCAATAGAGATATTAGTTGTATAGATCAAATCATCAACATATAGGCAAACAATCAAGATCTCACCTTGTTCATTGACTTTGGTGTATAGTGTAGGCTCACTAGTGCTTCTTATGAATTCATTTTTTATCATGTATTAATCTATCCTGCTATACCAAACCATTGGTGCTTGCTTGAATCCATAAAGAGCCTTCTTCAACCTATAGACCTTGTCTTCTTGATTTTTTACTTCATACCTTGGTGGTTGCTGCACATAGACTTCTTCTTGTAAATATCCATTCAAGAAGGTTGATTTTACATCCATTTGATAGACTTTCCAATTATGTTAAGCTGCAATAGCTAGTACCATCCTAATTGTTTCAAGTCTTGCTACAGGTGAAAATGTTTCGTTGTAATCAACTCCATATTCTTGTGCAAATCCTTTAGCTACTAATCTTTCCTTATATTTGTCAACTTCTCCATTTGCCTTGTATTTAGTTTTATACACCCATTTCACACCTATGCATTCTTTCTCCTTGGGTAAATCAACTAGATCCCATGTATCATTTTTTTTAATAGATTCCATTTCTTCATTCATTGCATTAATCCAATGTTCTTCCTTAATTGCATCCTCAAAATACATAGGATCTTGAGTAAATAGAGCAAAATTGGATTGCAAATCTACCCTATCTCCTTGATCATATATTTCATGCAAGCTTCTAGTCTTTTTGCCTCTTAATCTTGATCTTAATGATTCAAGTGTAGGATTTGAATCATAACTTACTTGTGGACTTGATGTTTCTCCTTGCTCACCTTTCCTTTGTGAGTTTTCTTCTTGTGGAATGTTTGATGGTATTTCTCCTTGGTCATTTGATTTTTCTCCTAGACCTTTTTCTCCTTGTTCTTCATAGAGTATTCTTGTACCTGTAATGGTATTGTCTATATTTCCATCCCATGATTCTTCCTCTTTGAATACGACACCTCTTCTTACAATGAATTTCTTAGTTATAGGATTAAACAACTTGTATGCCTTAGATTGTTCATCATAACCAATGAAAATGCATTTTTCACTTTTATCATCTAATTAACTCCTTGTTTGTTTAGGCACATGTGCATATGCAATGCGTCCAAATATTCTAAAATGAGAAACACTATGAAGCTTACCACTCCATGCTTCTTGAGGAACCATGTCCTTAACAATCTTTGTTGGACTCCTGTTCAATATATAGACTGCACAAGCTAATGTTTTGGCCCAATATTCATTAGATAGATTCTTTCCTTTCAACATGCTTCTTTCCATCTCCATTATTGTATGATTCTTCCATTCTGCAACACCATTTTGTTGAGGTGTATAGCTTGTAGTGAATTGTTTCTTTATTCCATGATACTTGCAATACTCCAAAAACTCATTTGACTTGTATTCTCCTCCTCTATATGATCTTAATATCTTAATGGATAGACCACTCTGTTTCTCAACCAATGCCTTGAATTCCTTAAACTTGTCAAATGTTTCAGATTTGTGATTAAGGAAATAAATCCATGTTTTTCTACTATAATCATCAATGCATGTTAGAAAGTATATGATCCCCCCTAATGGTGGGGTCTACATTGGACCACATAAATCTGTATGCACAATTTCTAAAGGTGCCCAAGCTCTATATGACTTATCTTTTGGAAATATTAACCTATGTTGATTTCCCAAAATACAACTTTCACATGAATTAATTCGTGCTTGAATAGGTGGTAAACCTTTTACCATTTCATTTATTTGCAATAGACATAATCCTTTGAAGTTTATATGGCCATACCTCAAGTGCCATATCCATGCTTGAGCTTGACTTGATGCCTTGAAACTTGCTCCAATCTTCTCCATCATTTCACTTTTCATGTGAAGTGGGAACATTCTGTTGTCTGTCATTTTAATCATTGCAATCACCATTTTACTAGGAGGAATATCAAATATAGTGCATACATTATTCTCAAAAGAAACTCTATAACCCTTTTGAGTGAGTTGTCCCACACTTATGAGATTATGCTTCAAACCAGACACAAAGTAAACATCAAGAATAGTTTTCTTTCCACTGTTTGTTATTACATTGATTGCACCTTTTCCCATAACTTCTACAATATTATCATTACCCAATTTAATTTGTGCTTTAACTGATGTATTCAAATCCTCAAGAAACCCTTTATTTCCAGTCATATGGTTACTACAACCACTATCAAGAAACCAAATGTTACTTGCATTTTCTTGGGCTACATCACATGTAATAAACAATGTCTAACTACTCTCAGAGAAATGTGAATTTTTCTTTCTCATATATGCTTGTCTCTTTTGGAATTCATTTGTAAAGTGACCATACTTCTTGCAGTAATAGCATTGAATCTTTGATTTGTCATACCTTCGAGATGTCTCATTGTGATTGTTTTCCCTTGAGCTGAAAATTTGATTTCTCCTTCCTCCTGGGTCTTGACTCTTTCTTTCTTCTCTTTGAAAAGTATATCTTCCTCTGAATCCTGGATTTCCTCTTCTTCTTCCTCTGCCAAATGTCATTTGTGTTTTTAATGCATGCTCCAATCAGGCATTTTCATTCCGATTCAACCTGTCTTCATAATTTTTCAAGGAGCCAACCAACTCATCCATAGAATATTTAGTCAAATCTTTAGATTCTTCAATTACCACAACAATTGCATCAAATTTTCTAGGAAAACTTCTTAAAACCTTTTCTACAACCTTCTGATCTAGTAGATCATCACCATTTTTCTTTATCTGATTAACCAACTCCGTAACACGATATGTAAACTGATCTATTGAATCATAATCTTTCATTTGCAAGTTTTCAAATTCTCTTCTAAGTGCTTGGTGTTTGGTGATTTTTACCTTGCTAGTGCCTTGATATGTTGTCTCTAGAATGTCCCATGCTTGCTTGGCTGTAGTGGTTGGTTTAATCCTTCCAACAACTGAATTGTCCAACGCTTGTCCAATTATCTGTAAATCCCTTTTACTCTTTTGCCCATTTTCATCAAGCTTTTTATTTTCATCAACACTCAAAATAGACTCATCGTTTGGTTCATTATAGCCATTCATTACTATATATGTTAGCTCATATGAATCAAATTCTAATTTCATTATAAATGCCCAATTTCCAGAAAATGTTGGAATCATTAGCTGCTGAAACATGCCTAATGCCATTCTCTTAAAAAAAAATCAAACCCAAAACTTTTAAAGTAAAATAGACACAAAGATTATGGTAAAAGAGGTTAAATGCTCTTTACAAATATTCTTTCAATTTATTCCTTCCCTACTCCTGTAAATATCTTGGAGTTCTTTCAAATACAAAACCTTCAACACACTTTACCAATGTCAGTAACAATCTTGCGGACTTCAATACTATGCAATAAGCAAGTCAAATATCACCCATTTTTTTTATTTTATATATAAATGTATGCACATGGCCATATATCATAAGCACCCTCCAAAAAAAAATTATGCCAAAAGGATGTTAAATATTTTGATTCAAATCCAAAATATCATCAAATCAGAACCCCTTATGCATATAGCTTTTAATTAAGTAAAATCATGATAGCAATTTACTACCGAATATAATGAAGACGCTCCAAAATATGCAGACCTCCAGCAACAGGGGCTCACAGCGAACAGTAAATCTTTCACACCTCAACACAGATTGATTTTTTGCTCAGCACACATAGATAGACAGTAAACTGGATCAATTTGCCTAGATTCGCCTAGCTCTGATTGCTCTCATCCAACTTGGAAGCTATGCCTCTCCAACAGCTTGCTCACACTCGATGGCTCTGCTGAACTCTTACTGCTCTTCTGGAAGTTGCGGCTTCCTCAACACAATGCTCAGAACTCTCCAAATCTTACTATATCTCAATGCACAGACTGTTAACACCGCTCTTTATCTTTCACGGCTCCTTTCTCTTCAGCTCACAACAAATCTCTCCTGCTCTGATACCATGATGAGTGGGCAGAAGCAAAGGAACAATGTTATGCACAGAAAACAAAATGATTCAATTGCTCACACCCATAAATGGTTACATTTCTTGTTTATATAGAGGAAATGGAAGCATCTCGAGGATCCAGAGCTTTCCCGAAATTTTCTGGAGTGTCGATGGAAAGGAATTCTCTAGAAAGGAGTCAAAGCATCGGTGTGGTAGGTAGAGAAATTAATTTCTCCAACAATAATCATGGAAGGAAAAAGAAGAATAATTATTTTGGAGATGGTGCATGTCAATGTTGATGGTTTCCTCTTCAAAACTAGAAAATGTATATGGAGTCATAATATAAACTCTTATTTATTATATATTAAATAAGAGTTTTTAGATGAGGAGAAACAAAACAAGGAAGTAGAAGCAATTGAAAAATGTATAGATAGATTGATATGCATTGGGAAAATGATCCATGGTGAGAAAAGGGAAAGGTGGGGTTTGAAGTACTATGATCCAAAGGGTTTTTTTAATTTTAAAGCTTGTATGTTTCAATGGAATGTTTAGAAAAGTGTGTATGATGTGGAAATGAAGGGATTTTCTAGTGGAAATTTAGAATAGAAATGAAAAAAAATTAGAGGCAATTTTCTATGAAATTATTTTCTTGTAAATGGCTCAAAAATTAACATCTCTTTTAAATATTTTTTTAAGTAAGATTATTTGAAATTGTAAATGTCAATTAGTTAATCTTTAAACAATGTTAAATACAAATTCTATTAGAAAACTAATCTATTGATCAAGATAATAATAAGATAATAATATGACGTACAAATTTCTAAGGCTGAGATAATGTACTATGAATTTATTCTTATAGAAGGAATTTGGATAAATGAAAGTATATGTGGATGATTAGAATATAAACTCCTCCTATTTAATATCATTTTGTATTCATGATTTTTTTCAACCTAACATTGGTAGGTTATTAATTTATGTGAACATAAATTGAAGGACAATTAAAATCTTGAAACCTCATGAATATTTTATTTTATGGGCAAGGGTGAACATTAAATTTCAACACTAAATCACTTTTTCTTTTTTATCACATTTTTATTTTTCCATTGAAAAAATGTTATTTAATTAAAATTAATTGATTTATTAATATTAAATTGTATATTCATTATTATTTTTCTAACCAATTTTTATTATTCCAATCAATAAATACATTTTAATACACATGAATACACTAGATAAAGAAAAATGCATCTATAAATTCACAATAATTGATATACAAATTTCATTTCTCTCCATGTAATAAGTGGTTTTGATAAACAAATAGTCTACCATAAATTATCCACTTGTACATGGGTGGTCACCCACCCCTTCGACTAACTCAACTCCTTCCACTCACTCAACACAGTTCTTCATCCTGGAATTTTTTTTATCTACAATTTTTTATGTAACTTTTGAGATTGTTTTGAGGCCTTAAAAGATGTTTTTTGGTCATTTATAGGTCTAGGGTGGTCATGGCTTGCCTATCTTTTTCAACAATTGTAATTCTTGTTTATATATTTCCAATAAGATACTATGCTCCCCAAAGAGGAATTGTATGAAAAATTTATACCCCTCGGGAGTTGATATATCAACTAACCACCTCAGGGCAACAATCATTTTGGCCTCTTGTAATTTATTCTTGCCAATAAGCATAATTGACACCTTTCTCTTCATAGATAATCTACCACCATTATAGCTAGATTCTATTTCTTTGCATTTTACAATATTTTCCTATTTCATTCAGTAATAGAAATTGGGTTTCACTATATTATTGTGATCTCTACAATACTTCTAAGTGTGTGTTTCCATTCATATTCCTTCCTTTCATTTTTTTCTCTATACAATCCAAATCAATGGTATCATAGCAATCTTATATTTCTTATCTCTTAGTGCATATCCCCCACAATGTGAGGGTATAGAGAGTTAGGGCTTGACCTAATTTCCCTTGGGGTAGAATATTCTCAATATCCCTAGCAGCCTCCCATGACGAAAGAAAAGAGAGATGACATAGTAGGTGATCCTTTCAAGTCTTGTCTTGAAGAATCCCTTGCACGACAAAGGAACAAGATGATGAACAATTTCACCTGGATCCCTCGATTTCTACCATTGGGAGTTGAGGCACCTTCAACAAGTAGCAATTTTGAAGGTGAAATACCATTCAAGGTGCAAGTTAACTTTTGGATATTCCTTTATTTAAAGGTTATATAGATGGGGATGATTTAGAGAAATGATTAAATCTGTTAGAGGGTTATTAATCTATTCAAAAAAATTCCAACATCAAAAAGATCTCATTCACGCTTCTTAAATCCCTTCCCCATGTCAAATATTGGTGGGAAAGTTACTAAGAGAGACATAACATAGATGATTATACAACATTTATGATATAATCCACTTGGGAGGCCTTTTTGGATTCCCTTAAGGAATAATTCTACCATGTTAGAAACTATGAAAACCAATACATGAGATGGACAACTCTACATAGAGACCAAATGGTGCTAGAGTACACCAATATATTTCATACTTTGCACTCAATGATGAGTATAAAGGAATGAAAGTAGCACCATGTTTTGAAGTAACACAATGGCCTACATAAGCACATCCAAACAAATATGTATTTCTTTGACATATCCTCACTTAGATCGACTTATCAATATTCTATCAAAATTGAGAAAAATATTAAGCAGAGGAATAAGAGAGAGATTGGAAATGTGAATCCACCATATAGAAGCATGGTAAAGGTGCACTTAACTCATATAACAAATGATAGAAAAAGGATATAAAAACTCAATACAACCTTTACAAGATGTAGAAAAAGAAGGGTAATGGGAAGTCTAAGAAGGAGACTAGAAAGTGATGTAATTTCCAAATAATACCCTGCACAATACTGATGATTTTTTCTCGAAACAATTATTTTGGGCTCAGATGAAAGAAAAATAATCCCACTCTAACTCAGACTTTGATTTAGAAAAGGATAAGGGAAAGAGGATCATAGAAACAAAATCCAGTGCTTCTTTTCTAATTGCAAATATACAACTAGAAGAGTGAGACGAGCCCGAGGAGGGGGGAACCTATTCCATTCATATATGTGGGTGAAAGGGACTCCAATATATTTAATTGTTGAAAGTGGTATATGAAAGAACCTAATCTAAACCGAGGTGATGGAGAGATTGAATTTTCTAACAACACCACACTTCCAACCATACACCATGGATTGGTAGAGCTAGGGACAAGACCTCTATGTCAGATAGTAATGTCTCATGTCTTATGACATCAAACCATTCAAATATGAGGTATTGTGTGATGTTTCCGCACTTGACGTCTATAATGTTCTTTTAGGACAACCATATATGCAGAAATGTAATGTTGTTTATGAGCCTAGGCCTTTTAGTTTCATTGTTAACTTAGGAGGCCAACTCTACAATCTACTAGAGGTAGTCCTGACTACTATAATTTCCCTGATATTTACAAAGTAATGACAAAAGGTAATCTCTAAGACCAAAAAATATTTCATATTCATGGTTTATTTATAAGGTGGTCAAAAGATTTCTACAACCACCATGACCTCACCAAAGGGCCTCTCTACACAATAGAACTAGGTGGATAAGATTGTAGAGGAATACCAAGATATCTTCACTTCACCTATGGGGATGCCTCTGCACTACCAGGTTAAACATTCAATTGACTTGATACATGGTGCCCCTTTACCTAATGCCACAATATATAAATTCACTCTTCTAAAGAATGAGAAAATAAAACATCAAATTAATGAGCTCATCCAAAAGGACCACATTCGACCAAGCTCATCAAATTTTAGGAGACCAATTTTATTAGTGTATAATAAGGAAGGGATATACTGATTTTGTATTGATTATATATACCTAAAAAAATCACTATTAAGAATCGATACCCAATTCCCTAGATTGACAATATTCTTGATAAACTTAAGGGTGCCAAGTTATTTAGTAAGATTGATTTGAACTCATACTACCACCAGGTCTTAATTGAACATATGTATGGAAAATTGCCTTATATCATAAAGAATGCCTTTTTGAGTGGTTGGTCATGCCTTTTGGCTCAAATTATGCTCAGGAATTATCCATAAGGATGATGGATGACATCTTGTGGTTGTTCATAAACTCTTTTATGGTCATATATTTGGATGACATTGTCATCTTTATCAAAAATATGGTATAACATTTGCAACACATTCAGTAGGTCCCAAGAAAACATGGTAACACAAGTTATATGAAAATTTACAGAAATTCACATTTGGAATGCAGAGGATTCAATATATAGGATAGACCATGGATGAACATGGGATGAATGTGGACCTATCTAAATCCAATTCATTCATTATTGGACATCCTCGATGACTCTAGTAGATATCCATAGCTTCTTGGGCCTTGAAAAATTATACCATAGGTTCATGTTGGGGTTCTCTCATATCACTTGGACCTTAATCTAAGTGAGTAGGCGTGGAGATAAAGACAATTTTTGTTGGTTTGAATCACAACATAAAAAATTTGAAGATATGAAATGTCTCCTCTGCTCAACACCACTCCTCACTCTACCAAACCTAGAAAAACCATTCAATATTGAGATAGATGCCTCCTGATATGCTATTTGTGCATTCCTCACTCAACATCAACATTCAGTGACCTATCCTGGAAACCTAATCTCTGATTCTATTAGCATGTATCCCACCTATGACAAGGATATGTACTCCATTATGTAGGCATGTTGATAGTGGAAGCATTCTTTTCTAGGAAAGGAAATTATCATCCAAGTTGATCAAAATACTTTGTAACTCATGAAGACACGAGGAAAGTTATAGAATGATTTTATCAAAAGTGTTCCATGTACTTGCAACAATTCCACTTGAACATTAATTATGAAAAGAGAAGTACAACTTATATTTCATACTACATCATTCGGTGCCTAGTTGTGATGCTAACCATAGTTATCAACTCATATGGTCATGAGACCTCCACGTAGCCAGAATTGTATGACATCGGCCCTCACTTTGTTGCTACATATTAGACACTAGGAGAAAGTAAATATGTTCCAAACTTTGACCTCTAGGACACGTTTTTGTGCTATCTGGGTCATCTTTATGTTCCTTCAAGTGAGTATAAGAAGCCAATTTGGGAGTCACATTACAATTAGGTGGTAGGGAATTTCAATGCGAAGAATACAATAGTAATAATTTAGAAGTATTTCTATTGGACAAAACTTTGATAGTATGTCAATATGTATATCATATCATGCACTGGATGTGCCATTGCTAAAACTGCCATTAAGAATGGGTTGTATACTCCTCTACCTACCCTAGACAACTCTTGGGAGTTAGCCTCATGCATTACATGCAATGTTTTCATCCACCAATCATGGTAACAATTGTGTCTTTCTGGTTGTCAATTGGTTCTCTAAGATGATCATTTTGGCACCATGTAAGAAGAGTATCATAAGTGAAGCTACTACTAATCTCTTCCTTGATCATTCTTAGGTTCATTTTGGGATACCACAGACCATTATTTCATATAGGGATAGTAAGTACTTGATTACCTTTTATTCCAACCTATGGTCTCCACTAGACACCATGCTCACAAAATCATTTTCCTTCCACCCCCAAATAGATGGAAAACCAAAAATGGCGATTAGAATGATTGTGCATATCATGTGCATGTATAACTCTAGGTATCCACATACTGGGGATGGGAACCTTCCATATGTTCAACATAACTACAACATATCCCTATGTAGCTCTATTGCCTACATTCCTTTCTAGGTGTGCTTGGGGTTCTATCCATTCATCCCCATTGATGTAGACTTTCCCATTGCATATTCATAGGAATATTCCTCCCATGATTATATTGAGCTATATAGAGAAACCAAAATTTTTGAATGGATCGAGCACATCCAACTGTAGGTTCATGATATCCTACAGAAAGTCAATGCCAAGTACACACAACGACATGACCATCATTGGGTTCCACACAACATTTAGGTTGGTCATGAGGTCTAGTTGCATTTGTAGAAAAAACACCAAAAAGGCTCTCATAAGAAGTTTGGATCAGTCCAATATGGGCATTACATCATGACGAAGGTTGTGGGTGAGAAATATTTTGAATTGAGTATTCCGCCTTTCCTTGTCTTGCACCCGATATTTAATGTGGATATTCTTCGACCATATTTTAGACCCCTATTAGACACTTCAAAGGTGCCTGAGCATTTATCCCCTGTAGAACTCAATCCTCACTATATTGAGTAGGCTATAGTGTATTAGATGATGGAATCCAATACAAAGGGAACCCACTAGAAAAAAATACAACTCTACCAAGTTGTTAAAAGTAGGACATCTTATTCACCTAGGCAAGTGGCTCACTAGGAGTCAAATTCAACAAATGTTTCCCAATATAATAAGGGAACTTGATGAAATTTGGACCATTTCTTCCTAATGCGAGATGAATGATCCAAGTGTAAATATGAACATTGAGGGTTGTTTTTGTTGTTTTTTTTCATATAAGATATGATCGATGTATTATTACAATGATGAGTGTTCCATATATAGGGAACATAAGGTGACCATCCATGAAAGGATGCGTCCATTGAATAATCAATAACTATTTGTTATTATTATTTACTTATTATATACCATAGTTAATAATCAATTAATAATTATATTATTAATTATTATATTTAGAGAATGTATTCCCGATGTTTTCCAAACATCAACACTCCCTCTCAATGAGGGAGACATTTTGCAACATACCACTCTTGTCTTTGAAGTATACAAACTTCATCCTAGACTTATGAAACTTATCTTTCAGTATTGGGAGACATCTCTCTCTCACCTGAACTGAGGAGAAACTCCTTCTGCAGATCTCCCTCTGAGCCAATTAAATCTCTCTAAGATTAGGCTCACTTTGGCTTCGCATGTAAAAGCATATAACATATTGAGTCTTTATCACTCCTTGTCAAATCACCATGACTAGGACAAAGACTACAACAAGATATTTCACCACTGGCACACACCTATGAGTGAATGTCGGCTTGATGTTAACTGACACATAGAAATCACTTCAAGAACCTCGAGTCCATATTATTCCTTGTCATGATCAAGGAAGGACTACGTCTAGGCCCATTTACCACAAGTGAAACTTTGTGATAAATGTATCCTATCTCCCTTGGTATGCATCCCAATCTAGGAGAATTTTTTCCCGATGTTGAAACATCAACACTCCCTCTTTGATAGGGAGGTATATTTCCATAGTAGTACACAACTATTGTCCAGAAACACGCAGTCTCCACCAGTGGTACAAAAACACCACAGTAGTAAAAGATTTGTCACACATGGCACTCCCATGTGGACTTCTATAGGCTACTCCTCTAGGAACACTTATAGAGGTTACTCCCTCTAGGACGTTGGGCTATAAGCCCAAATTCACATATCCCTTCTCCAACAAGAGTCCTCACATATCAACTCAACTCAATTCACAGAGGAGTACGATCTAGAGAAATTTTGTCACACATGGCACTCCATGTGGACTTTTAGAGGCTACACGCTCTAGAAACACTAGGGTCAACTCCCATAGTGTATGACATCAAGGGTCAACTCCCTTGACATTTCCTCATGTGCTCTCCACATAAGACGTTGGATTATAAGCCCAACTACACTTATTCCTTCTCGAATAAGTGTTCCACTTATCCCTTCTTGGATAAGTGTCATCATAGACCAACTCAACTCAATTCACAGAGCAGTACGATATTGTAATGTACATAAAAAATCACCATATAAAAAAAAATTGGACATGAATCAATTTCGTTTAAGCTTAGATTGTAAAAACAAGAATGATTCAATTATGACCGTAAGGATATTACTACACCCACCTAATCTACTTCGAACAGAAATATTCTGTGGGTAAAAATTCCCTCCATGTTTATGTTCCTTTCCTTATTCGCTGCACCCTTCCAACATACTCAAAGTAAGAGAGAGAAACAAACTTAGCTTGAAGGAGCCTCCGTTGTTCAGAGAGAGAAAAGGATATCACCCTGAAGTGTTCAGAGCGAGGCAGAGAGAGAAATCATCTCGCAGGGGTCAAGCTCTAGTGGAAAAACGCCAAATCCTCCTCGCCAGATATCTTTAGAAGAATGAATGGTGATAAATTGTCGAGAAAAGGACCGAAATCTAGTGGATTGTTAGATCCCATAGATCTGTGTGGAAGTTAAGGTTGATTGATCAAAACTCAGGAGGGTAATGATCAGATGTCATTAGAGGAATGAACGATGGATAATTCATCGGGAAAGTACCGAAATCCTGTGAACCATTGGATCTTAAAGTTCTACGCGGACGTTAAGGATGATCGTTCACAAGATTAGGAGGGTAACCACCATTGGATGAGAAACAATAGGAGTCATTGATCTCGTTCTTTGGATTTCCGCCAACGACCCGCATTTTCGGGATTTCAAAATTCGGGGTTTCAGGGTTTCAAATGTCAAGCAACAACGCAAAACATTTCTCGAAGTTCCGAAAAGGTAAAGGTGGGACCTGCATTTTAGGATTTCAGAATTCAGGTTTTCGGGGTTTCAAATGTCAAACAACAGCGCAAAACATTTCCCGAAGTTCCGAAAAGGTAAAGGTGGGACCTGCATTTTCAGGATTTTGAAATTCGGGGTTCAAATGTCAATAAACAACGCAAAACATTTCCAGAAGTTTCGAAAAGGTAAAGGTGGGACCCGTATTTTCGAGTTTCGGGGTTTACTAACTCTCGATGTAAAACATTACACAACATCAAATGCTGAATCGCGAAGTTACAAAAAAGGTAAGGGGCCCATCCAATATCGGGTTTCGGCATTTGAAAATGCTTGATGCAAGAACAACATACCACGGGAAACACTGAATCCCGAAATTCGGTCGGCTGTGGGGCCACTTAGGTTTTCAGAGTTTTCACGAACAAAAGGACTCCACACAAGTTGAACTGATAAACTCCGAAAGGTCAGAAAAGGAAAGGAACATGAATAGAGTTTAAAAGCTTAGTAATTTTGTTCTTGGCAATATTGATACAGTTAGATTTCGGAACTTACAACATAACCTCCACTCCCAAATATACCAATCTTCAGCATTGATTTTACTCAGAAAACACATACAGAAATAAAAGTAACAAGGAATTTAATTTAGAGGGGATTTCTTCCAAAGTTCAACCATGCATAATCCTTTCAGCTATCATAACGAATAAAAAGGCCAATTTCTATCGTTCGTTCAGAAAGGGATCACTAGAGGTTAGATTTACCATATGTTCTTTGTCAGTCTTTAGGCTTCATGAATTCGAACTAATTTTTCCTACACATTATTATCTATCATAATTAGAATATGCATTACATCCGTGATTGAATCATTTACCAGAGAATGGAAAATATTTTAGTTCCGATTAAACAAAGACATTACATCGGATATAAAATCATTCAGACAGAAAATGGAAATCATTCCATTTATGATTTAACAAATATATTGCATCAGATATAAATTCATTCAGAACAGATAATGGAAATCATTCCAGTTCCGATTTAACAAATATATTGCATCAGATATAAAATCATTCAGAACAGAGAAGGAGAATATTTAACATATCTGGACCAATTCGTAGGAATACAAAGGGAACAACCACGTTCCTCCCAACCGTAGAACAAGACAGCCAAAATCACTTGCCCGATTCACCCCCTAGCCTGACCAGGAATCCATGAGGGAAAACTTGGAAAATCCTCCTCAGTTATGTCCTTCAATTCCAACAGTTATCCTCTTGCCTCACACTTACTCAACAGTGTTCATAACAGCAAGGCAATTATGTTTCAATCGGCTCCTCTTTCCTCACACTCAATCCACAGTGTTCATAATAGCAAGAGAGCTCAGGAATCCTTTCCCAGCATACTTGGCAGTGTCATGCCTCCTCGCATATGCTATTTATCCATTTTTTTGCCCAGGTCTTTTCCCTCCTTTGGAGATTTTCATAGCTTTTCTTAATCCCCGATTTCTAGGGGCTGCTAGTGGCCAAATCTTTGATTTTCCACTTGTAATCATCAGCCCAGAGGCAGTTCCAACTTGTTCTCCACTCATGGAGTCATGGTCAGTTGATTTTAACATGGTTGTTCCATTTGTCCTCCTATAGTTAATATAATTATTTTGTTGTGATACAAGTGTCATAGTCAAACAGTTAGTTGGGTCCAAACAGATCTCTGCCCAATAGTCACAATAACTAAATACAATTATTAAATTCGAAATTCGGAATAGCCATAAATGGCAAAAAATTTCCAGATTCGAATTTGCCAAAAACAGAAATAAATTTCCAGCACATAAAAATAAAAATATTTATATTTGGGGGATGTCACATCCTTTCCCCCTTTAGTAAAACATTGTCCTCAATGTTCGTTCCTTTCCTGGAACAGGATTGGATGATATTTCCACAAATCTCCCTCCAATTCCCAAGTGGCCTCCTCAAGACTAAAGTGCTTCCATTGCACCTTTACCTGAGCGACGGCTCTGTTCCAAAGTGTTATTTCTCTCCGGTCCAGAATGCACAGGGGTTCCACCTAGAACTCGCCCTCACGTTCCACCTGCACCAAGTTCCAATCAATCATATGAGTAGGGTCATGAATATACTTTTTCAACAAAGAAACATGAAATACATTATGAATTCTTAGATTAGCTGGAAGTGCAAGCTGATATGCTACGGGTCCAATTCGAGCTAGTATTTCAAAGGGCTCACAAAACCTGGGTGCCATCTTGGCACAGTTCCACAACTTCAGCAAGATTTTTCAGGCTTTGACCTTCAAATAAGCATGGTCTCCCTCTTGAAATTCCAAGTGTCTTCTTTTCTGATCCGCATAGCTCTTTTGTCTGTCTTGTGCTTCTTCCAAGTTCTATTGTACTTTCTTTACAATGTTCTCGATTTCTTGGAGCATCTTTGGTCCAACCATGAGTCGGTCAGCCTGAAGTTGTACACTTTCTACCGTACAGTATTTCAAAAGGGCTCAACTTAGCCGAACTTTGGTACCCATTGTTATATGCAAATTCCACCAAGTGTAGGTAGTCTTCCCACTTGTTCGGTTTTGTTCTTACATACATGCGGAGCATATCTTATATGATTTCATTTGTCCTTTCGGTCTATCCATCCGTTTGTGGATGATAACTCGTGCTGAAATTCAAATTAGTATTTATCCCTGCAAACAATTCCTTCCAGAAAGTGGATGTGAATTTTATGTCTCTATCTGAAATCACCATTTTAGGAATACCATGCAGTCTAAAAATTTCTTTCATGAATATTTAACACCTGCCATTCTGATTCTTTGTTCTAGATCACTTTTTGTTCTGCTGATATTTATCTCAAATAACCCATGGATTCTGCGGCTTAAAGCATCTGCTACTTTATTTTCCTTACCCTTGATATGTTTGACTTCAAAGTCAAATTCGCTCAAAAAGGTTAGCCACCTTGCTTGTCTCGCATTAAGGTCTGGTTGGTTAAACAAATATTTCACTCCATTATTATCTGTCAATAGTAAGAATTTTCTACCCATGATATAGTGTCACCATATTTTTAAGGCATGTATTACTGCTGCCAATTCTAAGTCATGAGTGACATAATTTCGCTCGTGTTCCTTTAATTTCTGGGACTCATAATATATTATGTTCCCTTCCTGAGTTAAAACACAACCTAGTCCCTCTTTACTTGCATCCATGCATACTGTGAAGTCTTTATCTGGGTAGGCTACCTTCAAGATGTGCGCCGATGTCAATAATTCTTTTAGCTTGTTAAAACTGTCTTGACACTTTTGCGACCAGTTAAACTTGGTCCCTTTCTTTTTTAGTGACGTGATAGGCTAGGCTATCTTGGAGAACCCTTCTATAAATCTTCCATAATATCCAGTGATCCCCATGAATGACCAGATATCTGCCACATCTTTAGGCACTGGCCATTCCATAATGGCTTTTATCTTTTTTGGGTCTATAGCAATACCTTCTGAGGAAATGACATGTCCTAAATATTGTATTTCTCTTTGATAAAAAGTCACATTTGTCGAATTTTTCATAAAGTTTGTGTTTCCTTAGTGTTTGCAAAACTATTCATAAGTGTTCATCATGTTCCTCCTCTATTTTAGAATAGACCAGAATATTGTCGATAAATACTACTACGAATTTGTCTAAGTAGTGGCTAAAAATGCTATTCATTAAGCACATAAATGTGGCTAGTGCATTAGTGAGTCCGACATGTATGAATACAAACTCTTAGTGTCTGTATCTTGTTCGAAAATTTGTTTTTCTTATGTCCTGATCCTTTATCCTAACTTGATGATAACCGGATAGTAAATCCAATTTTGAGAAGATCTTGGCCCCCCCAACTTGATTGAACAGATCATTTATCTTGGGTAAGGGGTATTTGTTCTTAATGGTTACTTTGTTCAGTTGTATATAATCGATACATAGTATTAGAGTACCGTCTTTCTTTTTCACAAAGAGGACTGGTGCTCCCCATGGCGAGACACTTGGTTTGATATACTCTTTATCCAACAATTCCTCTAATTGTATTTTTAATTCTATCATCTCTGGTAGACTCATTCGGTAGGGTTCTTTTGAGATAGGGGATGATCAGGGTAGTAAGTCTATGGAGAAATCTATTTCTCTCCTAGGAGGAAATTCTGGTATCTCATCAACAAACATGTCTCGGAATTCACATAGGACAGTAAAGTCTTCTGACTTGGGCTTATTTTCTTTTTCTAATATATTCGTTACTTGGATGGCATAAACTTGACATCCCTTTATAATACATTTCTTGAATTACATTGCTGAAACTTGTCTGATTGACACTGGTTTTGGTATGCCTTGGGCTGTTCTAATAGTGCCAAAATTATCTTTATAGCTAAGTATCTTTGTATAACAATCTAGTACTGCTTTGTGTTGCTCCAACCAATCCATCCCAATAATCATATCATAAGACCCTAGTGGTAGGATGTTCAGATTGGTCCTTATATTTTGACAATCTAAACTGAACTCAAGATCATAAATAAAGTTAACTACTTTTCTTTTAGTCCTTGTTGCTAGTTGTACAAGCCAAGATTTTTCATGTTTTTGTTTCTTAAGTTTATTTGATTCTACTACATCGGGAGTAATATAACTTAACATAGCTCCAGGGTCAATTAAAACATAAATTCGAGTGTCATGTATTTTACCTTCAATCTCTACTACCGAGGACTGGTGGTCAGCTTGTCGACCATCTATGGCTGTATTTCTCCGATGCAGACTTCTGCCCATGTCACCTACTGTCGAGGCTTCCTGCAAATTGTGAACAACACTTATGGTCACTGCAATTAAACGTGGATAGTTCCTCCTTAGATGAGGCTCTCCACACTCCCAACACTTTAATGGCTCGCGGGCGTTGTCCCCAAACCTTTTCATTCCAAGGTTCAAAGGTTTACCACTACCTTGTGTATTCGGGTGATTGGAGTGATAATCCTTCCTTAGGAAACTTTTTGGTGCATTTTGATAAGGAGTTGGTTGGTATCCTTTCTTCCGCTGGTTTATTCCATCTTACTTCTTATCCTTCCAGGTCTTGGGAAACTCTACCCACTGTTTATACTGGTCATAGCACATTCGTGCTTTCCTGAATTCCTCACTCAAGGATTTGGGGTTTTAAAACTCAGTTATGTCCCTGTAGGATTGTGGTAAATAGCTTAAGAATCGCTAGATTTTTACCTTATACTCCTGGATGTATGGTACAAGACTCAGTAGTTCCAGAAATTTATTTATAAGGTCATCCATCATCATTTATCTGAGTCATAATTCATAAAATTATTTCGTCTTCCTTTCATAATAGCTTTCAGAAAGGTATTGTTTCTTAAAATACTTCTTGAAGTCGGACCATTCCAATTGTTTCTCCTTTAGGCCCTTGGCCAATTTCAGGTCCTGCCACCAAATGCTGGCCTTCCCCTTCAGATTGTAGATGGCCATTCTGACCTTCATGTTGCTGGAATAGTTGTAAATTTGGAAGTATTTTTTGATGTCCAACAACCATGCTTCGGCTTCTTCTCATGTCCTAGATTCTCCATCAAAAGTAGTTGGTTTAATCTTTTTAAATTCTCCTTCAAGGTGGTCTATTTGTTTTCTTTTTCTGTCTGGTATAGTTTTTTCTTCAGCTGAAGGTGTCCCTTCAGACGAACTGTCTCCTTTCTCTGTTTTCGTACTAGAATTTTTGGAGGCCCTTTTGCTGACCTCTTCCTTAGGGTTATCATATTTTGGGATTTTCTTGGTTACTATACTATGGAGCAGGACTTCATTTATCTATTGTTGTTCCTGTTGTTCCTTCTTTAATTTTTCATTGTCGGCCTTGTAAACCTGTAGTTCAACTATAAGGTTTCTCATTGTTTACAACACCTCCATGGGTGAGCTTCCATCACTGTTCTGTCTCGGATCTCCAGGAGGTCCTTGTTGCGGATTCTCTTCCATCCTAATTTCTTCACCTTCTTGAGTTTCCATTATTCAACACAAAACAGAAAACCTTTTTGTTTGCAATTCACAAGATTTGTTAGTTTTCTCATAGATCAGAATATATATACTAAGAAATTAATGTGGCCCTGCTCAGACCGAGTGTTGTAACCTAGCTCTGATACCATATGTAATGTACCTCAAAAATCACCATATAAAAAAAAATTGGACATGAATCAATTTTGTTTAAGCTTAGATTGTAAAAAGAGGAACGATTCAATTCTGACCGTAAGGATATTACTACACCCACCTAATCTACTTCGAACAGAAAGCTTCTGTGGGTAAAAATTCCCTCCATGTTTCTGTTCCTTTCCTTATTCACTGCACCCTTCCAGCCTACTCAAATTAAGAGAGAAAAATGAACTTAGCTCGAAGGAGCCTCCGTTGTTTAGAGAGAGAAAAGGATATCACCCTGAAGTGTTCAGAGCGAGGCAGAGAGAGAAATCGTCTTGCAGGGGTCAAGATCCAGTGGAAAAATGCCAAATCCTCCTCGCCAGATATCTTTAGAAGAATGAACGGTGATAAATTGTAGGGAAAACGACCAAAATCCAGTGGACCGTTAGATCCCATAGATCTGTGTGGAAGTTAAGGCTGATCGATCAAAACTTAGGATGATAACGATCAGATGTCGTTAGAGGAACGAAGGGTGGATAATTCATCGGGAAAGTACCGAAATCCCGTGAACCGTTGGATCTTAAAGTTCTACGCGGATGTTAAGGCTGATCGTTCACAAGCTTAGGAGGGTAACCATCGTTGGATGAGAAACAATAGGAGCCATTGATCTCGTTCTTCGTATTTCTGCCAACGACCCTCATTTTCGGGATTTCAGAATTTGGGGTTTTGGGGTTTCAAATGTCAAGCAACAATGCAAAACATTTCTCGAAGTTTCGAAAAGGAAAAGGTGGGACCTGCATTTTGGGATTTTGGAATTCAGGGTTTCAGTGTTTCAAATGTCAAACAAAAACACAAAACATTTCCCGAAGTTTCGAAAAGGTAAAGGTGGGACCCGCATTTTCTGTATTTCAGAATTCGGGGTTTCGGGGTTTCAAATGTCAAGCAACAGTGAAAAACATTTCTTGAAGTTTCAAAAAGGTAAAGGTGGGACTCATAATTTTGGGTTTCAGGGTTTACTAACTCCTGATGCAAAACATTACACGACATCAAACGCCGAATCACAAAGTTACGAAAAAGGTAAGGGGCCCATCCAATATCGGGTTTCAGCGTTTCAAAATTCTTGATGCAAGAACAACATACCATGGGAATCGTTGAATCTCAAAATTCGGTCGGCTGTGGGACCACTTAGGTTTTTGGAGTTTGCACGAACAAAAGGACTCCACACAGGTTTAACCAAAAAACTTCGAAAGGTCGGAAAATGAAAGGGCCATGAATAGAGTTTACAAACTTAGTAATTTTGTTCATGGAAATATTCATACAGTTAGATTTCGAAACTTACAGTATAACCTCCACTCCCAAATATACCAATCTTCAGCATTGATTTTACTCAGCAAACACATACAGAAAGAAAAGTAACAAGGAATTTAATTTAGAGGGGATTTCTTCCAGAGTTCAACCATGCATAATCCTTTCATCTATCATAACGAAAAAAAATCCCAATTTCTATTGTTCGTTCAGAAAAGGATCACTAGAGGTTAGATTTACCACATGTTCTCTATCAGTCTTTAGGCTTCATGAATTCGAACTAATTTTTCCTACACATTATTATCTATCATAATTAGAATATGCATTACATCCGTGATTGAATCATTTACCAGAGAATGGAAAACATTTTAGTTCTGATTAAACACAGACATTGCATTGGGTATAAAATCATTCAAACAGAAAATGGAAATCATTCCAGTTCCAATTTCACAAATATATTGCATCAGATATAAAATCATTCATAACAGAGAATGGAAATCATTCCATTTCCGATTTAACAAATATATTGCATCAGATATAAAATCATTCAGAACAAAGAAGGAGAATATTTAACATATTTGGACCAATTTGCGGGAAGACAAAGGGAATAGCCATGTTCCTCCCAACCATAGAACAGGGCAGCCAAAATCACTTGTCTGATTCACCCCCTAGCCTGACCATGAATCCATGAGGGCGAACTTGGAAACTCCTCCTCAGTTATGTCCTTCAATTCCAACAGTTATCCTCTTGCCTCACACTTACTCAATAGTGTTCATAACAACAAGGCGATTATGTTTCAATAGGCTCCTCTTGCCTCACACTCAATCCATAGTGTTCATAATAGCAAGAGAGCTCAGGAATCCTTTCCCAGCATACTTGGCAGCGTCCTGCCTCCTTGCATATGCTATTTATCCATTTTTTTGCCCAGGTCTTTTCCCTCCTTTGGAGATTTTCGTAGCTTTTCTTAATCCCTGATTTCCACGGGCTGCCAGTGGCCAAATCTCTGATTTTCCACTTGTAATCATCATCCCAGAGGAAATTCCAACTTGTTCCCCACTCATGGAGTCATGGTCAGCTGATTTTAACATGGTTGTTCCATTTGTCGTCCTGCAGTTAATATAATTATTCTGTTGTGATACAAGTGTCATAGTCAAATAGTTAGTTGAGTCTAAACAGATCTTTGCCCAATAGTCAAAATAAATAAATACAATTATTAAATTCGAAATTCGGAATTTCCATAAATGGAAAAAAAATTCCAGATTCGAATTTGCCAAAAATGGAAATAAATTTCCAACACATAAAAATAAAAATATATATTTTGGGGGGATGTCACAAATATGGAGAAAGTTTGTCACACATGGCACTCCATGTAGAATTCTAGAGGCTACACCCTCTAGAAACACTAGGGTTAACTCCCATAGTGTATGACGTCAAGGGTCAATTCCCTTGACATGTCCTCATGTTCTCTCCACATGGGGCGTTGGTTTATAATCCCAACCACACTTATCCCTTGTTGGATAAGTGCCCCACTTATCCCTTCTCAGAAAAGTGTCATCACAGATCAAATAAAATTAGTCACAAAGGAGTACGATCTGGAGAATGTCTCAGGAAGCTACAAACATCAACACTCCCTCTCAGTGAGGGAAGAATTCTCTGCCACGCCAAGCTTGTCACGAAAGTACTTAAACTTCATCCTGGTTTGGTAAGAACATCAGCAACCTGCTCATCTATAGGAAGGTATTGCACCAATACTTCCTTCCTTTGCACCATGTCTTGGATGAAATGGTACTTGATCTCAAGGTAGTTCGATCTATCATGAAACACTGGATTATCAGAGATCTTCACACAACTTTAGTTACCATAATGAATAATGGTGGAATCCAGCACATGTTTGATTAAATCTACACGAAGCTTGTAAAGCCACACTACTTCACAGACTATCATATTTAATGCAATGTACTCTACTTTTGTTGTGCTCAAAGCCACAGAAGTTTGTTTCCTTCTACACTAGGAAACCATGGAAGATCCCAAAGTGAAGCAAAACCTGAAGGTGTTCTTTCTGTCCAACGCACTCCCTACCCAATCAGAGTCAATATATTCCTGCCATATCATGTCAGCACTGGAAATATATCTTAGGCCATGTCAAACTGTGCCTCGCAAGTATCTCAACACATGATTCAAAACAATCTAGTGTGTCTATAATGGTTTGTTCATAAAATGGGTAAGTGCACTCACTGTATAGCAAATATCTAATCTGGGGTTAACCAAATACATCAATGATCCAATCAGTTGTCTATATAGGGTCGGATCAATCTCATCGGAATCAGAAGAAGACACACATAGTTTCTTCAGATTCGTCACCATTGGTGTAGCCATGAGTTTACAATTTAGAATCCCAAGCTTTTTCAATATCTCAACTGTGTGCTTCCCTTGACTTAGGAAGATCTCATCAATTCTTTGCCACACCTCTAGTCCCAAGAAGTAGTGCATCATACCAATTTTTTTCATCTCAAACTCATAGGCCAACACATACTTTCATTCAATAATAAGGCTCTCTGTACTGGTGAGGAATAAATCATCAACGTAGAGGACCAGAATCAGGGCCTCACCGTTAACAATATTATAGTAGAGGTTGAGATCAACAACACTTTTGTTGAATCCCAAAAATCATCAAGTGTCCATCAATCCTTGCATACCGAGCTCTAGGTGGTTTCTTGATTCCATACAAGGCCATATTCGACATGTACACGTAGGAATCCTTCTCATGTATCATGAAACCATCAGGAGAAAATGTCTCCTCATAATCTATTCCCTCCACCTGAGAGAATCCTCTGGCAACAAATATTGCTTTGTTCTTCTTGATACTCTCATTAGCTATGTGTTTGATCTTATCGATCCACTTGGAGGTCAATATATACTTCCCTTCAAGTCTTGGAACAATATCCCACACATCATTCTTCATTATGGACTGATACTCCTCCATCATGGTATCTCTCCATATTGGATGACTAGTTGCCTCCTCATAACAGGAAAGCTAAAAATGAATGATGTGGCTCATAGTTGTGGCATAGCATGAATATCTCTAAAGTATCCTTTTCTCTTGGAATGTACAATGAGGATATGCATGTCCTTCTTCCTCCTACAGAGTCAGATGAGTCCATGCAAGTATCTTCTGACCTATTGTAGTATCTCTGGAAACATTAACTAGAACTACAGGATTAATGGGATCAATTTGATCAATTTGATCAATCTCCATGTGAGACCCTCTAGATATCTTAAAGGATACCTCCTCTCAAAGGTAACATCTCTGCTCACTTCAATCTGTCTCTGACCAGGGATGTAGATCCGGTATGCCTTCGAAGACTCATTGTACCCCATAGATGTACCCTTTCTGCTTGAAGGGTCTAGCATGATCCTTTTCTCCTTGGGTACATGAATGTATACTGGACACCCAAATATCCTAAAGTTTCCAACCTCAGGCTCCACTCTGGTGAAGGCCTCCTTGGGAATCATGTTCCTCGGAGTCTTATGAGGACTTTTGTTATGTGAATGGTTGTATCCATGATCACTAGAATTGTCTTTGCAATCTGGTATGATCTCGTCATGAAGGTATAATGCTCCTGGAATCTGAGCATCATTTCTAGCAATGTCCCTCCTTGACATCATGTTGGAAGGTCTTACCCTCCATGTCTTCCTCTCTGCATGAGCCAACTGGCTCCCTCTTTCTAAAATAACACTGGTCCAAAATGGTCGTTGCCACACCAACCATGCTTTTGTTCCCTATGTCTTTTAAGGATCTCCACTCTAAATGAGAATAAAGACAAGGAGAACCACCATTCTAGCTAAAATGATGAATGTGGGTAAATTGGAATCATGTCATTTCTTAGTTTCCCAGAATGTAAAGAGTGTAAGGCTCAACACAATAACAATAGTTAGAATAGTCGATCCCAATGTCACCCTCTATGGCCACCACTTGTGCGACCTATTTGATACCTCTTCGATCATAATAACAAGCAAAGCATTATTGCCATCAAATCGAAACAATATAGTTCTGGTCTGCCACCAAACTAATTCAACCAAACAATATAGTTCTGGTCTATATTTATATACTATGTTTAATTTGTAAGTGCGCGATCATCCTTCTCATGTGTAACACTCCCAAGCTTTCATTGCATCCCAAAGCGTTGGTGGAAACCTTTCAACTCATCTGATTACAGCCATTCATTTATGAGGCCCGGGCATGAACTGAGATTTGTTATAAGATGAAAACGTGCACCCAATGTAGCATATCATAGTACTTAGTCCTCGTCCCAAAATGTTTGGATCCCATCAATAGATTCGACTTGACTTGAGTCGTAATCTCTTTGTTAGGCTCACACAATGGCTCTACAAATGCCATTGTTTCAGTTCTATTAGCACCAAAAATAACATCTGGTCTCTGAAGGATATTGTATTCATTCATGGAATCCATGTGTGTACAAAATGAATTGCCAAATATGTCAACAGAACATCATTGTGGTTTATCACATCCGGTAAAACCAATCATGTTATTTGCCTGATCGTTGGGGTGCATTGGCCACCATGATTTCTCCATCTCCGGGATGTGTCGATGCTCTTGTTCATATATATATATTGGCAAGAGATGCATTATTGCGCATATTGCATAGAAATTCTGTATCGGTTCCTGAACTCTAAGACTCAGGTATGCTTGATCCAATTTTAGATTAAGAATATGGAAGCTCGTGTTCAAAATTTTCATTCTTTTGTATTTCCATAATGCAACACATCCAAATTAGTGATGATAAATCACTTGATTCCAAGAACAACATTCTTTGCGAGATAACCTAAAAACACCATGCATGAACCTCGCAACTGAATCCTTCAAGGTTCTACTATAACTAGAAGAAATCATGAAAACCATGACCCGAAGCACGAGAATAGATCTCATGATCAATTGCTTGAACAGAATAGTGAAGGAATCACATATTTGTTTGGTGTTTGAACCAAAGGTTTTGATAGACAATAAAAGGTGGGATATCGTGGAAGAAACCCCCCAACAATAAATTGTTCCATGAACAGTGGTGACAACAACCCCTTGCATGGATATATCTCTGGATCAGACATGTAGACATTGTTGTGCTCGAATATGTATATTCGACCACCGATAACATATAGTCTCCTTGATCCATAATGGCTTCTACATCTTGATCCAGGTGTTGTAGCTAACATGGACCACTCTTCATCATTGAATGCGCCAAATCCAAATCCTGGTGCCCCATCTTACATTGGCATCTATGTCCCAAAGATACCAGAGAGAGTGTCTAAATCCATTGAATCCAATGAACTGGTCATTGAACAAGAAGTAACTCTTTTTTTTTTTTTACATTATCTTGGGCCCTACTGTAAGAGAGTTAGCCCAGTATTTCTCTGATACCATGTTGTTGTTATTCATATAATATATTATCAATGTATTATTACAATGATGAGTGTTCCATATATAGGGAACATAAGGTGACCATCCATGAAAGGATGCGTCCCTTGAATAATCAATAACTATTTGTTATTATTATTTACTTATTATATACTATATTTAATAATCAATTAATAAT
>ML783479.1:739192-773131 GCA_009831015.1 Picea engelmannii | reverse complement strand
ACTTAATATCCTAGAGTTATGGTTTTGGATCTTTAGGGATTTTTCCTCTTGGGGTTTAGTATTTTTTGTTGAAATTCCATTTTCAGCCTATTGTAATGTCTTCTTGCGAATGAGCATAGATGACACCTCTCTCTTAAAAGATACGATACCATCATTCTATCTAGTTTGTATTTCTTTGCATTTTACAATGTTTTCCTTCTTCATTCATTAATATAATTTGGGTTTCATTATATCACTATTATCTCTATAATACATATGTGTGTGTGTGTTTCCATTCATATTCCTTCCTTTCATTTTATTTTCTATATAATCCAAATCAACAATCCTAGGGAAATATTAAAGTTAGCTATAAAAGTACACAAATAAAAAAAAAGATTTTTACTTGAGAAAGGATTATCAAAGATTTATATTTCTCCAACATTGTGGTTGTCCTTTGAAGCCATGCCATAATAATCATCATCATGTTCTTCTTCTTCTTGTGATGAAGGTCATTGTAAGAACACAATTATATGGTAATTAATACAGTTGCAATTAACATTGATAAATTAATAGGAATGGCTAAATTCTTACACTTAAAGAAAAAATTAATTATAAGTTACCTCGAATACAACATTTCTCAAGCCATTTATTCCAATATATAATGATGACTTGTGTGGTATTGTTGGAATGTACTAATTTTGAAGGAAATAATTTTTATATTATGTAAAAGAGTTATCCCACATGCATCATGAAGTAATATACTCTTGTTACCATTCATTATAAAAATAAGTGAAATTACATTTACCCCACATGTATTTTGGGATGTAATTCCTCCATACCTCTTGGTATATATAATAGAGGTAAGAGAGACCCATGAGGTACATTGAAATGAAGGATCACATAGTGATCATATACATTGGAATGAAGTGAATATGAATTGATATACATTGGAGTGAAGTGAATATGAATTGTGATGAGTGGGAACTCAAGTGGTGGTATTTTTCTTAATATGATTAAATTTTGTTGTTATATGGATAAGATGATAGAATAGTAGTCATTAAGGATTATCTTTTTGCTAATTACTTTTTACATAGCCTCATATGTGATCTAGTAGTCATTAAGGATTATATTTTAATTTTTCTCAAAACCATAACCCTTGTTTTTCATATTTCTCACATTTATGTGCATTTTGTTTAAAATATGACCTCACCATTGTCTCTAAAATAAAGAAATAAGATAAAATGTAGTAATGGTTCATTAAAGTTGGCTTCTATTTGCTCAAAAGTGAATTAATTATCCTAGCTTAGCCTAGCAAATTTATTATTTTTAACCTAAAGTATTTTCGGCTAATTTATAGGTTTTGCATTTTACCAAGCCTTGTTTTTTTATTGAACCTATTTTTTCTTCCAAAGCTAATAACTTTTGATCTCGAAGGTTTTTTTGCGTGGAATGTTTTTATTGGGTGCATATTTTAGGTGGCTAACTAAAAATCCAACTCTTTCTCCATATTGAGGCCATACAAGTAATGTTTTTTTGTTGTATGGTACTTCTATTTAACATTTTTTGTTGTACAACTTTCTTCTTTTTCATATCTGAGCCTTGCTTTTTCATATGGAGGATCAATTTTACTATTAAGAGGGAGATTTCTCTTGCTACAAGGCCAATTTCTTCTAAAAAACTATTTCCTTACCTATAAAATCATTTTTTCTCAACTAGTATGTAATTTTTTACTTCCTAAATGTGCAATTGATAGTTCAGACCTTTGATTCATCTAATTGGTAGTAAGATCTATATTATTATAGGTTTCATTTGGTTGATTGGTTGTTCTATTCTTTTTTGGGAATCCCTTTCATCCTCCATATAGGTCATGTGGTGGTGTTTCTCTTTCAAGGAGTACCATACAGATGGTTTAGTGCTCAAGGTTATTTCCAGCGTGTTTTTTCCATGTAGATTTTTGTCGCAATTAATTTCTAGTGTGGTTTTTTGTAGTGTGGCATCTCAAAAACAAGGTAAGTTACTTCCAACATTCATCATAGGTAAGAACAATTATGTTTATTCTTGTCATTAGCTTCTTTTCTTTTTGCATTAGGGTATAGTTTCTTAGTTTTTCCATCATGTTTGTAGAGATTGTCTATTGTTCCTTATTTTCACTTGTCACTAACCCATCTTTGTGGAAGATATTTTTTTACATTTTCAGGATCATGTATCTCTATAACTTTATCATGGTGACAACAAGAAACCATCCAATGATTAAGGCTTAGTCACTTAATGGATAGATGTTTCAAGAGATATCATTTTTTATTTTAAGCATATTTTGCTCTCTATTTATATGTTGTTTCTTACCCTTGTTGTGGAAAAACAAATTCATTTTTTTATGGGCTTATCATGATAATTATATGATTTACACTTGGAAGTTCTTGTGTGCATATTATTTCTCTATTTGCTTGAATGTATCCACATATTTGTTTTGTGAAGAGTTGTGGGATAGCTTGGTTCTGCAGATTATTCATATCTTGAGTTTCTAAGAAAATTGATATTTTCATTTAGCATTGATTCTTGAAAGTTGTAAGTTTCTTATTCTTTCACTTTATTTAGGGTTTGATTGTAGTTGTAATGGCTTCTTACATTGTTCCTCTCGTCATCGTATCCTTGACAAAAACTAAGTTTCAAACTATTTTCCACATTATCTGGGATGTTTGAAGTTGTAATAAGAGGGAATGTGATGTAACGTAATGAAATTACATTTCATATCACCATATTCCAATAATAATGTAATGTAATGAAGTGCCATATTCTTTTGTAAAGTCATGATGATTATCTTTGGGGCTCATTTTTTTATGGATAGACCATTGGGGTCTTGTATTCACAATGTAATCTTCGGTAGAGTTCTTTGGTTGTGAACATTATCTATTGGAAACACTTCTATGTATAGATATAGGGTTATTGTTTTCATAATATGGTCCAGTACAATACTATTTCACATGTCATCCTGGTTGGGACAACTATATTCTTACCAAATGTTCTATTGTGTTGGCCATTTGAGGTTTTTGTACACTTTCGTGGTGTTCTGAAAGAGTTATTTTAGATATAAATTGAGTTATAGTTGTGATGACTATATCCTAGACACATGTTCTATTGTATTAGTTATTTGATGTTTCTATACATTGTTGTGGTTTTCTATAAGAGTTATCGTAGAACTTGGTTCGAGAGAAATTTCATGATTCAATGAGAAGAGGTTATTATTTTCATCAAATCCAAGAGGCGAAGTGTGTTCTTATACACATATTATGGGAAATTATAGAACTTGTCATTAAGGGGGGATGTTAATATAATGGCATCTTCCTCTAGAAGATATTTTCTTTCCTATTCTTGCAGGGTATGTTGGAAGGTATTTCTATTCTATATTCGTTCGTAAGTGTTCCTTCTCCCTAGTCATCATTAAGGGGTAGTGTTGGAATATGTAATGATGACTTGTGTGGTTTTTTTGGAATGTATTAATTTGGAAGGTTATAATGTCTACTCTTATGTAAAAGAGTTATCCCACATCCATCATGAATTAATATACTCTTGTTACCATTCATTATATAAAGAGGTGAAATTAAATTTATCCCACATGTATTTTGGGATATAATACCTCCATACATCCTGGTATATAATTCAGGTAAGAGGAACCCATGAAATAGACAAGAAAAAGTATTATATTCGTAAAGGGTAAAGCATTTGTGGAGGTAAATTGAAATGAACAATCACATAGTAATCATATACATTGAAATGATATGAATATGGTGTGTGATGTGTGGTAGTTAAGTATAATATTGGATATTTATGAATAAGAAAGAAGAAAATACCTTCCCATATTTGTTTCCCCACATTGGAGTTTTACCACATATATCTTTTGTACTCTTTTTCTCTTGTCTCTTTCTTACTATGATTAAATTTTGTTGTTATATGGATATGATTATATGCCAATAATGTTCTAGTGTTTAATATTGTTGTATGTTTATGTTGGAAATATTGTTGGAATTGATGTCAAATATAGGGGGAGACTACAGATTTCCAAGATAAATATTTCAAGATGGACATTGTTGGAAATGTTTTGTTTTGTATTTTTTATGCTCAATTCAGATACCCTATATTTGAGGGAATTTTTACTTTGAATACCTAGCTCAAATGGGATCATAGTATATATATTTGAGAAAGAAATTGAGACGTTTCCAACGATATATGGCACTCTCTATAATGCCATGGGAATAAGGAGATATGAAAGACTTTGTCAAGACAACACAGCCAGAAAGTATAGGTCGATCCAACTAGTTTTACAAGTCAACCCTATAAGTAAACATAGAAACACTATAAATATTGGACATATGTTCACATTTGAAGAGAATTGAAACAATAATAGCATGTACAAGTGCAAAAAAGAGATATGAGGTGTGCAAGAGGAGTTGGGGAATATTCTTGGGGTATAAAGGTGCAAAAGAGGTGTTTGCTTGGATTTTTAAGGGTGTGCTATGAAGGATAAGGTATATGATGCTACAAAGTATGTTGTTTTGAGGTGTTGATGATGTAGTCTAGAAATATATTCTTGGAATGATGATTTTGATGTGAAATAAAGATGAGAGAGACTAAAAATATTCAACCAACAATAAATAACAAACATAACATATGCACAAGAAGTAACTTGGAAAACCTGCTAATGGATCTATTGGTCCCTTGGTAAAAAGTTGGCCAAGATGGCCAATCTCCTGGCCCCAGCCAAGTGAGCCTTCATTCATCACTCATTGGCACTTTACAAGGGAGTAACACCGGCCTTTTAAAGGCGTTATTACATGTAATCCATGGGCTTTGAAACCATGGGATACAAAAACCATGTGCTCGAAACCACCACTATTTACCTAACAACTTTGACTCTTTTACCAATTCAATTTTAACCTAACATTCCCCCCTTTAAACTTGACATGGGGTTTTCCATGACCAACTCTGGCCAAACTGCAAAGTGAGCTTGCACTGCTCACCTCAAGGCCCTGCCTCCCTCAAAGTTTATAACCAGGGTTTCCAGGATTCTGACATGTGCCCCTCCCCTATCACCTAGGTCTATGTCTAGAATTTATCATAAATCTACTAGGGGTACACATGCCTAACCATGTCCTATAGTATTCCCATTTACATGCAATAAACATTTTGTTTTCAAAATTAACTATTTTTTTATTGTTGTTATTCTAGAATTTAGGCTGCAATCCTCTCACCTCTCACATGATTAAATATACATGATCTAAGCCTGGGTATCATCACCATGAACTCTATACCCTTCTCTTCGATCTAGCGAATCCTTCCATCTCATATTCCTGAGGCTACTCTCCCCACCTTAACTCATCCTTTTGTACGCCCACATCACTTTTACCTTATAGGTTGTCTAGAAATCCATATTCTATCTATTCCAGCCATTAGTACACCACCAACGTGTCTCCTCTGTTGCTCAAATGGTTGCCAAAATTCCCCTTCTTCCACTTATGAGATGCCTTTCGAGGCCATATTTTTTACCATAGTGGATCATTGCTTGCAAACAATGTAGATATTATTAAAAAAACCTAAGAACCCAACAAAAACAAAGACTCTTCATGGGTTATGGACTGCATATACCATGGATACTATATTCAAATGGTGGATGGGTAATATCTCTCACTATGTGTCATGGCACCCTATCACTTCCTTATATGCAGATCACATATTTCTTCCATGTGAATCTAGTTTCCTTCTATGAAAATCGTCACTTAGATCGATGCAAACAAAAAAAATTGGCATCTCCCTCTATTTTTTAACTCGATGCTTCTTTTAAACCATTTCCTCTCTATACAATGGTTATTTAGATGGTGGATCTGCAATCAAACAAATAGAGAGTTTATATTGTATGACCTTGTTGTGACTGGGAAATCCCTCTACAGATTAGCAATTAGGGTTGAAATATGCATGCAGAAAAGACCTAAATATCTCTACTTTCTACCGTCATCCCAGACCTAATCCCCATTATTCTTAAGCAAATACATATTTAAGGGAGCATACCTTATTACGGGTGTTTGATGTAGATCCTTCTTTATGCTTGATCATTTTTTTATTGCAGCTCTCCTCCCAAGGCTAACCTGCATTCACACAAAACAAACAACAAACTCCGCATGCATTCGATATATAGATTAATAGGTTAGAAATTCAATAAACAAGTATACAGAAAATCATAAGAACCTCATATGGTGGGATGGGAAAAGTATCTCTTTATTATTAACTTCAACAAATCAACTTACAATGATGAAGTTGGTCGATGCTCCACGAACCTGGTCCTTCAACTGTCCTCCAACTTCTTTGCTCTATATTTCTCTTTGCACAAGGATGGCTAAAGGGTTGGGACAAAGGGAATGTACAATCGGGTATAGTTTCTTTACTATGATTTTCCTCCTCCAAATGGAACCCCTAGCCCTTATTTTATAGGCTAGAAGAAGCTAGGTATTTGGATGAACCCTCGGCCATGCATGGCCAGAAGATTCAGTTAACTCACCCAAAGTTGTGTGTTACATCAACAACTTTCCTTTTTTCGTTCTTATGAAGGTCCACACAGGCTGTAGTGGGCCAGCTAGTGTGGACACTGTAGATCCACGTGGGCTGTAGTGGGTCAGCTAGCGTGGAATTTTTAAAAATGGAGTTTTTTAGAAGAGTTGTTCAATAGTGTTTTGGAAAAGAAGGAATCTGAGATGTCCTGATGACAGGTAACAATGTATGGTGCAAATTAGGGTTATAACAGATGCCCCCTAATGTGTGAGGTCATAAGACCATATGATGGCCGAAATACATTACCAATCTTTACTGATGTGTTGAACAAGTGAGCCCAAGAACTAGAAATCGGGAGGTGTCGTCTGCAAAAAATAACAATTGTCTCACCGAGGCGGGCATACCCATGTTCAGGATAGAATAAACTCATGGCTACCAAACAAATACATTGTAGATCCATGTCATATCACTATATAAAGTGTATCCACGAACAATACACAGCGTAGCTACATCTCGAAATCAAAAAGATATACATGTAGAGTATCCATCTTCTCAGAAGGTGATAAGGCCTGATGGCTGGAGATGAGGTATTCATATCTCGAGAAACAACTTCAAAATATTCAAAACTCAGGTAGGAGTGTAATATGAGTGTATGACTTCACTACCCAGAGGTCTTCGATGGCTCGTTGGTCATGGACTAGAGAATCTTGATGATCAGACTGAAGGCTTCATTGATTTCGAACAAAGACTTGATTGGACATTCAGGTTGGCTGGGTATGAGGGAAAGAGACAAACTGCAGAGGGGCCAACTCAGGCTTGGTAGAAACTTCCCTTGGAAAAAAGCATGACAAACGATGAGAATTAGGCAGCATGGCATTAATCATAAGTTTATGAAGCAGGAAGCAACGTAAACTCTCCATATGTTTGGAAGAATAACCAAATGGAGGAGGACACAACTCTATGTAGCGAGAACAGCTTCCTAAGGTCATATTACATCCCATAGTTTGACGAACAAATGGACAAATGTGCTTTATCCAAGGGCGACTTATTGTGCTGCCAATAAAGAAAATACTTTTCCCTTCCTCTTTTTGGGGTATATTTGATTTTTTTGTCTTTTTCAATGATTTTGGAAAAAATAATAAAGGAATGTTACGTTACAATGGAGGAACGAGTGTTACAAACATACAAGTTCAAGGAGCAAGGACAAGACTGATGTTCAGAATAATTATACTTAGAAAAAATTCTCTGAGGGCCAAGGGTGTTAAGACGCAGAGGCAAAGTGCTACAAGGATTTCATATAAGGTATGCTTCAGATGGTTCAGTTGGGAGCAACATGGAGCTGGAATTTAAACCAAAGACACAGGTATGCAAACGCGGTTAACAAAACACACAATGGTAACATCCTTTGATGCAATTTTAACGAGCCCAGAGAAGGTAAGCTCGACGGTTTTTCATATTTAGGGAGTTTGAAAAAATGTAAAAGGAGACTCCATTGGGGTACCTTTTTTGAAGGTAGTCTAGTCGGTTCGAAAAAGGGGTAAACTAGCACCAACAAAATGTCTATTCAAAACCATTTTAACGAGTACGATAAATACAAGATCACTCGACCATTTTTTCATTTTCAAGGAGTCTGATAAAAGCTTAACTATGGACTCTGCCAGGAATGTTCTTCTGGACCATTTTAACGAGGGTGAAAGAATAAGGTCACTCGATGATCTTTTCAATTTTAGGGAGTCTGAAAAGAGCTTAACTATCGACTATGTGGGGGTTCCTTTTTCATAAATTTAGTCCCTCAGGCCTGAAAAAGGGTTAAAATGATACCTGAGAGTACTCTTCTAGAGAACTGAAGTTCCATAGAGTATAACTTTGTTCGTACAGTTGACCGTCTGGACCGAAAAAGGGGTAAACTACCACCGGATAGATGTGACTTCAAATTTCAGTTTAACGAGCGTGAAAGGCCACAAGATCGCTCGACAATATTTTCATGTTTAGAGGGTCTGAAAAGGGATTAAAAGAAGATCGGTAGAGGTTACTTTTCTCATTTAATCCGGACAAGATCGAAACGCATAAATGCAGTCTCGCCGAATGTTTCTTTTGGATCTCAAAGTGAGCTTGAAAAACAAAAAAGTTAGCTCATGATCGACACTTTGTGGGTCAATGTTGGGTATCTCCTCGGGGGAGCAGTATGCTTCGACGAAAACATTGTCTACGACACCAAGGGTTCTAGAGAGATTTATAGGTACCGTTTTAGCGATACTTTCCCTATTACCCTTGGCATAAACAACACGAGTAGCCAAAGGATTGATAGGACAAGACCTATCTCCAGTCATAGTCAAAGTGAATTCCCTTGCTTCAATTCGGCTTAACTTTGGGAGGAAGTAAGATCTGTGATGAAGATCGTCCCAGGGTTTTTTCGGACTAGGCATTGCCTCAATGATTGCTTCGTCGGAGGGAAAGACTAAGTCTAACGAATCAGTCTTAGTGAGATAACCTTGAGCCCAAATAGGATCGAGAAGCAGATCAAACTCTTGTGCAGAAGTTGGATCTGGGTTGGATAAAGCTTGCTGGACTAAAGATTATGGTGCTTTAGTTGCAGAAAAGGGAATGGACATGCCCGGATGCCCTATCCCCTCCATCGTGGCCAATGGGGAAGGAAGTATCCACGGATCGGTGAAGTAAGTCGTGCAAAATGATGAAACTTGGAAAATCTCAACCTTATGGTGGTCGGATATGAACTTGACATCGCCTTGAGGGGGTGGGTAATCGAAGGTACCCATGAAATATGGGCACAAACCAACCCCTATGTTGACTATGCCTAGTTGAGGATTATCAATCATCGGGACACGGACACCCCCAATGAAGGGTCAGATATGGAGAAAGACAACTGATCAATGGTCACAATCCGGTCCTCATGTGGAAACCACAAGACCCAAAAAATTGTAGCAACCACTGCTTGCATGGCATAAGTCCAACTCCTTCCTAACAAAATATTGTAGTTGAGAGACGTGTCAACTACCTCTACCTCAACGCACATGGTCTTCGCTCCCAATTGCACTAGAAAAGAGGGAATGATACCATGTGGCCAAAATGAACGACTGTCGAAAGTAGTGAGAAGAGTGGGTGATGGAGACAAAATGGGCTGGCCAATGGCCTTCCAACATGCCAACGACATAACGCATGTCGAGGCACCCTCATCAACCACCATGCGGAAAATATTTCGAGTAAAATTTTTCGTGCGGTGAACCACTACTATATGAAACGCTATGTGGTATGGCAGATGAGGTTTCAAGTCAGTTGTATCTAGCACGATGGTACCTGGATTACAAGTCTCGGTAGATCCTAGAGCGGTTAACAAAGATTTCCTCTGGGAAGGGAAGCTTTGGAGGACCTCCAAAGTGGACATCACACAAGGGGTTTGAGACAAATATTCCACCACAAAATATTTATGGGCAGCCCTTGCATTTGGGTTGTGAGAAGATTATTTTAATGCACCTTTGGGGATGCATGTCATTGTTTCTCCCAACGTCTTCTCAATCTGTAAAGGAAGAGATGGGAGTTCGACTTCTTTACCCTTCTCAGAAGTTCTTGGTTTACTATATTCATGCGCTCTAGTCGATATAAAAGAATCACCCTTCAAGATATATACATTCACGGATGCGGGGTTGTTCGAAGACGGAGAGGGTGCTTGGCTGCCCCCTTTTGTGCTTGCAGAGGCTTGTGTTAGATTGTTCCCATGTTGAAATGTATTGGTTAACACAACAGGTTGTTGCTTCATCACAAACTTTTGGGCTTCTACAAGCCGAGGACATAGATGGGTCAGGTGGTCTTCCACGCACAGGTTGCACAGATACCTCACCTTTCGTTTCTTAGTATTGCCCCTACCAGCATTATCAATGGGTTTCTTATCCCCTTACCCTTCTTTCGTTGTTTTTTCTTTCCTTCAGGCTATTGGGTGGCCTTTGGATTAGCCAATTGCATTGTGTGTACATCCGACGTTTTGGTAGGGTGAGCAGCCAAAGTAGTAGTTTGGTTGGTCGTTGTGTGTTGTATAGACAACTTTTGCAACTGATTCGTCAATTTCTCAGTGGGATTTGTTTGTGCTGAAACAACAATACCATCGACATGTAGGCTAGCTCTTTGTTTGGTTTTATCAAGTATTGAGCATGGCGCATCTGGCAAGATCTCGTATAATAAATTGGACTGAGAATAGATTAGCTCAAGTTGTTGAGCTCTCATGATGGCATCTTCTTCGGAAAATACTCCCGACGTCGCGATGTCTTTGGACAACTGTGGGACCAAATACTTAAGGAACCACTTGAGTAGGAATGTTGGTGGGACTGGTACCTTAATTAAACTCTTTCGATGTCTCCATTCTCGGATGTGATAAGAGAGATGGTCCACTTTTGTTTGTGAGAAATTAGCCAGCAATTCGGTGCCAGCGTCGTATCTCACCGGTAACTGGAAATGGTTTAGGAAATCCATCACCAATTCATCGAAGGAAGAATATCTTGAGCATTCGAGCTCAATGTACCATTTCACGGCACTCCCAATGAGAGTACGTTGAAACAATAGCAACTATATAGAGTCATATTTCAAAGAGTTATATGGGCACCAAAGGTGGAAGGTAGTCACATGATCGCCTGGATCTTCATTAGGCTTGGATTCGAACTTTGGTATGTCCTAAGGCAACTTCGTCAGCATAGGAGGCCAACGCAGATCGTGACAGATAGGTTCATTCAACAACCTTGTCCAATCTGGCAAATGCAAGGTTGCCAGAAAAGGTAGTTTGGGTTGTTGGTGATAACCTGGGAAAAAGGGGCCTGGAGTTTGACTCGCACCAGGTTGCTAGGAAAAGTTCAGCTACAAGCCTGGGTTCTGGTAAAAACCATGGACATGGCCAGCATATGGATTTTGCGTGTGCAGAGACATCATCGACTGATTTCCAAAATAGGACATAGATGGTTGGGCATGCATTAAATTTGAAGGACTTTGGGAAGGGTTGCCCCATGTCGGTCCCATGGGGATAGGCATAGTACTTTGTCCAGGGTTCCATTGATTATGAAAAGAATTACCCCAGATTGACATTCCTGATGAGGGAAAGGATCCCTACCAAGAATTACAAGGCCCTGATGCAGAATAAGTTCCTGGGTGTGCCCACTTGCAAGAATAGTACCCTGCATAGGAATAGGTTGTCTAAAATTGGGGTTACACCCAATTGGGAAAGTAGCTGACAAAAATGATTTGTTACCAAACGCACCGAACAAAAAAAATGGTGTCGAACCTACTGACATATTATGTGAAGGTGGTCCTTGACTCCCCACTCCAAGTAAACTATGGTGTGCAGGTGGCCCGACGGATTGCTGATGCGTGCCACCGAGCGAAGGGGACGAAGGAGGTATATGACCTCCCCCATAAGGGAAAGCGTTAAAAGGAGTAGGAGTGCCCCCCATGTGTCCTTGCAGAGAAGCATTAGAGCTCCTTTCCCCCAAACCTGAAGTCTGTGAAGTGGAGTAGGAAAGTATAGGACTTGTACCTGAACTAGGCATCCCGTATGAGAACGGACGGCCTGTCGCACTTGGTTGGAAAGGGGTTGTGGTTGCCACCAGAGATGGGATCGAAACACTATGCGATGTAGAGGTAGTTGATACCATGGTGGCTCGGACCGGTGACAGTGGGTTAGGAGGTGGAAACTCTCTTATGGTGACGACCATTGTGGGAATTGAAAAATTCCCAGAAGGAGTAATATCATTTGTTTCCATTACTGCGTGCGACACTGTCTGGCACTCGTAAGGATGAACCAGTATGATGGTGGGTGCTGAAAGATCAGTGGTGGAGGTTTTAGGTGAACCAAGAGCTTGCACTCCAAATTCTAAAATAGTTGATTCCTCCGGACGTTGTTCGGGCACAATTTCGCGTGACCCAGTCGCTTCAAAAGACCCTTTTTGGTCTAGCTTTCACCTTAGTGGTGGCATGCGTAGCTCCAGTGTAACCGGTGATAGGCCCTGAAGCCATCGTGACCGATAGAGCTCATGATCCTCCACTGTGTGAGAAGATCAAAGACACTCTAGGGAAGTCTAACTATTCAAAAACAAAAAACACTAAAAAGTTTGTACAAGATAAGACAAGTAAACACTAAACTAATTGGAAGAACAGTTACAACAACCAACACTAGAGAAACTTACCAGTGCAAGTGAAAATTGAACACAGAATCACCCTCCAGATACACTCTAAAAAGCGTGGCTTGATGTCTTTCCTAGGTACCACGGTATACCCCCACAATCACCTGTGTATGTCCCTAAAAAGATAAGAAAATAGGTTTCCAGCATGCGAACAATCACCAGGCAGGTACAGTCGAAAGTCGGGTAGACCACAATGAGCAGGGTCTTGAGCCCGAAACCTATCAAGGGTATCAAAAACAAATGGTCCAAAAGACAACTGAGGATATAGAACAGATTCAATACCCATGAAGCCTCATGGAAAATGCGATTGATGGAATCCCAAATCAAGCCCTCTATATGTGTTCTCCACTACGATTGGTCCAACTTTGGAGAGGTTATCTCCACTACCTTTCCACACGTGACCTCATGTTTATCCCCTATGTTAGAGGGGGGTCCCGGATAACTTTCACGATACTGGGCTTTGACACTCAGACTCCAATGTTTGATTTTAACGGCCTTGGAGAGTTTCCTCTCCAACCTAATCCAAGGCCCTAATCCTGAACTAATCGGTTGACCTTTCAAACATAAAAGTCTAATGAATTTTATATTTAGCATTAATTTTATGGCTTGTCTTATGTCAAAGGTTATGAAAGTGAAACTAGTGATGTTTGAAAGATGAAAGTAAAAAATGAACAGAAAGCTGGAAACAAAAAACCTTCACTTAACGCAAATTTTCAACAACTTTTCAAATTTAAAAAAAAAATATAAGATATTTTAAACAACAAACTCAAAGAAGGGTTTCACTCAACTACGAGCTACTTAATATATAAGTAAACGGGCAAGAACTTATGAAAGAAAAGACTTTTCCCTGGTTACTAATGCAAAACAACACTTTTCAACCAAACAAAGAAATGAAAGATTTATTTTTTATTTGAATGCTCACAAAGCAAAAAGGAAAAATATCGACAAGTCAAAAACCAAGAAAAAATTTTGGCCTAATCACAGATCGCAAAGAATCACTTCAAGAAATCACACACTAGCAACTTAAAAAAGGACTCTCACACTTGTCTAAAAACCCTAAATAAAATTTTGATGAAAAATTTAAAATGAAAAAAGAAAGCTATGGTGGAGATCAAACCTAAGATACTGACTGATAGGACAGAGATTCAAAAACCTGAGAGGTATAACTCTTGTCAAGGGAAAGGATGACTGCCTCACCCTAAAAAAAAACTATCCTTCACAAGCACATTGTTGAAAATTCAACAACAAGCGTGTGCACGCGAGCTGTGTAGAGCCAGAGGGCGTGTACATGCGTTCTGGCCTTATACAAACCACATGTATCTCTAAAACTCTGAAACAAATAAAAACAAACAATCCAAACCAGGAAGAGACCACTGATACTCAGAACCAGGATCTCTTGAAGGCTTAGACACTTTCTTTAACAGAAAAAAGAAAACAATGTAACGAAACATTTGTAGAACCAACCAATCTGAGGTGAACCCTAATCTATAGACTGCAAACAACCAAGACTAGAAAGAGTTCCATAAAACCCCTAAGAATGATTGATTCTGATAGGGAAGAGGATGACTCCCTCAAAAAATTTCTGGAATCATACACGCTACTGTTACTTCTTTAGCTAGCATTTACACAGGGGCTGTAAGAAAGTAGGGCATGGGTACACACGTGCAGACCTTATGTAGGCCACGTGTACCTCTTTGGGTCTCAAAAAAAATATAGTCAAGAAAAGAAACAGAGATAACTGGTATGGAAGACCAGAATCTCTGTTAGCTCAAACTTTGCAGAAACTTCAAAAAACAGGCAAGAAAAACAGTCTTTTAAAAATACCCAAAAATATTCCTAGGAACCCTAGAGACCTCCCCAGTATGGTCGCCAATTCTGTTGTGGTGGGAAATCCCCCTACGGACTAGCATTTAGGGTTATATTATGCATGCATATAAGACCGAAAGAATCCTACTTTCTACCATTGTCCCAGACCTAATCCCCATTTCTTTTAAGCAAACACATGGTTAAACGAACATACCTTGTTTCGGATGTTAGATGTCGATCCTTCTCCATGCTTGATCGCTTGTTAGAATCTATCCTCCCAAGACTGACCTACGTACAAAACAAGCAACAAACTCTACATGCATTTTTTCTACATATTAATGGGTTAGAAATTCAATAAACAAGTATACAACAAATCATAAGAACCTCATATGGTGGGATGTGAAAAGTATCTCTTTATTAATAACTTCAACAAATCAAATTACAATGATGAAGCCGGTCACTCCTCCAGGAACCTGGTCCTGGGATTTTCTTCAACTATCCTCCAACTTCTTTGCTCTATATTTCTCTTTGAACGAGGATGGTTAAAGGGTTGGGACAAAGGGAATGTACAATCGGGTATAGTTTCTTTACTATGATTTTCCTTCTCCAAATGGGACCCCTAGCCCTTCTTTTATAGGCTATAAGAAGCTAGGTATTTGGAAGAACCCTCATCCATGCATGGCCGAAAAATTTAGTTAACTCACCCAAAGCTATGTGTTACGTCGACAACTTTCCATTTTTCATGCTTCTGAAGGTCCACGCGGGTTGTAGTGGGCCAACTAGCATGGACACTGTAGATACACACGGGCTATAGTGGGTCAGCTAGCATGGAATTTTTAAAAATGGAGTTTTTTAGAAGATTTGTTCAGTAGTGTTTTGGCAAAGAAGGAATTTGAGATGGCCTGATGCCAGGTAAGCATGTATGGTGAAAATTAGGGTTATAACAGACCTCCAACTAATTTGGGGTTTGCATTCAATTTTCTGTGACCTCCTCCTCATGTCTCTCATACCAATGAGTACAAATGAAAAGAGGAATCAACCTTCTTCATTCTCCTCTATGTGGATTCAACTCTCATTCTCTCAAATCCCTCACGTGGCTAGGAAAAATTTGGTTTGATTCTAAAACTATCCATGACTTTCATTGCCTTGCCTCTATTGGTAGCTCCTCTTAGCATGCATCCCTTCGACAATATATGCTCAAGTAGACACTCATGGCCATTTCCTTTTCATGTCACCTTTTTCTCACTCAGCCTGAAACATCTCTTCATGGCTTGCCACTTGGCCTTTTTCCAGCACGAGATCAACATTTTTCTTATTGGAAGCCACCCTAGCAACCAAAGATTGACTTGATCCAATAATGTCTCAGGCCGATCTACCTTGCCAAAATTCCAACCACGCTTGATCTGCACTTTACGATGCAAATATAGGAAACTTAATTAGAGCTTCTCTCACAAGAGATATATACCAACTCAAACTTGGATTTGATATAAAATGAAGATAAATAAATATGAAAGAGACTAAAAATATTCAACCAACAATAAATACCACAAATAACATATGCACCAGATGTAACTTGGAAAACCTGAAATAAATAAATATGCACCACAAATAAATACCAGAAATAACATATGAACCAGATGTAACATATACCAAAACTCATCCAATATGGATAGTCTCCCGGCCCCGATCTAGTGCTCCTTCATCGCTCACATCATTGGCACATTACAGTGGATCCTTACAAGCCTTACAAAGTCTTCTTCACATTCACTCTCCTAACAAATTTGACTCTTTTACCGAGTCAATTTTAACATAACATCTTTGAGTTTTTTTAGGGAATTGAAGGAGACAAATTAGAGCATGAAAGTTAAGGGTATGATGATCTTCTGAAATGTATGAGGTATGAATAATACATGTGAAGTAAAAATTAATATGTGTATGAATATCATAGATTTGTACCTATACAGGTATTACTGAGTTGGTGCTCACTTGAGGAGATTGATATCTCTAGTAGGTTGGTGCCTACACAACATCTTGTTGAATTGGTACTCAATTTAATAGATTGGTTCTCTATTAGGTTGCTTCCTACATAATATCTTGTTTATTTGGTGCTCATCTAAATATATTGGTGTCTCTAATAGTATTGTTCCTACAAACATTTATAAAGAAAAAAAAAATTGTGGTCTTCTCCCACGAGGGTTTCAAAATTAAACTTTGTGTATTGGGATTTGTGTTTACATGCATTTACTATTTTAAATTTAATGAATGATTGATGAACATTCATTTAAAGTAAAAATTATATTATAATAATTCACCCCCCCCACCCCCCCCTAAGTATAAGCATAAGTTCAACAATTGTTATCAAAGGAGGTTCCTTTGGATATAGTTTAATCATTAGAAGGAAAATCAATGGATAACACATGGCTAGTCAAGAAGAATTGCTCTTCATGGACATGGATACAAATTCTATTTATATATAAAATGAATAAAAACATAAAGAAAAAGCATATTAAAAAATGAATACACTGATGTGGAAGTGAATATTGAAGCATAACTCGTTAGTTCCTTAGAAGAAATAGATAAACTCAAGAGTATGAATAAAAATAAGAAATAGAAATTGTAGAAATATGAAAAGAAGGATCATGATCTCGATGAAACAAAAAAAATAGTTATCATCCTAAAGAATGAACTAGAAGAGGAAAACAGGATAAAAGAAGTGGTGAGAAGACAATTGAAGGAAAATAAAGAAAATTGCGAGAAGCTAGAAGCTGAAATCATTTCCTTAAGAAATGAACTAGTGAAAGCAACTGATCAGTTGAGTAAAATATTGAAGTTTAGAAAAAGTAATGAAATCTTATATGATATTCTCAATTACCGAAGTTCACCATTCATGAAGATAAGTCTTGGATATGAAAAATAAAAAATACCATAGAGGGAGATGCAAGCAGTAAGATCATAAATCCATCAAAAATGGAAAATGAAGAAAATCCTAAAATCTATTCTAATATTCTCAAAGAATCCATCAAAAATAAAAGTATAAATAGGAAAGGAAATGATAACAAGTAGAAACCTAATTCTTCTCACAAGAACAAAAATCATGAGTTCAAAAGAAATGTTCCACCAAGAAGGCCTTTCACAACTAGGTACCAAAATCTCTTTCTTGGCTTTTTTTTTCTTGCAATAATTTTGGTCATAAAGAAATATATTATATATCTTATGCAATATTAAGTGATTATGTGAGAGGTATAAATAGAGGGTGTTATATGACCTCAAAGAATGATTGTGTGAGAAACAAAACCAAAAATTCTCATGGGTTTGTTAATAGAAACTACAATTCATTTTCTCCCCTAATTGATTACTTGTTGAATTTTATAATTGCAATAAATATGGGCACATATAACATAACTATAGAAACATTGTAATAAAGTCTCCTAAACAAAATAGGGAAGAATATTTTCTTACAAAGGAAAGAGAAGAATACACAAAGGTGTGGAAAAGGAAGTAAGAAAAACCAAAGAAGGAAAAATGTGGAAGTGCAATGTATGCTCAAGGAAAAGGAATCCAATGGTACATTGATAGTGGATGTTCAAAACACGTGACAAGGGATCATAATATATTTCTTACCCTAAAGGAAGAAAAAGGAGGTAGTTCCACCTTTCGGGATAAAAAAATTTTAAGGATAATTTGAAAATGTACCATTAGTCTTGATGATGGAAATACTAAAACACAGAATGTCTTGTATGTTGAAGGGTTAAAACGCAATACTAAAGTGTCATTCAAATGCTTGATTAAGTTTAAAACCTCACATTTACTTCTAAATTATGTGAGATAAGGAAAGAAGGTTCAGGAATATTAGTGGAGAATTCAAACAAAACCCAAAGCATTGTATATGTTATTGATGAATAAAAAGGAGCAAAATGTTGTATGGGACAAGAAAACAAAATTCGGTTATGGCATGGAAGGATGGGTCATACAAACTTTTACAATATACTAAAAATAAGTAAGACACAAGTAGTAAGAGATATTCCAAGGATCTTGAAACCTACCAACACCATTTGCTATCCGTGTGAGCACGGGAAGCAGATGAGAGTTAGTTTCAAAACAAAGGAGTACACAACATCAAATCCATTGCAACTTGTACACACATACCTCTGTGGGAAATAAATAACACAAAATTTAAAAGGTGAGAGTTATTTTATGTTTATTATATATGATTACACAAGAATGACATTGGTTACATTTATTAACTAAAAATAAGAAGCATTTGAGAAGTTTAAATATTTCAGATCCCTAGGTGAAAAATGAGACTGATTTAAAATCAAGTGCTTAAGATAAGATAGAGGAGGTGAGTTGACCTCTTATGAATTTGATGAATTCTATGTGAATCATGGAATCAATAAACATGTTTTGGAGACAAGGACTCCACGGAAAAATGGATTTGTAGAAAGGAAGAATAGACATGTATAAGAAATGGCTAGAACAATGTTGAATCAAGACAAACTACAATAAACATTTTAGAGAGAAGTAGTCAGCACATCAATATAAATTTTGAATAGAGCACAAATTAGAGTGAAGATTATAAAGACACCTTATGAATTATGGAAGGGTAGACCAACTATAGTCAAATACTTCAAACTATTTGGCAATAATTGCTATATAAAGAGAAATGAAGATAATTTAGGCAAGTTTTATTCCAAAATAGATGAATGTATCTTTCTTGGCTATGCATATTGAAGAAATTCCTACAAATTCTACAACAAAACACTACACAAGGTTGTATATAATATTGATGCAAAAATGGATGACTCAATACCTCAAAAGAAAAATTCACAAACAAATGAAGATCCAGAGGAGACAATATACAGAGAACGAGAAAAGGAAGAAGAAGAGGAAGAAGAAAATAAACAACAATAGGAAATAGAATGCTAAGATCCAAAGACACCATTCAGATTTGTTGAAAAGAATCATACAGAAAGTCATATCCTTGGCGATAAAGATACAATAGTTTATACTAGAAGAATATTGAACTTTTCTTTACTATCTAAAATAGAGCCCAAGAAATTTTCACAAGCTAGTGAAAATAAGGATTGGGTTAATGATATGAAATAATAAGTAAATTAGATTGAGAAGAATGAGACATGGGAGTTTGTTCCCATACTAAAAGACAAGAATGTGATTGACACCAAATGGGTCTTTAGAAACAAATTGGATGAAGTTGAACAAGTAGTAAAAATAAAGAAATATTGGTATGTAAAGGACATGCTCAAGTTCAGGGTATTGGCTTTGAAGAAACATTTTCTCTAGTTGAAATATTAGGAGAAATCAAAAAACATTTGGAATTTTTGTGTTTCATGAAACTAAAATTCTATCAAATGGATGCCAATTCATCCTTTATAAATGGAAATTTAGAAGAATAAGTATATATTAAACAATGAGAAGGATTCTAGTTGTCAGGAAGCAAAGATCATGTATGAAGAATAAAAAAATCACTCCATATACTAAATAAATATCCCATATCTTGGTATTCAATACTTCACAAATACCTACAACAACAAGGTTTTAGAAGAGGAACTACAGGTAGCAATCTTTACATCAAGCTAGAAAATGAAATTTTTTTAGTCATTGTAGTTTATGTGGATTATATCATATTTGGAAGTAATGATGATATAATGATACCAATGTTTGTAGAAAAAATGCAAAAATAATTTGATACATCCATGCTTAAACAATTGTCATTATTTCTAGGGTTGCAAATTTCTCAATTCAGCAAAGGCATGTTGATTTATCAGACCAAATATATCAAGGAAATCTTGAAGAAATTCAGAATGGAATAATGTGCACATGTCGGTACACTAATGATCACAGGATGTAATTTGAAAAAATATGATGAATCTCCAAAATAAAATCAAACATTGTTATGTCAATGATTGATAGTCGACCATATGCAACAACATCAAGGCCATGCATCACAAAAGTAGTAGGATTTGTAGAAATATTTCAATATGCACCAAAGGAGACACATGTGCAAGCGGAAAAAAAATATTCAAATACCTAAAGGGAACCATTTACTTTGGCTTGTGTTATTAGAGAAGGAATTAACTCTAAAAACACATACAGATGCAGATTAAGTAGGAAGTATTGATTGTTGGAATATTGAGAGGGGGGGAATCAGTATGAGCACTTTTACCACTTTTAACTACAATATATAAACTTCAATATTATCAGCAGTATATCATCAATGTATCATCTATGATTGCATTTCATATATCATGAGAATGTAAAAATAAGAAAAATCACATCAAATACATAGCACAACAAAATTTAGGTGGAAACCTAAATGGGAGAAAACCATGTAATGATTTCTTATATATCAAAGAATACATTCATTGGAAACACAAACTTCCCAATTCTCTAGCTACAACTAGAAATACGCTATGACCCCCTATTTAAAGGCTCCAACCTTAAGGAATCTACAACTCCCTAAATTTTATGGCTCCAACCAAAAGGAGGATACAACTCCCTGATTTTGAGGCTCCAACCAGAAGGAAGATAAAACTCCCTGAATTATTTGGCTCCAAATAGAAGGAGGCTACAACCCCATGATTCTCAAGTTCTAACCTGAAGGAAGCTCCAACTCACTGTGTTCTCCGACAAGAATCAGAAAGAGGATACAACCCCCTTTCCTTTCCCCCTCCTGTCACCCTAAAATATAAGTATAGACCAAATTGTCACTACCACAATTACTGTCACTATCACTGCCATTGTCACATCAACCTAAAACTTTTCAACCTATCACTATCACTAACACTGTCACATCAGCTTGCCACCTTTCAACATGTCACTATATCTAACCTGTCATTGTCACTGATAAATGTCACATCAAATTTTCACCTATCAACCTATCACTCTATCCAACCTATTACTATCACTGATATTGTCACATCAACCTATCGCCTATCAACCTGACATTATCATTGATACTCAACATCAATAATACTAGATGCATGATCACCAAAATCACCTCTCAACTAAATTCTCAACATCACCAACACATGCCTCTACCAAGAAGGTACTAACATCACCAACATACCATCACAAGATATGTGTCTCAACCATGTATGAAATCATCAACCGGTACCATACCAAGTGCATCAACCATGCAAAAAGTCCTCTACTATACCATGTGCATCAATTATGCACCAATTTGTAATAAAACCTATACCATACCAAGTATCAACCAAGTAGCACAACCTATACCAAACCGTGCATCAACAATGCACTTGAACTTGTACCATACTATGTATCAACAATGTACCATATCACGTACATCAACCATGTATTAAACCTCAACATGTACCATCATCACCATAATATGCCTCTACCAAGAATATACCAAGATCACCCACATACAATAAACCATGTGCCAATATATCCAATATATGCACCAAAAATGTACCTCAACATATGTACCATCCATACAACATGTGCCTCAAGGAATATGCCAAAAATCACAAATACATGCCTCAAGCATGTTCCAAAACATCACCAAGATGAAACCTCATAACACAGAATAACATACCTTTACATATGAAAATGATCTGGTGCCTCTGAACCTGATACACAGACATGTAGCTTCACCTCAGTTCTCAACAACCTAGCACTAGCATCTTCCTTCACTTATGTCTTGTCCTCGCGGGACAAAGACTACCTGTCAAGTGGGGCCTCGCATGATGAGCACTATTCAACCTATAGGGGTGCCTTGTGTGACACCCTGAAGTTGATTTGTGAGGGCTTGCTTAATTAGGGTTACAAAAAAACCCTAGCTCTTTGTAGCTCCGAAACTTTCTCTCTTCCTTCTCACTTTCTTTATTGGATTAGAATCGACCTTAGATTCACCAATAAACCAAAATATTATCATAATATAGATATTCAATGAGTGTGTGTGTGTGTTTTTCAAATGAATGTATCATAATGTGTATTTACACTTTTTCAACCAACACCATTTCCTCACTTTAGGGTTGACTTGTACTTTCATGGTGTAACAACTTTACCCTTTAATTAATTCATTTTTAACCAACTAGAGAATTCTTAACCATTCTTTAGGTCTTCCAACTTCATGATGGAATATCTCCCTAACTGTGAGGAACCACGTGGTGTACCACCTATCACCAAAAGTGACACGATGACGAATATCCATCTATGAGTGTGTTACCTACATTTTCACTATCATTCATGTCCTTATTCCTCAAACAAATTCGGGTCTCATGAACACACCTACAAGGCTTCATGTACACTTCATCAATTGCACCCATCACATATACTAACATCAACCATGCTTTTTGACATCAATGAAATCTAGCTCACCATCAATATTGACCAAAACTTTGGGGTATCTTGAATTCTCTAAGGGTTGACATCAATGAAAACCAACTATCTAAAAATATCCCCCTTTTTCATTGATGGAAAGACTCGTACTCCAATACTCACGCTTTTCCTATGACCATTGCTCCTCATCAATGTTTCTCCCTCTCTCCCTTTGAAATCAATAACAAAGGGTTGTTGGAGTTACTTCACACACACTTAGGATTTCTTTTTCCTGAGGTTTTTCCTATGTTTATTATTCATTATTCAGTCTCTTATATTTGTAAGGATATTTGTCTCGAGATTCGTTGAAACTTTCAAACCTATTCAATACATGATTAATAAGGATGAAAATTTGAAATGGGGTACTAAGGATAAATCCTCCTTCGAAAAGATCAAAGAATAAATAACACTGGATATGACATTGATGAGACCGAATTTTAGCAAAGATTTTATACTCTACACATTTTCCTCTGATACTGTGTTTTCAGTTGTTCTAACAAAAAGAATCAAGAGGGAAATGAATACCACATCTCCTTTATGACTTTATAACTATAAAGGGAAAATTTAGACTATACAGAAGTAGAAAAACAAGACAATGTTGTCTTCAATAAGGTCAATCATTTTCATACCTTACTTGATTAAATCTAAAACTAAGGTAATTGTGCATTACCCTATTGTAAGAAACCTCTTAGTGTAGAATAATCTACGAGATAAAAGGACCAATTGGATAATAGCCCTACAATAATATGAATTTGAAATTAATCCTTCTAAATTTGTTAATGAGAAGGGACTATGCAAACTAGCATCTAAATCATCACATGACAAGGCAGAAGAAGATAAAGTTTATTAAGACCAAGACCTATTTCAAAGAGATTTTTTTTATATCCCTATTAGTGACCAGTGGTGTTATGATATGAAGTACTATTTAACCCATGGGACAACTCCACATTATATGGAACAGAAGAATAAGATATCTCTCCAACTTAATTCATCCCAATACCATCTCCTCCAAGCAATGATATGCAAAATAAATTATGATGGTGTTTACTTGAGATGTCTTGAGAAGGAGGATGTTGATAAGGTTCTATATTAACTTTATGATGACCCTACTAGAGGGAATTTTGGAGGAGATACTACAAATCAAAAAGTTCTTAGAGTGGACTATTATTGGCCTAACTTGTTCAAGGACTCTCACGCATATTCTAGGAAGTTCTAGGAGTACCAAATGTTAGCTAGAAAAGAAAGGAAGTTTTATTTTCCCCTTCAAACAATTACTATTGAACGCCCATTCCAACAATGGGGCTTAGATGTGATAACGAAAATTAATCCCAATTTCTATAGATTACATAAGTACATCATAACAACAATGGACTAAAGCAATCCCTTTGAATAATTTCCATGAAAATCAGATGATATCTTTCCTTGAAACCTTCATTATAGCTAGATTCAGTGTTCCTTAAATTTTGGTTTTTGATAATTCCAAGTACTTTTCTTCTCTGAAATTAATAGAATAAGATCTTGAAAGGAACATTAAAATCAAATATTTAGTTAATTATTATCCCTAAGGGAATGGGTTAGTGGAATCCACCAATAAGAATTTAATCAAGATCCTTAACAGAACTCTAATTGATCACCAAATAAATTGGCATTTATCCCTCCCTAAATATCTATGGGATGATAGGGTAATGCCTAAGTATTCTTTGGGTAATTGGTACAAACCCCAGCCTCTCCAAGTATCTTCTTGATCTCTCACTCAAGGATCGATAAATTCTGAGTTGATTGGCTCTTAGGACTCCTACTAAGTGTCAATTTGGGTTTACACAAGCCCCAATTAGTTCTCAGTGCAGGTTTCCAAATACTTGCGATTTCTCTCCCCTGGCACTTTTCTTCTTAAAATAAGAAATTTAAATTTTTCAGGCATTAGCTCCATCCTCTACACCCCTATCCTTCATTCTACCATGGGATATGACCTAGGAATTAACCCTTTGATCCAACCCAATTCAATACTTTAGGATCTTTACACTTCGGGAGTTCCCAACGAACAGAGATTTTGATCCCTCCGAAGTTGTGAAACACGTGAAGCATCGAACCCCAAAAGGATCAACGACTTATAAAACCCACAGAGATCAATGATTGATGATGAAATTCACCTTCGGGCTTCGGGAGTTCTTCCACCATTGCACAATATTTCTCCCTGAGTGACTCTCCTCTGAACACACGAATCTCCACCACATTCCTTCCATGGATCCAACGGTCCAGATTCATCCTTTCACTTCGGCTTCGGGAATTCAGCGGTGCGGTCCTTTGATCCTCGCAATTATCATGAAGCTCTAGTGTCCCGAATAAATGATCTATCAACACATGTCCATGGAAGATCAACGACCATGGTTACTTCTCTCCTTCGGGACTTTGACGGTCTCCCTCCTTGTACACTTATTACAATCCCAATATATACTAAGTGTCGAAGGGTCATGATGACTATCCTTCATGCAATATTCCATATCTGAAGGTTGATATCTTCTTTGCAATATCCCACTAGGTTTCCACCGTATATTTCTTGAATCTCTTCCCTTCAAGGAATTAGGATTGTTGTCCCTCTTGAGCTTAACTACTTGAGGTAGATGAGACCTTTGTATTCCCTTTGTGCACTCCTCTAGCATTGTATAATGTTAGACTTAGGAATATCCAAAGTATCCTTCCTCAATAATAATGGTATCTATCTCTTCTGAGCTTGGGTTCTCCAAGGTTTTGGGATCCTTGGGTGCACACCTTCCAACCTTAAACTCTGTAACGCTTAATTGTTACTCCTCTGAACAATGAGTCTGGAAGAAACTCTGCATGTGTACTCCTTGTGTGGCTCTATGCTTTCTCTACACTACTACTATAAAATGTCCAATGTTATCTCTCTTTAGATTCTCTGAGTTATACTTAACTTTATCAGCGCACTCCTTGCGAAAAAATGTGCACTCCTTTCACGAGCTCTCAGAAGAGAAACCATTGAAACTTATTCTAATTCCTCATATTCATGTATTTAACCATGCGATGCATTCAAAAGAACAAGAACAAGTAGAAACGTAGAATTTAAATGAAAATGAAGCATACCATTCATTCAGATAAACACAGTAACATCAACACCAAACATTTGGGTCAAAACTTTTTTGTTATATTCATTCAAGTGATAAAATATACATACATACATGAAGTTATCCACTGCTCTTCAACAACTCATACAATGCTCTTTGTCTCACACAACGGCAACAAAAACTCTCTCATCCTCTCGCTAACTACTATTACAAAATGAGCAACAACAACATCAACAACTTTGTGCATAAGATACAAGCATATATACAAGAGGTGATTCATCGATCATTTCGCCTCAACAATCTAATTTTATCCTATCATAATTTAATGCATCCATCTACTAAGGAATTTGGATTTAATAACATTTACAAATAAGATAAGGGCTGATGTGAAGGCTCTATACAATACAATCTTTACATAAAAATGATATTGATCCGAGAGGATCTTTGGGGATGGCCTCAACCTCCAATTCATTAATTACATTTCTTTTCAGAATTCCAAATTTTAAAAGGTTCACTCTCCTTTGAAAAATAAAAATTAGCTCCATAAATGTTTTGGTTGATGTGTTGTCCTCCATTTTGTCCTCCTCTTAATGTTGATATAGATTCTCTTGCATCATAATCCTCTAGCCAAAAATCCATGTACTCATGTCCATGAGCTCCTACACTATCTTTCCTTGCTTCAAAATATCTTCTTCACTTACCCAGTTGGCAGATTATTCTAGATGGCCTTTCCACTTCAAAAGGTATTCAAAATAAGTCGTCCTTCTTATCCTTTTTCCAATTCTCTGATCTATGATCTTCTCCATCCATTGATTCTCTTCTACAGGAATTTGTTTTTCCCATTTGATTTCCTTCTGATCATTTGATCCTCCTGATTCATCTTCCCTCTAAGGATACAAGTCTGCAACATTAAAAATAGGTGATATTCCCACATTGTCTCGCAACTCTATCTCATAAGAATTTTTTGCAAACTTTCTAAGGATCTTTCATGGTCCTATATTTTTCATTTTCAGTTTTTTATATCTTCCCCTTCGGAAACTTTCCTTCCTCAAGTGTGATAAAACTTGGTCTCCCACTTCAAATTGAAGCTCTCTTATATGTTGATCAACTCTGCTCTTATATTTCTTGTTGTTGTCTTGCAGCTACTCCTTGATCTCACCATGGAGTTTTTGCATCTCTGCAAAAACATATTCTACTCCTGCACTTCTGAACTCATTTTGTCCCAAATATCTTAGTTCTAATATCCCTCTTGTTTGTGTTCCATACAAAATCTAGAATGGACTTCTCCCTGTGATCCTATTTGGTGAACCATTGTATTCAAATTCTGCTTGTGGAAGAATCTGATCCCACTCACTGTTATGTTTAGTGACTAAGCTTTTCTAAGATTCTCAGCAAATTACCCATAATTTTGTTTACCACCTCATTCTATCCATTTGTCCGAGGATGATATGTTAAGCTAAAGGAAAAAAAATTCCCCAATTTCTTCCACAACATTCTCTAGAAATGACCAACAAATTTGGTGTCCATGTCCGAAACAATGCTCTCGGGAAAACCATGTAGTCTTAAAACTTCTTTAAAAGATAAAATTTCTATGTTTGTAGCATCATTTATCTTTTGGCATGGGATAAAGTGTGCCATTTTGGAAAATATTTCAACTACCACAAATATGGAATCACTTCCCCTCTGGGTCCTTGGAAATCCAAACACAAAATCCATGTCGATATCATCCTAAGGCCTAGCTGAAATAGGCAATGGATAATAAATACTAGTGTTTTGTTTTCTTCCTTTTGCATACTGGAAAATTATGCATTTTTTCACAAATTTATTCACTTTAGATCTCATACCTAGCCAATAGTATGAGCTAGTCACTTGTGTGATTTTTTTATCATGGTCAAAATGTCCTTCTAGGCCTCCACTATGCTTTTCTTTCAACAAATTGTCTCTCATTGAAAATTTTGATATGCACAGTTAGTTTTTTTTGAACAACAGTCCATCCCGAATAAAATATTCCATCCATGGGCTTCTATCCCTTACCAACGGATTTGCACATGCCTCATAAGCCTCTTTGAAATATGGATCTTCACCATAAATTTCCTTAAGTTGTTCAAACCCTAAGGTTTCCAATTTGAATTCCTGCATAATCAAACACCTCCTAATCAAAGCATCTACAACTTTATTTGCACTACTAGAAATTTTCTTGATAACAAAAGTGAAATTCTACATAAATTCCACCCATTTTACATGCATCTGATTCAACTTCTCCTGCCTCATTATGAATTGTAGAGCTTGATTATCACTATACAACAGAAACTCCTTGGGAATAACATAATGCCTCCATTTCTTTAAGGATTGAATCGTTGCATAAAATTCTTTTTCATATGTGGAGTACGCTTTCTTGGTATCATTTAGCTTCTCACTGAAATATGTTATAGCTCTGTTATCGTGACATAAGACTGCTCCAATTTCTACTCCACTAGCATTACACCTTACCTGATATGTCTTTTCAAAATATTGCAAAACCATAATTGGTTGTTCTGTGATCTTATCATTCAATATTTTGAAGCTCTTCTTAGCCTCTTCTATCCACTTGAAATATTTGTGTCTCTTCTTCACAGTCTCTAATATTGGTGCACATATACCACTAAAATTTCTAATGAATTTCCTATAGAAACTTGCTAATCCATGGAAGCTTCTTACCTCAAATATGCTCCTTGGCAATGACCAATCTCTGACTGCTCTCACCTTCTCTAGATCCATCTTCATCTCATTGGAAGAGATCACAAAACCTAAATATATGATATTTTTTTTCATAAAAGATGGTTTCTTTAAATTTATCATCATCTTCTCTTGTTGCAGCCTCGTCATCACTGGTGTCAAGTGTCTCAAGTGATCCTCCTCAGTTTTACTGAAGACTAGTATATCATCTAGATACACAATGAAAAATTTACCTATGAAGTCTTTGAATACTTCTTTCATCAACCTCATAAATTTACTTGGGTTGTATTTTAAACCAAATTCCATAACAAGCGACTCATACAACCCTTCATTTGTCTTGAATGTTGTTTTCCATTCATATCCTTCTCTCATTATTATCTGATGATAACCACTTTTTAGATCTATCTTTGAAAAATAAGTTGCTCCACTTAAGAAATCCATCAAGTCATCCATTATGGGAAAATGGAATCTATACCTGATGGTTATCTTGTTGATGGCTCTAGAATCTATACACATTTTCCATCCTCCATCCTTCTTAGGACTTAATATAGTTGGTACTGCACATGGGCTTAATATCTCTCTAACTAAACCATTTTCTAACAGATCTTGGACCTGGTTCTTGACTTTTTCACCTCTTGAGGTTTCAATCTATATGTTTCTTTGTTTGGCAATCTTGCTCCTAGAATAAGGTCAATGTGATGAATGATTCTCCTAATGGGTGGCAATGAGCAAGGTAACTCATCCACTACTATATCAACAACATTTTCCAACAACTCTTGAATTTCTTTAGGAAGATCATCCATAGTGGTGTTAGTAAGGATGACTCTGGGCTTCCTCACTACATCAAAATGCATGTCTTGTTGTTTATTGACTTCATTCAAGAGTTCCTTCCCACTCATGATAAGTATGCTTGTGTTGGATTCTTCCTTCACCTTATTATCTTCTATTGGAAACAACATGTCTATCCTACCATTTTATCTAGGGTGTAGGTGTTTTTCCTCCCATCATGTATGACATTTCTATCAAACTGCCATGGTCTTCCCAAAAAAATATGATAGACATCCATGGGTATTACATCACATAAAATCTCATCTTTGTATTCTCCTATTTTAAATTCAACTTGGCATTGTTTACTTACAATTACTTGGTGTCCTTTTTGCAACCATGATACTTTATATCGATTTGGATGTGTAGTAGTCTCCAACTCTAGTTTTTCCACCATCTCTGTGGATACTAGATTATCGGTGCCCCCACTATCTATAATCACCTTGCAAACTATATCCTTGGTCTTGAAAGAAATCCTAAACAAATTGTTTCTCTGTACTTGTGCTTCCACCTCTTTCTCTGGTTTCAAGATAATTTTCTTCATCACGAGGGATCTTCAGTTTTCAGTAGCTTATGCTTCAACATTTTTTTTCTGTGCTTCTGAAATGTGAGTTTCTCCTTCTTTTGTATCCTTATTTTTCTCGGGGCATTCCCAAGATATATTCCCTGTCCTTCCACAAGCATACCATTTCGCTTCTCCTCCTCTGCATCTTCCTCTTCCTCGAGGAAAATAATTCCTTCCACCATACTATATTCCTTGGGAACTTCCTCCTCTCTTTGTATGACAGTAAAACTTTCCAGTCTTAGATTTGGGCTTCTGAGCCTTGTCATGGACAATTCCCTTACCTTTGTGTGGGATTTTTCCTCTGCCTCAATAGCTTTTCTTTCTGTCAAACTTATCCTCTTATTTTAGGGAAACTTGATAAGCATATTCAACTATCCTCATAGTCACCATGTTGATTTCATCATGAATTTCATATCTCGGGCCATTGATGTATCTCGAAACCTTCTCTTCATCACTTTCACGATGACCAGCTCTGATGTTCAGCCTATATAACTGTTTTGTGTACTCTTTTACTATCAAACCCTTCTGTCTTAGTTTTTGTAGTCTCTTGAATGGATTTATTTGATAGTCTTTGGGTATGAATTTAGCCTTTAGCTTGGATACCATTCTATCCCACCTTTTAATTTTTTGTTTTCATTTACTTCTCTTATCATCTTGCAATTCATCCCACCACAATTATGCATTCCCTTTTAGTCTTGTGACACCATGTTTTTCCTTCTTCTTCTCGTCAACCTATTCATAATTGAAGTATTTTTCCATTTCTCTGATCCAATCCAACAATTCTTCCACATCTAAATTACCCTCGTCCATTGGGATTTCCATTTTTTCTCTGGCTCCTAGTTTTACAACTACTCTCATAAAGCATTATTTTGTAGCATCTTATCATGTGTCTCCTTCATCTTGCACTTATTCACTTTCGGTCTCACTAATGTCACATGCATCTGGTGCTCTTATTTGTATAGTTTCCATGGCATCTATCCTTGTGTGAAGTCTCCTCATTTCTTCCTCCATTGCTGGATTTCTAAAAATCCTATCCATGTGCCTTCCTAGAAACATGGCACTAATATGTATTAATGCAGAGCTTAAATTATGGCTATGATACCACTTTATGCTACCATATAGAACCTTTTCCTAGGCTTTGATATCACTTAACGCAAACCCCCTACCTCTCCAAGGGTCTTCTCAACCTTCTGGTCAAGGATCGATTTATTCTGAGTTAGATTGACTCTCAGGAGTCCTACTGAGTCCCAATTTTGGTTTACATAGGTCCCTATTAGTTCTTGGTGTAGGTTTCGAAATACCCGCGAGTGCTCTCCCTGGCGCTTTTCTTCTTAAAATAAGAAATTTAAATTTCTAGGTACTAGCTCCATCCACTATGGCCCTCTCCTTCATTCGAACATAGGCTATGACCTATGACATAACCCTTGGACCCCACCCAATTCAGGACTTTGAGATATTTACACTTCAGGGGTTCCCAACGAACAGAACTTTATATACCTATGAAGCTACGAAATGTGCAAAGCGGTGATCCCTAAACAGATCAACAAGTTATAAACCCTGCATAGATCAATGGTTGACGGTGAACTCCACCTTCGGGCTTTGGGAGTTCTTCCAACCTTGCACAAGAATTCTCCTGGAGTGATTGTCCTCTAAACACATGATTTTTTGCCACGTGCCTTCCCTGGATCCAACAGTCTAGATTCACCCTTGCACTTCAACTTTGGGAATTCATCGGAATGGTCCTTTTCTCCTCGCAATTCTCACGAAGCTCTAGTCTCCTAAATAAATGATGTATCGATGCGTTTCCATGGAAGATCAATGGACACGGTTACTTTTCTCCTTCGGGACTTCAGTGGTCCTTCTCCTTGTACACTTATTAGAATCCCTGAATCTACTAAGTGTCGAAGGTTCCTGATGTCTATCCTTCACACAACTATTTAATATATAATGATAGTCATATTCCTGGCAATATCCCACTAGGTCTCCACCATATATTTTTTGAATCTCTTCCCTTCAAGGAATTAGGGTCATTGGCCCTCCCAAGTTTAACTACCCAAGGTAGATGAGAGCTCTATCTACCCTCTGTGCGCTTCTCCCACACTGTAGAATGTTGGACTTAGGAATTTCCTAAGTATCCTTCTTCGGTGCTGATGTTAGCTATCTCTCCTTAGCTTGGGGTCTCCAAGGTTTTGGGATCCTTGGGCGCACACCTTGTGGCATTAAAATTTGCAATTCTTAACTGTTCTACCTTTGAATAGTGAGTCTGTAAGTGACTCTGCCTATGCACTCCTTGCATGGCTCTTGCATTTCTCTGCATTGCTGCTATCAAAGGTCCAATGTTATCTCTCATGAGCTTCTCTGAGTTAGAGTTAACTCTATAAACGCACTCCTTGCAAACAAATGTGCACTCCTTGCACGAGCTCTCAGAAGAGAAACAATTGAAACTTATTCTAACTCCTCAGATTCATGTATTTAACCACACGATGCATTCAAAAGAACAAGAACAAGTAGAAACAGAGAATTTAAATGAACAATAAGAATACCATTTGTTCAGATAACAGTAAAAACAACACCAAACATTTGGGTTCAAACATCTTTGTTCTATTCATTCAAGTGATAAAATATACATACATACAAGAAATTCTCCGCTACTCTTCAACAACTCATACAATGCAGTTTGTCTCACACAACAGTAGAAACAAATCTCTCTTCCTCTTGCTAACTACTATTACAAAATGAGAAGAAACAACAACAACAACAACAACTTTGGGCATAAGATACAAACATATATACAAGAGGTGATTCATCAATCATTTCTCCCCAACAACCTAATTTTATCCTATCAGGATTTAATGCATCCATCTAATAAGTACTTTGGAGTTAATAAAATTTACAGATAAGAACAGGGATGACACACAAATTCTTTACAATACAAACTTTACATTAAAAAAATATTGATCTGAGAGGATCTCTGGGGATGGCCTCAACCTCCAATTCATTAATTACATTTCTTTTCAAAATTTCAAATTTTAAAAGGTGTGCTCTCCTTTGAAGAATCCAAATCATCTCCATAAATGCGTTGGTTGATGTGTTTTCCTCCATCCTATCCTCCTCTTAATGATGATGTAGATGCTCCTGCATCATTAATTCCCCCTTTTTCCTAGTTTATGGACAAGAGGCAATTTTTCCTACCCATATATTTTACCTTCATTGCAACTTTCTCAGTATGTTCAATACAAAGAGTTCCTAGTAATGCAATAAATATTGAACATGCTCCTAAAACTTGAAGAAGAAATAGAAAAGGATAAAAGAAACCAAATGCAACACCAAGAAGCAATTAAAATATGGTTTGATAAGTCACATGTAGAAAATAAGGACTTTTGTTGGAAAAGAATTATGGAAATAATATGCATGAAAATCCATAGAAGATGTGCACAAAAGAAGAAGGAAGACTCGGGAGTGAACAGTTGAAGTGCATTCAGGAATATAGTGCACGGTGAGAGGAATAAAGTAGAATAATAAATTAGGGTAAAAAGAAAGATAAGAAGGAAGGTGAAAAGGAAGGATGACAACCTAGCATGCTAAAGATATAAGGACATGAAAAATAAGGAAGAAAAGAAGTCTGAGTGCAAAAGCGACATGCAAAGAAGTAGAAAAACCATTCTAAACAATAAGTCAACTTGAGTTATCATGTATTGTAATATGGTTTTGGGATGAAAAAAGTAGGGATTTAAGCCCTATAATTTATGTATAAATATGTAATGGGTTGGGAGAATATTGGTTCCTCTCTTTTAGTTCTTCTGAGTTATTTTTTTCTGGTCAAGAAAGAGAGTGATGGAATGATTTTTAGAAGTCACTATTGATTCTATGTTTAAATGTTGAGGAGATG
>ML783479.1:716987-739170 GCA_009831015.1 Picea engelmannii | reverse complement strand
AGAGAGAGAGAGAGAGAGAGAGAGAGAGAGAGAGAGAGAGAGAGAGAGAGAGAGAGAGAGGCTTGCACTGCAAAGTAGATAGGCTAGGAGAAGAAAATGATAACATGATGTATCTTTGTAAGCACAGTGCACAAGCCTGAGACAATTCCATAAAGAATAATAAAAAAGTTAGTCATTGTGGATGTAGCCCAAAGTTGGGTGAACCACGTTAACTACTGTGTTTATTTTTCTTTTATGTGATTGAACATGGATATCTTCTTCATGCATGATAGAATAGAATTATTCTATGTATGATAATTACACAAGGGTTGTGAATGTTACAGTAATTGGTTTATGTTGTTATCTAAAGTATAATGGTAATGTATAAAGGAATCCACTAAGTAATCTAAGAAGAGGAAATACATAATAACACGCATAGAAAATATAAGTAATAATGAAAAAGATGATCACCTCCCATTCCCTCACTACTGTAGAAACTTGGTTCCTGCAGCCCCAATAGATACCTTGGGTGAGAATTCATATGCATGCAGGTGATTTCGAAATGGTCAGTGTCTGAAGGGTTTTGTTGGACAACATAGCTCGAACCTAGGCTCTTACAACCATATGCAACACCAACAAATGCTTATGTTTCCGAGACCTAGAATATCTGATTGAGTGAATGTTTTGGAGTTCGAATAAGAAATAGATATTGTAATGGTTAGAAGGGAAGGAATTATATTTTTCCTAGAAAGAGAATAAAAACCCTTAGTTGAGTGATGAGAAATGGATGCAAAATTATGTGTACACAGAGATGCATGAAATTTTCTTTAGAAAATTTATGATTATTTTGACTGAGTGGACTAGTAGAAAGCAGTAGAAGGTATTGAACTACAACACCAAGGAATTGGAATCTTGAGTTGGTAAGACAAATTAATTCTATAAGTAATAAAATTTCTCGCATTGTTGATTTCTGTCTAGATAGTATATTAGGAGGATATATTACAGAATTTGTAGTACACTATACCCAAACAGACAATGTTGTATAAAGGGACTTCTTAAAGGGACCATGTGGAAGGTTCATGAAATCATTAGGTACATGGATAAAAATTATATTGTGTGACAAGTGTGTGATGACAATGGAGTTTGACTGCTAAGAGTCTTGGTCCACATACGAGAACTGGGGGATGACAAGAGGATAGTATGAGGATGGGAGAGAATGAAGGAAGCGATCAAGAAAGAAGGTAGGGATTGAGGATGTAGAGAATAGAAGAGGTTATACCAAAGAAATAACACGAGTTTGGAGAACTGCACAGAGGAAGGAGGTATAACAGGAAAAATATTGGGGTTGAGAAAGGAGATTCACGCAATGAGGAGATTCACACAATGAGTCATAGGGGAGAGGACCTTGCACAATATTTTGAATCATGTAGGTACCACACATAAGAGGAGAGGAAGAGGAATCCCATTCCATTCCTATAATATAAGAGTAATTAATTCCTACTCATATTGGATACACTTTCGAATCCATGACCCCATGTGCATCATCAAAATCAAAAATAATAGTTGAAGACTTATCAAAAGAACTTATATTTAGCATGGGGGGACAGATTGGTAGAAATCAGAGCAATGGAAGCAGTGCACAGATTCAGAGTCATCCAACATCACTAAGAAGAGGGACTACACAAAGAAACATGGAAGGGGTGGGCAACACCCTGATTGTGCTTGAGTTTTAGGGAGTTGGTTTAGAGGACCCAAAGCAACATCTGTTTGTCTGTGAGACAATTTGGGCTGCAAAGAATGTTTAGGATGAGGTCATGAAGATTACGCAATTGGAGAAAATTTTTAGAGGTCATGTGTTAGTCTATTACAAGAATTCGTATAGTACCACATCTATAGGATAATCCAAGACTTTGGCAGAGATAAGACGGGCATTGTTAAAAGAGTTCAAGAAGCAAAATTATGAGTCATAGTATATTACAAAGTTGAAGGAAATTAAACAGGTGCAAATTGAATCAGTCTGGGATTATGAAAAATGGTTTAATAAAATTATAGGTAGACTTAATTTATAGATCCCTAATAAAAAACATCAATAATGGTTTATTGCAGGACTTCTACCACACATTCCAAGGTCATAGATTCAACAGAAGGTTATGCCACATATCGAGGCTCTGGAAATTGCAATGAAATTGGAATCACCCCCTGTAGGAGACAATGGAGGGATGGTGCAATTTCAGAAGCAATAGGTTGGTTTAACGATTCAACTAGTAGAAATTAGAAAAAGGAAAGGAAAAATGATAATAATTCGGATGTACCAAGTGTAGGATTGAAGGTTATCACAAGGAAAAATTCCCAACATTTGCGTAGTATTTGGAAACTAGAGCATCAAATCCATTACCAGGAGGGGGGTATTGTGAGATATGTAAGAAATTGGGACATCATCCAACTGAGTGTCCACTACTACATAAGTATCAGAGTACACCAAGGAACTTATTTTTAAATTTTTTCAAGTAAGTTGGTCATCAAGAGAAGGATTATCGCACATTCGATTTGATGAGGGAGTGCACTACAGATATTTGCAAGATACATGATGAGAACGTTGCGACAGAAGGAGGTGGTCCATAGTATAATAATCAAAGGGAAATTAAGCTAGGGAACAGACGAAATTTTGGTAGAGGTTGAGGCAAAGGAAATTATGGTAGAGGAGGAAGAGGACCAATAATATGTTACAATTGTAGCCAACCATGACACTTAGCCTACAACTACCCAAATCGATGTACAATGTGCACGTACTATTGAGAAATGGAACTTGCGATAGAAGACTGTCCTCAAATAGTTATGAAATGATGGGAAAGAGAGAATAAGAAATATAATCCAAGTCATAATGTACAGAAGATATCAACTAAAAAACACAATGAAGGACCTAGAATAGCAGTTGTTACGCATGGAGGAGATATAAAAGGAGTCGATGTGACAAATGGAGGAAAGAAAGTTGAGCAATGGGTAAGGAATTCAGTAAGGTCTATGCCAACCTTTTATACTTGGTAATAAAAGGAGACATATCAGAGGGAAAGAAAAGAGGTACTTGGACTGGATTGGGGAGCATCAACATCATCAATATCACATGCCAATGATTGTGTTGCACTAGAGAAGCCAACTGGGAAGGCAAGCACTCTAAGAGAATTATTGATAAGTTGCATAGAGGTTATGAAATATGAAACCATGTTTAATGTACTATATGAAATAAATGATCATTTCATGAAAGGAAGGGAAACTCCTATTGCATAGAGGGTAGTGAATCAGGTACTGCACAGAAAGAGGACCAATGGAGAATTTAGAATTAGTGCACAAGTTGGGGAATATGATGTGGATAATCTAATCTTGAACTTGGGGTCTGATGTGAATCTATTTCCAAAGAAGACATGGGAGATGATGGGAAAACAAAAGCTGGTATGGTCTCTTGTTCAGTTAAGGCTTTCAAATCAGCACAAGATAGTACTGATTGGACAATTGAATAGAGTACCTGTGAACATAGAACTGGTGCACAATGTAGAAAACTTTGAAGTTATTGAGATCAAGGATGATATTCAACCATATAGAACACTAATGGGAATTTGATAATCATGAAATCATTAATATAAAGCGGAGAGAAATGATATTTGAAGTCATATATTTGAAAGTTACTACACCATTGGACCCAATGAAAGGAAAGAGATACATAGAGCTAGCAAGGGGAGATAACATTGACAATTTGTATAACATGACTGTGCGAATGGATTATTAAGTAAAACCAATTGTATATGGTATGCTAAGTTAGAAATATATCATTTCTCGTGCATCATATTCTGAAGAAGATTTGGAGCATTGGCAGCAAAGGATGCATGAAGTATCAGGTAGACGATGTGCACGCATGACCCGATCCTTGCGCTGGAATGGAACATGGTTATGTGATCCACCCAGATATGATGGATTGAGTGATACAATATTGTTTTTAAAGGAGTATGACTTGTAGGTACCTAAACAACAAAATTTGTTGGCACTAGATGTTTTCCTAAAAGAAACTCCATCTATAAGGTGGGCTTCACACAAAGAGGAAATGAAAGACTGGTTGTAGCGTAGAATACTAATGTAAGTCAGGTTTTGTATTGATCTAGAAAATATTGCACAAAGGTATATATGGTAGAGTGACCTAGTGGATAATTTGGTAGTGTAGGGACAGATGGAATGTGTCACCAAAGGAATAATGGATACATAGATTTTTACATACACAGGAGACAATTTCGAAGAACTGGTATTTGGAATTGGAAATGCATAGAGAGACAACCAACTGGGAATAAGCTGTATCAGAAGTTCAAAGTCACATTTACATTTGAACATGAATCTCCATCAATATATGAAAAATTATAGTCTATTCAAACTAAGATATTCTTAGAAGAAGGGTCGATGGAGGTGGTACTAGTCTGTGATGCGCAAAAGTTGTTATGATTGTTCATGAGTTATTGGAGTGTTAAATGTTGCTAGGGAAGAATATGATGAAGAAGACCCCAGTAACATGAAAGTACCTAAAACAAAAGGGGAACAAGAAGTAGAAGGGCCAGAGCTTGAATTATTCACATACATATAGCCAATAAATACAAGAAAAGTAAACATTGGGATGATATAGAATCCAAAATTTTCACAAATAGGGGATTATTGGAGAGAAGAGATAGTAGAAAAGTTTGCAGACTTGTTGCACGAATATCAAGTCCTATTCCCAACTACATTTTCATAGATAAAGGGGATAGTTGGGGACTTAGGTAAGATGAATATTCCTTTGAAACCAGGTGTTAATCCAGTGTGACAGAGGCCTTATAGGTTAAATCCAAAGTACAAAGAGAAGGTTAAAGAAGAAATAGACAGAATGTTGAACACATGAATCATTGAACCCATGGTGGAATCAAAGTGGATAATCCCAATGGTATTGAAAGACAAGAAGACAAGAGGTATTCGTATTTGTGTCGATCTGAGGAATTTAAAGATGCATGCTTACATGACCCATTCCAATCACCTTTCACAGATGAGGTACTAGAGAACATAGGAGGGGAAGAATCTTATTCTTTCACATATGGATTTGCGGGGTACCATCATATTAAAATTGCACATGAGGATTCGTACAAGACTACTTTCAAGAAAAAATGGGGAAGTTATCAGTATATAGTAATTCCCTTTAGACTAAAGAATGCCCCTACATGTTTTTCAAGAATTCAATGAATTTATCGATAAGTTCCTTGAAGTGTACTTAGATGATTGGAATGTGCTCATTATGCTAAAGTATCACATAGAAGTACTCAGGATAATTTTGGATACGTGTATACAATGTCATGTCTCACTGAATTTGAAGAAGTGTATTTTTTGCACAATGTTTGGAATTTTATTGGGCCATGTAGTTTACAAGAAGGGATTAATAGTGGGTCCATCCAAGATTGTAGTGATTTTCAATTTAGAACCACCTACATCAGTCAAGAAGCTGAGGGAAAATATTGGTCATATAGTCCATTACAAGAATTTTATCAAACGATATGTGCAGATCACAACGCCGATGGAAAATTTGTTGAAGAAGGAAGTGAAGTTCCAATGGAAAAAGGAATATCAGAAGGGTTTGGATACATAAAGAAAAAACTAGGGAGCACGTCGATTTTGATCTTTCCATATTGAAATAAGGAGTTCCATGTTCATGTAGATGCATCATCCATAACGTTGGGGGAAATACTATCTCAACCAGGGGAGAGAGACATAGATCACCCAATTCCTTTTGCATGTAGGAAGAAATCCATAGAAGAGAATAATTACACCACTATAGAATGGGAAGGATTGGTAATGATATATGTGTTGTAGAAGTTAAAACACTACTTAGTGGGGTCTCACTTTAATATGTACACGGAACATTATGCATTAAAATATTTAGTGAAAAAGACAGTGTTGGGGGAGGAATATGCAGATGGCTAATGTTGTTTCAGGAATACAATTTTAAAATTGTGGTGAAACCAGGGAAGTTGGATTCAGGAACAGATCATTTATCGTGCATCCTATAAGGTTAAGATGTAGGGAATCTAGATGATAGCTTACCATATGCATAAGTATTTTCAATTAAAATGGTGGATGATCACTTTTCGGACATCATGCAGTTTCTAAGTATGGGAATGGCCCCATCAGACATGACAGTTGCACAGAAGAAACAATTGATAGTTAAAGCAATAGAATATAATCTCATTGCAAATAATTTGTATAAGTTCGATGCATATGTAATATTGAGATGATGTGTGTTGGAACACGAAAATCCTATGATACTCACGGAAGTGCATGAAGGGATTGTAGAAGGACATTACATAGGAAAATCTATTGTGAAAATATTTTTTGCGTAGGGATTTGGTGGTCCACACTTCACAAAGATGCTAAGGAATACTGTCAGTCATGCGATGAATGTCAAAGAGTGGGAAAGCCATCTAGGAGGGATCAAATGCCTTTAAATCCACAGGTTACGTTGCAAGCATTTGATAAATGGTCCATGGAATTTTTGAGGCTAATTAACCCACAAGAACGAATATCATGGGAAAGGTACATAGTCATCGCAATGATGTATTTGAAAAAATGGGCAAAAGAAGAACCAGTCCTAGTCTTCACCACAAAGACCGTTGCATGATTTCTATTTGAGAATGTAGTCACAGGATTTGGATTTCTACGTATATTACTCAACGATCAAGGAACACAATCCCTAAATAACACAATTGCAGCATTGACCGAGGAGTTTCAAGTCCACCATCAAAAGAGTACCCCATATATTCCTCAGGCCAATGTGACAGTGGAATATTTCAATAAAATCCTGGAGAATTCTTTGACAAATATCTGCAACATAGGGAGAGATGATTGGGACTACTAGACGACAAGAAAAATTTTGATAGGGTAGACACCTTTCAGGTTGGTATATGGGCAAGAATAAATGATGTTAATGGAGTTTATTCTAGCTGGCCTATTCATTGCAGTGATCACTGATATTTCAGACTCTGACACAATACATGAGTGATTGTCATGGTTGGTACAACTTGAGGAAGATCGGTTTGTCACAGGTTTCCATCACCAAGAGAAAGAATTAGAGAAGGCATGGCATGATAGACACATTAAATAGAAAAATTTTCAAGTAGGAGACTTGGTATTACTCTATGAAAACAATTTCATACAACATCCTGGAAACTTTAGAATGCAGTGGTTAGAACCCTATGTGATTAAGAAAGTGAAGGAGACAATTGTCACACAGTTGGAAACATTTAATGGGAAATTCCTTAGAGGAATGGTGAATGGAATTTGGTTGAAACTCTATAGAGATGATCGACAGTCTGTGCAGTAACTTGGGCTATGAAAGAAAATATGTATCATATTATTGTACTATAATAGGAAGGTAAAACATAGAAAAAATTAGAAAAAATAGAAAAAGGAAGAAAATCAAATAAAAAGTATATATAGAGAAAGAACAAGATTACATAGCACAAAGTCATAAGAAATAGAGAAGAAAGGATGATTTATATGTTATCTGAATGAAACTGCACCAATTAAGGAAACACACAGAATCAAAATACCATGAAGAAAACAAATGTGAAAGAAAGAACAATTATGTGGTATGGTACTGACAAGACCGTTAAAAGGCATTAAAGAAAGGAAACGATGACTACAAAATCGTAATGACAGATCATAAAGGTGTAGTATAATATTAAATGGTAAAATCCACCGAAAATCATGATAGATTGGCAGTATGAGGAAAAAAAAACATGATGGATTTGGTAATAAAGTTTCATTTATTTAACCACTCATCAACCTCATTGGTGGATGGACAAGTCATTTAAGGCATTAATAGCCATGAACAATTGGAAATGAGGCACAAAATAATTTGAGGGGAAACAATCCTTACTTATTATTACTACAAGTTTCATGCAAGAAAGAGTGAATAGAGCACAAGAGAGGAACTAAGAAGGGGACATAGAGATAAAGTAGTTTTCAAGAATTACATATTTTTATAGATATGGCACCATCGAAAGCATAAGTTCTCGTACCAAATAAGTTCCACATAAAAGCATCATCAGTTGAACCAGAGGTACTAGAGCTTGAGGAGACTCGGAGATCAACATTATCATTGGAGTCGAGGATACCCTGTAATTACATCCCACCAAGGAAAGATGATGCCCCACTAGTGATAGTGTTGAATAATATTAACCACATATTGGTGATGCTTGACATACCAGAAGGGGTCATTATCAACAAAGATATGTTGGGGAAGGTGCCACAACTCTATTATGTAGACCATGATATTACAGACACATATAAGTTTTCTGAACTAGAACCCCACTATTATATGGTGTTGAAAGTAGACACAATAAAAAATCAAAGTGTACAAGTGCCTCAGGTATGGGACAAAGGATTGGAGAGACTATGCCTTCTCAACCTATTCGCAAGAGCAGTTGCGTAGTATGGTACTAACAATACCATTAAAAGGAATTAAAGAAAGGAAATGATGACTACAAAATGGTAATGACAGATCATAAAGGTGTCGTATAATATTAAATGGTAAAATACACCGAAAAACATGATAGATTGGCAATACGAGGAAAAAATCACACGATGGATTTGGTAATAAAGTTGCATTTATTTAACCACTCATCAACCTTGTTGGTGGATGGAAGAGTCATTTAAGGCATTAATAGCCATAAACAATTGGAAATGAGGCACAAAATAATTTGAGGGGAAACAATCCTTAGTTATTATTACTACAAGTTTCATGCAAGAAAGAGCGAATAGAGCACAAGGGAGGAACTAAGAAGGGGACATATAAATAAAGTAGTTGTCAGGAATTACATATTTTTACAGAAATGGCACCATCGAAAGAATAAGTTCCCGTACCAAATAAGGTCCACATAAAAGCATCATCAGTTGAACCAGAGGTACTATAGGTTGAGGAGACTGAGAGATCAACATTATCATTGGAGCCAAGGATCCCCCACAATTACATCCCACCAAGGAAATATGATTCCCCACTAGTGGCAGTGTTGAAGAATATTAACCACATATTGGTGATGCCCGACATACCAGAAGGGGTCATTATCAACAAAGATATGTTGGGGAAGGTGCCACAAATCTATTATGTAGACCATCATTATAGACACATATAAGTTTCCTGAACTAGCACCCCACTATTATATGGTGTTGAAAGTAGACACAGTAAAAAATCAAAGTGTACAAGTGCCTTAGGTATGGGACAAAGGATTGGAGAGACTAGGCCTTCTCAACCTATTCGACATCCCACACTTCAGATGGATAAATGAAGTAAATGCATGCATCAAGTTACTCCTATATGGTGTGCATGGAGGGTATTTTTGGCTAGATAGGTCGATATTGATATAAACAGACTTGATCCCCTAGATCACAGGCTTAATGACACAAGGGAAATATCCCACCCCAATTTTTATAGACAAAAATACTAACAAGGATTTTTTAAAGGCCATGAAAAAAAAAAATTCACACAATTAGAGGGGTGCGCGGCTTGGATGTTCTTAGCATATGAGACCCAACTATAAAACTTGCGACATGGGAATTAGCATGAAAGTTGCTACATAAATGAAAGAAGTACCATGTGCCAGCGGGAGTAATAGTTGTGGAAGAGAAGTGTGTGGAAGGTACCTCAATGATTTGGGAACCCTTCTTGTTGAACCAATTTCTTATTGACTTCATGGATGCACAAGATAAAGGTATGGAGTTCCACTATCCATGGCTTCTAATTTTTCTTGCATTCTCAGCATGGGAAGAACTTGAGGAGCATGCAACATGCATAAGTGGCTCGGAATGAGCCACAAGTGAGTGTTGGGGATTATTGTATAGGAATTATCAAAATAATATGCATATAAATCATAAGTATAGAGTATGTGTGCAGAATAATAAGGAAGACTCGGGAGTGCATAGTTGAGGCACATTCAGGAATACCGTGCGCAGTGAGAGGAATAAAGAATAAGAATAAAATAGGGAATAAAGAAAGAGAAGAAAGAAGGTGAAAAGGAAGGATGACATTTTGACATGATAAAGATAGAAGGATGTGCAAAATATGGAAGAAATACAGTTACATTTCAAAAGAAACATGTAGAAAAGAAGGAAAAGCAACCCAAACAATAAGTCAACTTGAGTTATTGTTACAAAAATAGGATCATAGAGTTAAAAGAAAAAAAATGTGGAAATAAAACACAAAAGATACAAAATACAATAGATTCACAAATTTACATGGTTCACCCGGTGTGGACTACATCCACCATAGAAATTTCCAGGTCCTTCCTTTTTATTATCCAGCAAAATTAAGGGATACAACCTACAACATGCCTATTATAACTTCCTCTTGTTTCTCTCAGAGTCTCCTCTCTTAAAATAAAATAATCACACACACATACACATTCGCAATACAATTCCCTCATAAAATAGGGTTTCCTTATAGGAAAAAAAAACCATAACATAACTTCTACGTAAGATCTGCGACCTTATATGAACATTCCAGATTGACTACAACATTACAATATTTTACAAGGAAATTTTTCCCAATATTTCGCTTCGAGGGTCCTTCCCCCGAATCCCTCATCAGGGAGGGGGATAAAAAAATTGTCGTCACCTCCCTTAGACCCCCTTGGTGACATTTGTGGGGGGGAAATCACCCCAACCCCGCCCATTAGGGAATGGGGTCAAAGCACAATTGAAACAAACCTCTAGATTAGGAAGACAATCAAGCTCCACAACCAGCAATCTCCCACTTGGAGACTGATCACAACAAATCCACCATTGTTGTACCAACTCGACTATACTCCACCTTGGACTTGTCAAATTTCTCATCTTCACCTTCATGCTTGAAGACCAACGATAACTTAGAAGGAACTGATTTTCTCCCTAATTATTCCATTTGTTAACATGTCTACAAAATTTTGGCTAGTATGTATCTTTTCCAAATTCAAATATCCATCTTACAAGATGGATCATATGAAATGGTACCTAATTTGTATATTCTTAGTCTTAGAATGGAAGGATAAATTATTTACAAGATGAATGGAACTCTCACTGTCACAATACAACCTACTATTCTCTTGCTTCTTTCCTAATTCCTCTGTAAACCTTTGTAACCAAATCATTTATTTGTTATCCTTTGTAGCAACAACATACTCTAATTTTGTTGTTGAAAGTGCAATAAAATTTTGTATTTTTGAAATCCAACTTATTGTTGTTCCACCTACAGTAAAAACATACCCTGTGGTGCTCCTCCTGCTATCTTAATCGCCTATCATATCTTAATCAACACATCCCTATAGAACAATGTTTTAACCTCCAAAACATAATGCATGAGTAGAAGTACCTCTCAAATACCTGAGAATCCACTTTACTGCCTCCAAATGTTCTTTACCTAGATTCTTCATATGCCTTCTCACAACTCCCATTGCATGTGCAATATTTTGTCTTGTGCAAACCATGGCATACATCAAACTACCAACAGTCGATTAATAAGGGGCCTTGGACATGTATTTTATCTCCTCCTGTGTCTTGGGAAACATTTCCTTAGTTAATTTGAAATGGTTGTCCAAACATGTACTAAATGGTTTTTCATTCTGCATTCTAAACCTCTCCAACACCTTCTCTATGTATTCACCCTAAGACAATGTCAATTTGCGATTTTTCCTATCTCTTGTTATTCTCATACCAAGGATTTTCTTTGCAACACCCAAATCCTTCATCATAAATGAATTAGCTAATTTCTTCTTTAGAAAATTTATATCTTGCATATTATACCCTGCAACAAACATTTCATCTACATACAATAGCAAGACAATATAGCTTCCATTTTCTAACATTTTAAAATAAATACAGAGATCAAAATGACATCTACTATAACCTTGTTCTATCATAAAACTGTCAAACTTCAAATTCCACTGCCTTGGATATATCTTTAGGTCATACAATCTCTTCTTCAACTTGCATACCAAATTATCCTTTCCTTCAACCTCATACCCTTGTGGTTGTTGCATATAAATCTCTTCCTCCAAATCCCCATGGAGAAAAGTTTTTTTTACATCTAACTATTCAACATGAAAATATTTTGCTACCACAAGACTTAAAATAGTCCTAATTGAATTCATCTTAGAAACATGAGAAAATATTTCATCAAAATCTATACCTTTCTTTTGTGAAAACCCCTTTAGAACAAGTCTATCATTGTACTGTCTTTTTCCTCCATCTCCTTCCTTCAACCTGTAAACCCATTTATTCTTCAATGCTCTTTTTTCTATGGGAAACTAAACCAAGTCCCAAGTTTGGTTATTTACCAAGAAATCTATTTCCTCTTTCATGCCTTGCTCCCACTTCTTTTTAGTGTCTACCTACATTTCCTCTTCATAAAATTCTGGTTCACCAGAATCGGTCAAATATAAATAATACAATGAAGGAGAGTATAATTAAGGGGATATACTTAACCTAGTAGATATTGTAACAACACTTGCAGGAGTTTGAGGTACATGTTTCTCTTGTTGTTGTACATTTTTATTTTCTGGTACCTTTGTAATTTCATTTTCAGTGATCTCATCAAGCACTGTGTATTCTGGTTTTTCTTTTTCTTGTTTCCTTCCCTGCAACTGATCTTTGTACATGAAATTCTAATTGAATATGACATATCTTCTCCCAATGATTTTGTTATTTTCATAATCCCATAAGAGATAACCAAAAGCACTAACATTGTATCCAATAAAGGTACACTTCTTGGATTTTTCCTCAAGATTTGTTCTATTTTCTTTATCAATATGAACAAATGCTTCACAACCAAAAGTCTTCAAAAAGAATAGTTTACCTTTTTAACTGTCCATGCCTCCTATGGAATTCCACCATACAAAGATATTAAAGGTCCTTTGTTTATTAAGCAAACAATTGTATCTACAGCATATCCCCGAAACTATAAGGGCAAACCAACATGCAGTCTCATACTTCTTTCACGCTCCATGATTGTCCTATTCATCCTTTCTAACACACCATTTTCGTGTGGTGTTCCTTGAACTTTTTTCTCTCTATGAATCCCATGGTATGAACAGTAATGATCAAAATATTTGTTGCAATATTCACCTCGATTTCCTGATATGAAACACTTCAACCTTTTTCCTATCTCATTCTCAACCAAATCTTCCCATTTCTTAAAAGGGTCAAAAACATCATATTTTGTCGAATTCAATAAACCCAAGTTTTTTTAGTTGCATCATTAATAAAAGTAAGTAATAAACGAGATCCACCAAAAGATGATACTTGAGCTGGTCCACATACATATTTAAGAAAAATCTCTAACCTTTCACTCTTATTTTCTTTTCCGACTCTGAGAAATATGACTCTCTTTTATTTTCCATAAACATAATGCTCCAAGAAATCCAAATTAATTTGTTTAAGATTTGGCAACAAATTTATTTTGCAAATTATCTTCATCCCCTTCTCACTCATGTGTCCAAACCTATGATTCCACCATGTTGCATCCACTCTTGTAGAAGATAAAGATATAGAAGAGTCATTATTACCAGTACATAAATACAATGTAACTACCTTATCTCCTTTTTATATCACAGGTGATCCTTTGGTGACCTTCCACACCTTATCTATAAATATAGATATACATTCTTCACTTTCCAATTGGCCTATTAAAATCATAATTTTCCTTATATATGGTACATTTATTTCCTCTTTCAATAAACATTGGTTTCCATTATTTTCCTTTGTTTGTACCTTACCCATTCCAACAATTTTGCATGGTTCATTATCACCCAAATGAACTTGTCCAAAATCACCTTGAACATAATCTAGAAAATGTTTCATATCGGGTGTGGCATGAAATGAAGCCCCTGAATCTACTACCCAAGACTGAGAAAAATTATCCACAAAAAGAATCAAATCATCTTGTAACACATCACCTATTACATTTGATTCTTAATTTTTCTCTTGTTGTCCATCTCTTTGTTTTTTTGGATCTCTACAGTATTTCTTCAGAGGTCCTTTCTTCCCATAATTATAACACTCTATCTTTCTTAGTATGGATTTGGATCTTCCCTTCCTAGAATTCCCATGGTTCCCTGACCCCTTTCCTCTATCCTTTTTTCTTCCTCTGTTCTCCACAGTCAACTCATTACCTGATGTTTCACCTATGATTTTTCATCGCATTTCTTCACTAAGGATAAAACCAACAACATCATCAAATTTTAGAGTGTTTGAACTAGAGACAGAGTTACTTACATCCATGACCAATATATTCCATATTTTTGGAAATTATCACAAGAATAGAAGAGCCCTAACCTCATAATCAAAGTCCACTTTTACATAACTTAGTTGATTAGTAACCGTATTAAATTCATTTAAATGATCTGAAACAAACCCACCTTCTGATACATTCATATTAAATAACTACTTCATTGGAAATACCTTATTGGACATCAAGGGTTTTTCATACAGTTTAGCGAATGCATCCATCAGTTCCTTCATTGTCTTTTATTTTGAAATATTGAAATCCATCGATGCTGTTAGGATCAGTTGTATCATTCTCAGTGCCTTTCTATCGAGAACCTCCAATTCTTCATCCTTCATTACCTTAGGTTTCTTTTTATTCTTCCTAATGGTAGGAATAGATCCTTCTGATATAAATAATCTTCCATCTTCATCTTCCATAACTGGTAGTTTTGGCCATTAAATTTCTCGACCCTAAATTTTCCATCTTCCTCCATTGTTGCCACTCGAACCAGGAACCCTCTTTTCCCACGAGTTAACTTTCTCTTTGATACCACTTGTTAGAAAAAAATGATCAATAAAATAAAATGAATGAAGAAATAAAACACAGAAGATACACAATACAATAGAGACACAAATATATGTGGTTCACCTAGTGTGGGCTACGTCCACTCAAGAAATTGCAAGGTCCTTCATTTTTATTATCCAGAAAAATGAAGGGTTACAACCTACAACACTCATGTTGTAACTTCCTCTTATTTCTCTCATAGTTTTCTCTCTTAGAATACAATAATGACACACACATACACAACCGAAATAAAATTGTCTCATAAAAAAGGATTTCCTTCTAGGGAAAAAAACCCTAACATAACTTCTACCGTCATATATGCAACTTTATAATGAACAGTCCAGATTGACTACGAAATTACAATATTTTACAAGTACCCCCTAGCAACATTTGTGGGGAGGAAATCACCCCCATACCACCCCATTGTGGAAAGGGGTGCAAGCAAAACTAACACAAACCTCTGAATCGGGAAGATACGCAGGCTCCACAACCAAGATTTATCATGTATTGTAATAAGGTTTTAAGATAAACAAAGTAGGGTTTTAAGCCCTAGAATATATGCATAAATATGTAATGGGTTGGGAGAATATAGGTTTCTATATTTTAGTTCTTCTGAGTTATTCTGTTCTGGTTGATAAATAGAGTGATAGAATGATTTGTAGAAGTCACTATTGAGACTATGTCTGAACGTTGAAGATATGATGCACAGAGAGAGAGGCTTGCACTACATAGTGACTAGTTTATGATAAGGAAAATATAACATGATGTATCTTTATAATTGCAATTCAGAAGACTAATACAATTTCACAAATAATAATAAAGAATCCATCCATTATGGATGTATCCCAAAGTTGGGCAAACCCCGTTAAATACTGTGTTTATTTTTCTTTTATGTGATTGATCATGGATTATTTTTTTATGTATACTAGACTAGAATTATTCTGTGTATGATCATTACAGAAGGGTTGTGAATGTTACATTAATTGGTTTCTATTGTAATATGAAGTATAATGGTAATGCATAGAGGAATACACTAAGTAATCTAAGAATATAAAATGTAGAGTAACATACAAAGAATAGATAAGTAAGAATGACAAAGATGATCACCTTCCATTCCCTCACTAGAGAATAAATGAGTTTCCTACAGCCTCAATAAATACCTCAGTTGAGACTTCATATACATGTAGGTAACGTCTAAAGGGTCAGTGTCTGAAGGGTTTTTTTTTCGAGATAACTTGAACCTAGGGTCTAATTACCATGCATTGTGCCAACAACTTCCAAAAGGGTTATCTTGTCCTTAATGTAAATTACATCCTTTTACAATATATACTACAAACATATATTCAAAAAATAATAGAAAAGATACAACGAAAAATACAAACATTACACAGATATTTTTCCCCTAGAAACCCAAACCGGGAAAACCAACATATTCTATATTATTCATTGTGATACATTGTTTACAACACAATATACATATAAGAGCCAGTGGCATCCAAAACCCTAACCCAATGACCTGGATTAGTCCAAAAACCTAATTCCTTAACCGGAAATAGAAAACCATCATCAATGTACCGAAAAACCACCTAAATACATGACACATTTCTCGAGGCAGGTGTCACGTTTCCCGAGGAAGAAAAAAAATCGTGCAAAGAATATAACACATACCCAACATTCTCCCACTTGTTGTTTTCTTTGCATATAGGGGGTTACGGGGTTACATAATCAACAATCCAGGGAAACAATGCCCATGGATCCTCTACACCAAGAGAACTTCTTAGTGGTCACAGATTTTGTTAATGAGTCTGCAACATTCTTCCAAGTGTCCACCTTCATCAGTGATACTTTATTTTCTTCAATCACGTCTCTCACAAAGTGATATTGAAACTAAATGTGCTTTGTCTTTGAATGATAAGCTGGGTTCTCACCAGATTAATTGCACTCTGACTGTCACACTCTATCCTTACAACTTGTTGTACCAACCCAATACCTAAACACAATCTTTGTAACCATACTGCTTCCTTACTTGCATGAGTGGCTGCCATGTATTCAGCTTCTGTAGTTGAAAGTGCCACTACAGCTTGTATTTTTCTCATGCAACTTATTTCTCCTCCAAATAGGTTAAACACATACCCTCTTGTAGATCTCCTACGATCCAGATCTCCAGCCCAGTCTTCATCCACAAAGCCATGTATATCCACCACTCTATCCAATTCCACTCTTCCTTTGTAGCACAATGCATAGCTAGCAGTGCCACGCAAATACCTGAAAACACTTTTTATTGTTGTCCAATGTTCCTTCCCTGGTTTTGACATATACCTGCTCAAAACAACCACTGACATATACATACTCTTTTAATTTCCATGCCCAGAATGAAATTTGAAGCACCCAGATCCTTCATGTCAAATTTAGAGGACAATTGAGTTTTCACATTCTGGATAATCTCCTTGTTGTTTGCTATCAGCAACATGTCATCCACATACAAGACCAAATAAATCAAATGATCACCAATTAATTTAAAATACAAACAATGATCCTCTTTGCTTCTTGTGAAGCCAAGTCCCAGCATATAAGTATCAAATTTTTGATACCACATCCTTGGTGATTGTTTTAAACCATACAAAGACTTTTTCATCTTGCATATTAGCTCCTTCTTTCCTTTCATAGCATAACCTTCTGGTTGCTTCATATAGATTTCTTCTTCCAGAATCCCATGTAGGAATGTTGTCTTCACATCCATCTGTTCTATTTCAAAATCAAATGCAGCAAAAACAGATAACAGAAATCTTATAGAGGTTAACTTGGCAATAGGAGAAAAAATCTCACCAAAATCAATTACCTCAACCTGGGAATAACCCTTTGCTAGTAACCGAGCTTTGTATTTCTCCACTTTTTCTTCTGCATTCAGATTCTTTTTAAATACCCATTTGTTGCCAATGGGATTTCTTCCATTTGTCAACTCCACTAGATCCCAATCCTCATTCTTATCCAAATATGTCATTTCTTCTTCCATGGTCGCTTTCAAGAGATTTCCATCCTCTTAATCCACTGCCTCTCTAAAATTTCTAGGATCATCATCAGTAATAGACAAAGCAAAATTTGAACGAAAATCAGATGGACTATACCTTTCTAGTAGCCTTATTTCTCGAACCGATCTCCTCAATACTAGAGTATGAGGATCTTCTTCTTCTTATTCTCTTTCTTCTGTAGAGTTTGATTCATCATCCTTTAAATCAAACTATATCTTCTCTGGTTCTTCCTTACTTGGTAGGAATTCATGTTTAACAACATCTTTCATTTCTCTAAATACCACATCTTGGCTATACACTACCTTCTTATTTTCTGGTTTCCAAAGCTTATAACCTTTGAGGCCATCTTTATATCCAATAAAGATACATTTTTCATCCTTCTTATCCAGCTTACTACTATTTTCCTTTGGAACATGAACATATGCATCGCAGCCAAATACCTTAAGATGTGTGAGAGAAGGTTCCTTACTAGTCCATACCTCTTGTGGCATCATGTCATCCAACACTAATGAGAGTGATCTGTTGACCAGATAACATGTAGTACCCACTGCCTCTGCCCAGAATTCTTTCCCTAGCCCGACACCACTGAGCATGTACCTTGATTTTTCCATCAACGTCATGTTCATCCTTTCTGCAACTCCATTTTGTTGAGGTGTATATGGAGTAGTCTTCTTCCTTTCTATACCACACTTATTACAGAATTCTTCAAATTCATTCCTGCAGAACTCTCTGCCATTATCTGTCCTCAACACCTTAATTATTTTCTCTGTTTGATTCTCAACAAGAGCCTTAAACTCTCTAAACTTGTCAAAGACTTCAGATTTCTTCTTGAGTAAATATATCCAAGTTTTCCTCAAGAAGTCATCTATAAATGAGACATAGTACATAGATTTTCCCAATGATGGGACCGACACGGGCCCAAAAAAATCACTGTGAACTAGCTGTAAAATTCCTTCTGCCCTTGTTGCACCAGAGGGGAATGTTACCCGATTAAGCTTCCCATATAGACAATGTTCACAGAAATCAAAATTCAGAGAGTAGTTAGACATACCTTCAACCATACCTTTACTATGTAGTAGTCAATGACCCTTCTCTCTGATATGCCCCAGCCTTTGATGCCACAATATGACCTTTTCTCCAGAGACTGTAGGAGTTCTTTCTTCTTCAACTCCAATATCAGGAACAATGGAGCTATTACACCCATCACTAATAGTGCTTCCTAGAAGCTTATACATAGTTCCAAACCAAACTCCCTTCATCAACACCATTTCTCCTCGAACCATCCTGCAAGTTCCCTTTTCAAATATTGTTTTTATCCCTGCATATTCCATTTTTCTTATAGAAATCAAATTTCTTGGCATACCTAGGATGTGCAGAACACCAGGTAGTGTTCTAATCCTTCAATATATGAGCCTCAACTTGACCCTTCCTCTTCCTAAGATTCTAGTTTTTGAATCATTACCTAAGAAAACATTACCTCCATCATACTTTTCATATTCGCATAAACACTCCTTGTGGGGAGTCATATGAAAGGATGCACCAGAGTCAACCAACCATGCCTCATGATATGCATGTGTTCTTGAAGAGGTCAAGTACACATCCCCTCCTTCTTCCTTGGAAGTCTTTTCTTTTGTAGAAGAAGATTCTTCAGATCCCTTCTTTTTCTCATCTTTGGATCTACATTGCTTCTTGTAGTGCCATTCTTTTCCACATATCCAACATACCCTTACAAACGTTTCAGGAGATTTAGATCTACCCTTAGACTTAGATCTCCCACTTGAAAAATTAGATCTATTTCTTTCTTGGGAACGTTCTCTTGTAAATAATGCATCTGTTCTATGTCCTTACATATTCTTCTATCTAATCTCCTCCGACAACAAGGATGAGACCACTTCATCAAATTTCAAAGAAGTTGTATTACTACCTATGGACACAACCAGACTATCCCACAAGTCTGGTAAAGAACACAACAAATTGATACATGTATCTTCATCTGAAATTTTAATATCAACATATACTAACTAACTTACCATAGTATTGAAGGTGTTCAAATGATTTTCCACCGAGTCTCCATCTCTCATCCTTAGGTTATACAAATTCTTTCTCAAGAATAGTTTATTTAATAGGTACTTAGACTGATACAACTTCCCCAACTTTTCCCATAAATCCTTGGTTGCAGCTTCCTCTGACACATTCAGTAATACTGAATTGTAGAGACATAGTTGAATTGTTCTCTTTACTTTCAGATCCAACTTTTTTCAGTCATCTGCAGAAGTTCTTGTAGGTGAAGTACCTGGATCTACTGCCATCCACTGATCTCTTTCCACCAACAAATAATCCATCTTGATATTCCAAATCTCAAAACTTTTCCCATTAAACTTCTTGATCTCCATCTTCGAATTTCTTGCCATTTCTTTTCACCTGATGAACAATACTGCAGATCTCCCACTATAATAAGACTTATCATAGTCCCAAGCCAAACCCTTGACCACAAAGGCATCCCCCTGAAGCCAATAAAGCTCTGATACCAAATGTAAATTCTATCCTTGTACAATATCTACTGCAAATAGATATTAAGAAAAGAACAGAAAAGATACAATGGAAAATACAAACATTACACAGAGATTTTTCCCCTAAAAACCCAAACCGAGAAAACTAACATATTCTATATTATTCATTTTGATACATTGTTTACAATACAATATACATATAGGAGCCAGTGGAATCCAAAACCCTAACCCAATGACTTGGATTAGTCCAAAACCCTAATTCCTTAACCGGAAATAGCAAACCATCGGCAAAAAACCATGTGCCGAAAACCACCTAAATACATGACATGTTTCTCGAGGTAGTTGACACGTTTCCTGAGGAAGACACTACTAGTTGTGCAAAGAATATAACACATACCCAACACTTAAGTGAAAAAAATATAATCAAATGAAAGGAAAACATACAAGATTCGAAAAACTATGGCTAGGTCCATCGATTGTCAATCATTGATGATCCAAAATTTATTTTGGTTGAACCAAAATCTTCATCGAACCCACCAATCAAACCATTAGCCATCGATGAATTTTTTTTGAAAACTTCAACACTTGGAAACTTTGGTCAAATTCCTCGACGAATCTAGGTCATTGATATTTCATTCAAAAAGTTCTCATTCGTTGATTTTGTTCCAATATACCAACTGTCGAAAATTAATCTAGACTATTGATCTTCCTCATTTTCCCAACCACCAAAATGAATCTCCGTCATTGATATGGTAACCTTTCCAAACAAAGAAAACATTAGATTTTTTTTTAATCTATCCAAACAAATCTAGGTTGTTGATCTGAAGATCAAACACAATCTCTACCATCAATTCCCTGAACTCTCCTAGCTTCGTCGACCTTCATAGAGATGTGAATTGTGACCTTGCGTGTCAAATTTAATTTTTTAATCCATTCGATTGATGTTATTAAACATCCCAAACATTTATGAGGAAACTAAATATCAAAATTTCTCATGAATTTGTGGATTTTCGTTATGGATCTCCATGGTTTTTCCCTAACATCACTCAGACCGAAATCTATACCATCACATTTTCCCCAATTCGCACGGGTTATTTGCCTATGTGGGTCCAATGTTGAACCAGAAGATATGATACCATATTGTAACATACCCAACCTCCAGATGAATAACATTATGAGTGGAATACATATTAAATAACAATATTTTTTACTTAATAATTTCCTATAGCTTACCAACTATAGATCACACACATATTTAATCATATGATTGATACCATGTTCTAAATGCATCCAACAACATAAATAAAACCATGAATGCAATTGTTCAACCAAAAACAAAATACACAACATTCATATAAAATAATTACACAACAAAATAACATAAGAATAGAATAGAAACGCTTGTATATTACTAGTTAACCAACTTGATACATACAAAGGATGAACCTCCCAGCTAAGGCTATTATTCCACAAGGATATCCATCCCTTCTGATTTTCCACTCTCCACACAGTATCCCCAAAACCTAGATTCCAAATATGTTTCCCACAACCTGCATAACCTAAGGAATGGGATCCCCCTTTACCATACAAAGTCCCTCAATTCTTCCCACTTCCCTCCAGGACTCCAATGCATCTGGTTTACTAGACATTATTTTAGCTACTCGAGGAGTACTCACAACATCCTTCACATGTGTCTTGAGCCATTTTCTCAACATAAAAACACTCTATAGGCCCAGAGCCTGATTTACAGGAACACATGCCTCTCTCTCAACATAAAAAAAAACCAAACAATGGTTTCCTTCAATCAA
>ML783479.1:654633-710717 GCA_009831015.1 Picea engelmannii | reverse complement strand
ATAGTGCTTGGACATTTTATCTCATCTCAAGGAATTCAGGTAGACCCATCCAAAATACAAGTCATTAAGGACCTTCCTACTCCTAAGACCCAAACAGAGGTAAGAAGCTTTCTAGGACATGCTGGATATTACAGAAGATTTATTAAGAATTTTTCCAAAATAGCTTCTCCCCTATTTGTTTTACTGATGAAAAATGTTAAATTCAATTGGACCAATTTATGTCAAGAAGCATTCAATACACTTAAAAATCAGTTATCTACAGATCCTATCCTTAGAGGACCTGATTGGACACTCCCCTTTCACATATCCTCAGATGCTTCAGACACTGCTATAGGAGCTATCTTGGGACAGGAAGAAGATCACCTCCCTTATGCCATATATTTCATCAGCAAGAATATGTCCCCTGCTGAACTCAATTATATAGTCACATAGAAGGAATTCCTAGCAGTTATTTATGAAATTAATAAATTTAGACATTACATTACTAGCTATTCTACTTTTGTCCATACTGATCACTCAGCTATCAAGTACTTAATGAATAAACCCATTACAAATGCAAGAGTCACCAGATGGCTGTTATTATTGCAAGAATTTGATATAACAATTATAGATAGAACAGGGAAAGAGAATGTAGTTGTTGATTTCCTTTCTCGATTGACAATTAATGATGATAACCCAGTGGATGATTCTTTTTCTGATGAATATTTATTTGCAGTTTCTGCTCACTCACCTTGGTATGTAGATATTGCTAATTATTTAGTTGCAGGGAAGTTACCATCACACCTATCCTACCGAGAGAAGAAAAATATTGTTCATCAAAGTGCTCGGTATAGTTGGATAAGTGGGTACCTTTTCCATACAGGAGCTGATCAAGAAATCCGAAGGTGTGTTCGAGAAGATGAGGTGTATGATATATTGAAAGCTTGCCATGATGACCTTTGTGGAGGGCATTTTGCTGACAAAAGAACAACGTATAAAATTCTCAGGATGGGGTACTATTGGCCCTCGATCTTCAAAGATGCAAGGAAATATGTTAAGGCCTGTGATAGCTGCCAAAGAGTAGGCCAACCCAACCATAGAGATGAAATGACATTAAACCCCCAGGTAGTACTTGAACCGTTTGAAAGATGGGCTTTAGACTTCATAGGACCCATCAACCCTCCATCCAATCAAAAAGTTTATATACTGGTCTGCATAAACTACATGACTAAATGGGTGGAAGCTAAGGCACTCCACAGAGCAACTGAAGAAGCAGTTATAAAATTCTTATTCACAGACATATTCACCAGATTTGGAATGCCAAGAAAATTAGTTATAGATGGAGGACCTCCTTTCTCTTCTCATGGGTTCAAAGCCACCCTTCAGAAATAACATATTCAGCAGAGAATGACTACAACATACCACCCCCAAGCTAATGGACAGGTGGAAAGAACAAACAAAGTAATAGAAGCCATTCTCACAAAAACAGTGAAGGAAAGTAGAAAGGATTGGTCCTAAAGACTCCTTGAAGCACTATGGGCCTACAGAACTACCTGGAGAAATACTACAAGAATTTCTCCCTATGAATTGGTCTATGGCAAGAGTGTTGTCTTTCCTGTGGAATTCAAGATAAAAACCTTAAGGACCGCTTTAGCTGCCAACCTTGATCTAACCGATGCACAGACAGCCAGGCTACAGCAGCTTAATGAACTAGACGAGAAAAGACTAGATGCCATTCAGCAAACAACTGTAATTCAACAACAAAGATCACAATGGCATGACAAAAATATCAGGAACAAGCAGTTCCAAAAAGGTAATTGGGCTCTACTGTATGATTCTCAGTTCAAAGAATTTCAAGGGAAACTGCGCACAAGATGGTTAGGACCTTACAAAGTAGACACAGCTCTCCCTAATGGAACAATAAGGCTCCTCACAATTGATGACTCCAGAACTCCGTTACTTGTAAATGGTCATCGGCTCCGACTGTACCAGAAACCTATTTCTAAAGAAGATTTTAAGGCCACATGCATGGAAAACGCTCATTTTCTTTTTGTTGAGGGGGTTTCTACCCCTAATAACAATTAATTCTTTCAAGATTGATTTTATTTAGTATTAGATTAGATTAGATTTCGTTTTTCTAATAATCCCTGTCAAATAAATACCATGCTACAGATGTTTTGCAGATTCCCGATCAAAGCACAACCACCAGAAGAGGACAATTCCATCTCAGAGAGATGAGCCTTCATGATGCTGAAACACCGATGTTCAGTACTGTTAACTTTCGCGATGCTGAAACACCGATGTTCAGCACTGACGACCTTCATGCTGCTAAAACACCATTGGTCAACCCTTCTCCATTTTCTACTTTTCTCTGTTGTCGGAACATCACTGTCAGTAATCCGCCCTCCTTCTCCATTTCCGAAACACCAAAATCACACCTTTCTTTCCCCCACCACAACCCGACAACCTTCTTATTTCCTCATCATTCTTCATTGACGAAACAATTCCGTCCAACAATTATTTTGCCTTTCCCCTTCCAATGCTGCAACACCATTGCTCAACACTGTTGACTTTTTCCCCAATGCTGAAACACCACTATTCATCACTTTTTTCTTCCCACTCCCAGAACACTATAGTCTATCATCTTCTCACCCTCCACCACTTACGAAACAATTCCGTCCAGCAATTGTTTCTCCCTTTTTCCGTTTCTGAAACACCATTGTTAGCAACCCTTCATCATTCTTTTTCACGATGTTGAAACACTATTGTTCAACATGTTTTGACTGTTCTTCATTCACGATGCTGAAACACCACTGTTAGCACGTTTCTGATGCAGAAACACCACTATTCAGCATGTTCGACTTCTTCCCGATGCTGAAACACTATCATTCAGCACCTTTTGACTTTCTTCCGATACTGAAACACCAGTCATCAGCAATTCTTCATCTACAACAATTGTTCCATCCTTCTCTGTTGCTGAAACACCAGTCTTTCACCACCGTCTGTCAAAAAGACTCTACGCCCTCAGATTATAGTTCATCCTCCTAGTCGAAAAACCCTCGATGATCTCTGCCATGACATCACCATCTCGGACAGGCATGATATCTAGTTGGCAGAACGAATCAAATGGTAAGGCGAGGTATGTAAATTTTATGTAATTCGGATTAGACTATAGTTAATGAGAAAGATTTTAAGCCATTAATACCATTTAAGTGCCATTATTACTAATCGCACTTAACGGGAGGGGAAGTACATGTCAAATCCGCAATACCATCATTTCCTCCGAGTTTATCGCCGTCATCCCCATTTCATCACCTTTTTGCGCATTTAACCACTATTCCTGCATATAACCCCTCGGAAAACTTACTCTGTGCCAGAGCTGATACACAAACTCTTGACGCCTGTATCTTACTAAGCTAGTAGCCATGGGAGGAGTTGTTATGCGCAAAGAACCTGCCACCACAGTGCTGCTCGAACACTATCCAACAGCATATCAAATCTTCGAGCAAGCAGGCTAGCTTAATTACTTCCGCAGGCTTCAAGGATATAATGAACGACAAGTACTACATTTCGCCCGAAATCTTCAGGAGAACCATTATGTCATCGCAGGCATCCGAATCTCTGTAACAGAGCAAGACATATCAGAGATCTCAAGCCTCCCCATTGATGGCACTCGATATTTCAGCCGGAAGTATGTCATCGAGGATGTCCAGCAGAGTTTCTTCCTGGCTGGAGAAAGAATTGTACTGAAGGGAAGAGGTGTTCAGCTCAGTTCACTACCACCCCCGTGGCCGGAGGTCGCCCGATTCATCAAGCACTACCTGACTTGCGAAGGTTGCTATCAGGTAGTCTATCAGCACGACTTCCTTTTGCTTTCTCATTTAAGACATAATAGAAGGGTTAATATTCCATATTATTTGTTGGGCTGTCTAAAGAACATGGCACATTACTGTCGAAAGGCAAAATATCCAACCCAGTCACTCACCCACCACCATCTTGTTCAATTACTCATCAAGGGTTTTGAACAAAAAAACTGTCCACTAAATAACCCACCCATAAATCCTCAACCAGCTGTTGAAATGCCCCAAGAACAGCAACAACAAAACCCCCAGACGTCACCGAAATACCCAATATCCCACCCAGAGAACCAACCAGTCTAGTCATGGCCCCTACCTCACCTAATCCACCACATATCCTACCTGAGTCATCCACTCCCACCCTCCATATTCTCAGTGATGACTCTGAACCAGAAAATGTCCCCTGCCCTATCATTTAGGAAAGACCTCCACGAAAATGAAAATAGATTGCCCCCTTTCCACCTCCCCTGTGCAAAAAGCGAACGAGAGCCTCAATAAGGCCACCCTGAATGCCCACTACCCTAGACACCCCACCTATTCGACTGATACGTCGTACATCTTCAACTTCCCAAACCCCGATATCTTTGCCTATTCCAACCTCGGTGGTTGTCACACAAGAACCAGCCACCGATATTGAGTTGCAGGAATTAGAGGCCCAGACACCATTTGTTTTTGAAGTAGCTGAAACACAACCAGCTACCCATCCAGTGGTTGAAACACAAGAACCAGCCACTAGTATTCAAGTTGAATTACAGGAATCTGAGACCCCGGAGGCTGCAACACAACATCCAGTGGCTAAAACACAAGAACCAGCCACTGATTTTGAAATTGAGGAAATTGAGACCCCGAATGTTGCAACACAACATTCAGTGGCTGAAACACAAGAACCAGCCACTGACATTGACCTTGAGATTCATGAATCAGAGGTTGAGGGTGTTGAAACATTACTCTTCTTCCACCAAGAGGCTGAAACACAAGCATCAGTTGCCATTCATGTAGTTGCTCCACAAGAACCAGCTAAGGAGACGATGACTGCAACACAAGAACCAGTCATCTCTAAATCCAAACCAACAATGGCCGATGTCTTAGAAGAAAACAACTTTTTGAAATCTCAATTGGAAGCATACCAACAAGAATTAGTCAGGGCAAGGGACACATATGAAAAAGAACTAAGTCTGCACACCTTAGCCCGAACAACAAAAGAGGCCACAGAGAGCGTATGTAAAGAATACATGTGCTGCCAATGTGGCGATCTTTACCATCAAGAAGGCTATAAGATAATTCAAGTACCAGTGCCAGGAGCGGCCCCCATTCCTTCACCTTTTGTAGCCAAAGCAGAACCTGCTGCAACACAAGAACCAACAGGCCCTACAAAGCTCAAAACTGAACCTGCTGTAACACAAGAACCAGCAGGCCCTAGCAAGGCCAAGACTGAAACTGCTGCAACACAAGAACCAGTAGGCCTTTTCAGGCTCAAGAAGGAAGCCCCTACTGTTGTCGACAAGGCTGTGCAAACAATGACCATGGAGGAATTTGCAACTCCCAATCAGACCAATCTCTCCACTTCCAGAAAACAATCTACTCAAACCATGCCTAATCCCACTACTTCCCACGCTGAAACTCAGACTTCCCAGTTATGGGATGAGCACACAGAGATACATAAATGGAAGAAGGAGTATGCTGAAACACAGGATGAAAATATACAAGTGCACAAACAGATCTGGATCAATCAAACCTTCTCAAATTGGGAAGCATTGGACCAGACACACCAGACAGTTCGTGAGCTTAAGAAGAAAAACAAAGACTTGAAGGATAGATTGATCCTGGCATTTGATATGATGCAGAAACTAATGGCCACAAGGAAACCATCTTGTAACTATTATTTATTTCTCATGGAGAGACTCATGTGGTTTCAGATTAAGTCTATTATAGAAGGAAAACCCCATGAAGTCATTTTATCAGCAAATTTTATTAAAACTTTTGTAGTTGCTTCCACCAAAGATCAACACCTCCTCTGTGAGGCATACTTCCATAATGAGGCTATTCCAGAAAATAGGTTGCTGAACATAAATCCTCTTTTTGGGGATGTTCAACTCCGAGCATTTACTTCCTTTCTCCTCAATCAAATCATTTGGCAAGGTGATTTTTCGGCTGCCCAGAACAATGAAGACAATCGCCTCCTTTGGATCAAACCAGAAGCACAAAGGGAAGCCACATTCATCTCACAGTATTATGCGTTCTTAAAGCAACCAAGGGTGACTGAACATGTTCAGCAGCTGCAATCAGAATTGATTCAGGATTGTGAATGCCTCATCAGATCCATAGAGATTCCTGCCCTCCAGGCCAACAACCTGTTTTGGCAGCAATCCACAGAAAAGAGACAATAGCACAATCCTTTTGGTCCAGCCAACTTAGAAGCAACAATCTCTAGGATACCCAAGTATATCCAGTGTATGAGACATTGCGCTGAGAATTGGATTGGGTACAGGTTTTATTTTCCCATTCTCTGGTTGCCAATAGAAAGATATCAAGTCAGTTACAAGCTGCCTAAAAAGGCAGAAACAGCAGCACGACAAAGATTGCAGGAAGTGCAAGGGTTCATAATGCTGACAGACAGTACCTCCCAAAGTTACATCTTGAGTAGCTTACATGATCAGAGTAGGTATCCAGACTCTGACTCAGAGTGAGTTGCCTGAGGACATGCAACACCTTGAGTTGGGGGGGATGTTAGGACCACACTATGCACTTTTTTGCCTATACTTTTTTCCATTAGTATACTCTTGATCACCTATATTTGAACCTATACTATCACTTTATCTGATCATTCCAAAGGTATACAACGTCCCTTCTCATTACTTTACGTTTAATCTGTTTTGCATAATATTTTACATCACTCTCGTACTTAACCAATGATTAGAAATGCATAAGTGTCCAAAACTGCAGATTTGCATTCAAGGCCTATTGCTGAAACACGAAGCTGCTACACAGTCCGAGGTCACAGATGTTGAAACATGGAGCTGCTACACAGTCCAAGGTCACAGATGCTGAAACACAGAGAAGCTACACAGTCCGAGGTCGTAGGATGCTGAAACACGAAGCTATTACACAGTCCAAAGTTGCAGATGCTGAAACACAGAAGAAACTGCCAGAACCGACGATGCTGAAACACAAGCCGCCACAAGTCAGTAGTCAACACAGTCAGAGCGCAATTCACATGGCTGAAATAGCCCACAAATTGCGATGCTGAAACAGCATCAGCAACGATGAGAAGAAGCTGTTACACCAGTCGTAACAGCAATACCTCGTTCAGCTCTTGTAATAGAATTCGGTTGTGTAAGACTAGGACATCCTATGCTGATTTACAAAGAAGATCCGACTTAGGATAGGATTCAAATATGTATTGTAATGATTGTATCGAAGGGATTTCCTCTTTAAATCAGAGAAAATCACCATTCGAGGTATCGAAGTTTTGATGCATTGAAACAACTCCAGAGAAGCGGGATGTATTCTATTCTTTCAATTTGTAATGTGATATTTCGACAGATGAATATAAGACTGCTTTGAGTATCCTTCTCTAGTCTCTCGTCCAAGGGAATCTTGTGAGAAGGGAGGGCCCACCTTCATCACAAGATTCACCCATTAGTTAGAAGTGTGTTAGTATAATTTCTGTTCATGCTTTGTTTAAACTATTGTTTGCTAAAACACTATTTTAGTGAATTTCGCTTTGCTGAAACACTACTGACTCTCTCTTTGTTTATTGAATGGAATTTGTAATTCTTTTTACCAGCAATCTTGTGTGATGATTTTATGAGGCTAGAAGAGATTTGGTTAAGGGTTCCTGCTCAGATAGAAAGGAATCAGAACATCATACCCTCTGTAGAGTTCATTTACTGCTGCAAGTGTGCTAGCCAGAAGTTCGGTTATAAGGTTCTTTCTCAGACAGGAAGGAATCCAATTACCTCGACTTCTGTAGATTTCATTTATTACAGAAAGTGTGCTAGCCAAAGATTTGGTTAAAGGATTCCTGCTCAGACAGGAAGGAATCACAACACCTAGTCTTCTGTAGATTTCCTTTACCTATGCAAGTGTGCTAGCCAGAGATTTGGTTAAAAGGGTTCCTGCTCAGACGGGAAGGAATCACAACACCTGGTCTTCTGTAGATTTCCTTTACCTTTGCAAGTGTGCTAGCCAGAGATTTGGTTAAAAGGGTTCCTGCTCAGACAGGAAGGAATCACAACACCTGGTATTCTGTATATTTCCTTTACCTTTGCAAGTGTGTTAACCAGGGATTGGGTTAAGGGTTTCTACTCAGAAAGGAAAGAACCAAAACATCCTATCCTATGGAAACTTTCATTAGTGCTAGCCAGAAACTGGGTTAGGGATCCCTCCTCAGAAAGGAAGGGATCAGAGTACTCTGTTCTCTGTAAACCTCAACCTCACAAGTGTGCTAAACAGAAGTCAGGCCCAAGGCTCCTGCTTAGAAAGAAAGGAACTAGGTGGCTTTGTTTTCTGTTAGATAGAGTTAATTGTTTTCTGCATTGTTGTTTTCATGAAAGAGTGTTAATGCTGAAGTCTCTGTTGAGACTAAGAGTCTTGTTCTCTGATTGCAGAATAGTTGTTCTTTCCCATTGCAAGTATTAATTCAAATGTAATCCAGGATTCTTAGATTGATCTTCAAAGGTTTGCAATAGGGAAGTTACTTTCCTGTGATTTAATGCAGAACTTCAGTTTAATTGAGCAAGTAAGATTAGTATAAGTTTCTTTACTACAACACTAAGCTGCTTTTGGAATTGAGCATATATAGTGCGTGGTTATCTTTGAAATAAAAGACTTCCCTGGGTTGATAATTTATGTTTCACTTGGTTGTTTGAAATCAATTAAGAAATTATAGTGACCAACAATCAGATGTTCCATATTTAATCTTTCATGAACATACAATCCTTACGTATCTAGAGGATTCAATCACAATCGATGAATATAACTTAATCAAGAGTTGAGATGAACGGTTCTCATTCACTCCAGAACTTTGGTTATTCGTGGCTCCTAGACTCTGGAGTAGAAATTCCTCGGGAGCTATTACCTACAGAATAAGTCATAAAGAGGTGGTGTCCACTTGTTGTTGGTTAACACCTCCACTTACACTATACTTCCACTATGCTTTATCATCGGTTGTGAATGCTCCCAAATTAGATCAACGATTAACGTTACTTTTTTATTTACGCTTACTCTGACACCTGTCATCATCTGATTGTGCCACGTGTCCTTGCTAACGTAGTCTTGTTGATGTTGATCTCCTCACGTGGAACATGTTATTCTCCTGGATCTAATGGTTTTCCTAACTCCCAAAATGTATCTCAGATCGACAATTGAGATTGACTTCGTCCTTCGTCGCTTCAGGTGAATTTACATGTTCTCAACCCATTTTCGTCAAAGTGGTCAGCGTCGAAGGAACACTATCATGATCCAACGACCATCATGTATTGTCCATATCCGATGTTACTCATTTACTTCTGGATTTCGAGGCTCCGACCTTCGTCTTTTCTTATGTTATCCTTCCACTTTGTATAGATCGGACAATCAATATGACTCCCGAAGTATTTCTCATATAGGACAACTCATATACTCTTCAAAACATTTGTGGCTTACATTTTCCTTCCAATTTACTCGATCCAACAATCTATATATTATGTGAAGTGTTCCTTGGATCGGACGACTCATGTCCACTTCAATACTTCATCCTTCGGTTAATCTTACCTGTTCTGGGATTATTTTCTCCAGAGTAGTCAGCGTCGGGGTTCACTGTTGTTCTACTCATCTTTAATCTAGCTACTAAGATATGTTCTGAAGCTCTTGCTTCAGATATTACATTTGATATCTAATTCTTCTGAATTCCCCTCGATCTGACGGTCCTGATTTTTCCCGAAATCTACATCAACGTACATGATTATTTTTCTTCTTTCCACAGGTTTCCTCTATGATCGAATGGTTGGGTTTGCATCCTAATTCTAGATTAATGTCTCTCATTGCTTGATATTTTATAAGGGTTTCCCTTGTTCAGTAAGATTTTCTCCTATGGTATTTTTGCAATGCTATCTCTCTTGAGCTTTGATCATAGGATCATTGTTGATCCTATCGTGATCAGCAATAATCATGAATTGCTTTATCCTTAAGGTGATTTTATTCTACCGATCTTTAGTGTGCTTTTCCTACTGAGATTAAGCTTGTTTCTCTACTGCATTCTCTTTCCATCAATGACCCTTCATTACACATGGACAGACCTTATTGGTCATCCTAACACTAATCTCAATTGTATAATTGTTCATGACTGATTCATGTTTCCATCATAACAATTTATCGTGACTATTGACATCAATGACAATATGTTCAAAAATCCCCCCCTTTGTCATTGAGGGAAACACACTAACTTCATACACAAACTCCCCCTGTGATGATGCTTCTCTCTTTTGAAGTTACTCTCCCCCTTTGCCATCAATGGAAAAGGATTTCTCCTCTTATGATCAACCTCTGTTTGTCGTCATGATGTTGATCAAAATATGAACTTGGGTAACTTCCCCTGCAATTATTCTCTTCCTACCATAACTGAATGACTCCCCTTATCAATCTGTTCTTTCTTCCTTTGACATTAATGAAAAATATTGAGGATATGACTATTTTTCTTCCCCTTTTATTCTACAACTAACCCTACCAATGATTTTTCTTTTGACCACTAATCTACATAAAGTTAAGATTTTCCATATCTTATTTTTAAAAATTCTTGGCATGATCCTGTGATTTTATAGAAACCAATTTAAAATTCTTTTTGTAGTTTTTTTCTTTGGCTAACAAATTATAACATCATTAGAATTTGATATTGTCCCATATTCTTTTATAGGCACTTCCTTTTCTTGATCTTGATTTATTTCATATTGAATTTCACATTCTTTATTAGGACCTTCACCCATCATGTTCTTATTATTAATTTATTCATTTTCAGGTGTAATATCATCTTTCTTACTTTCTCCTTCATATTTTCTTCTCCATATCTTTCTATGAGATATTCTTCTTTTTGGATCTTCTCTTTCTAATTGTGTTTTTGGAGATTTGTCATCTCTTTTCTTCTTCCAACATTTATTAGGTTTTCTCACTAACTTGAATGACTTATTTAAGGATTAACTTTTTGAACTCCAGCAACTTTGGGATTTGTGCCCAAACCTATAACAGCTTTAACATCTCATTGTATGAAAAAAAATTGTTGTGTGCCCAACAAAATTGCATCTCCAACATCTAATTGAGTTTTTGGATTTTCTTGTATATCCTTTCTCTAGTTTCTTGCAGTCCATTGCTTTATGGCCAAAGTTATGACAAGAAAAGCAATAGCCATTTAAGGTGTTTCCATTCTTGATTTTATTTTGTCTTGAGAGATCTGTCATTTGATTTTCTTCTTCATTTTTACTTCTATAGCTTCCTTGCTTAACAAAGTTCATGGCTTGTAATTGGTTTGTGATTGCACCATTTCATTTTGAGAAGGATGATCATTTCCCGCATTTGTAAATGGTGCTCCATTTTTCACTGTCTTCTTTCTTATTGTATCCAAGTCTAGTTTTGTCATCAACTGGTCTTTGTCTCTTCCAAATATTATCTAGGAAATCTTAGCTATTCTGGAAATTGACAATCTTATTTGTCTCTTCATTCATCTTTTTTAGATTGACTATTTCTAACTTCAACATTTGACATAATGCTTCCTTTTTAGTTGTTTGGATCTTCTTGGCTTCTTCCTTTTTCTTTGATTCTTCAATTTGAGTCATTAGATCTGCATTAGTGCTTTCATTTATATTTTTGAAATTGATGATTTCCAATTCCAACATGTGGTAAGAATTTGTTTTCCTTGTTAACTGGATCTTCAGGACTTCTTCACTTTCTTTAGTTTCCTCAAGTTGAGTTTTTAGATTTTTAACCAATTCTTTTGTTTCTTTTAGTACTTCTTTTATTTTACTGGCATGTGTCTTTAATTCTTCCATCTCTTTTCTTAGATTAGTAACTTCAATTTTCAATCTTTTGATCTGTTCTTCTTTGTTTTCTAACTAAATCTTTTTCTCATGCTATTCATGGTTGGATTGATCTAACTATTGAAGTAACAACATTTCCTTTTGTTGAAGTTTCTCCAACTCTTATAGAGTGCACATAGTTGTGTACTCAATATTTTCAAGAGCCTCCATGGGAACTTTAATATGCATATAATTTTCTGGTTCCAAACCAATCTCTCTTATTGCAACTGCAACATCAGTTTTAAGATTATGTAATTTTTCTTCAGTGAATGTTGAGGTATGCCTCAATTCCTTCGTGAGGTTTTCTTCCTCATTGTTGACTGAGGTTTGCATCAAATCCTTCATTTCATTCTGATTAGAAATCTTTTTCTCTATATTATGTTCTTCAATCTTATTGGAATTCTCCTTTTCTTAATCTTGGTCCTTATCTTGATAAGAATTCTCTTGTTCTGAGTTTTTTTCTTTATTATGATAGGAATCCTCTTCATTAGAGTCATGTTCCTTATTCTGACAGGAATCCTCTTTATCTGATTCATGTTCCTCACTTTGATAGAATTTCTCTTCTTCTTGTCCTTCATTATGATAACAATTTTCTAGTTGGAGCCATAAATATTTATCATATTTGTAGTTCCTCATTTTTTATTTGACTTGGTCTGACAATTCATCCTAGATTTCTTTTAAGACTAATGAATTGTTTCTACTTTATTCCTTTGAAGTTTTGGTTTTTCTCTTTGAAGTAGTTAAGTGTTAGGGCTGAGTTACTACTGAATCCCAAACTCTAGATCATCTTGACTTCAGATATCTTTTCATATTTTCCCTCCATGAAGAATAATCTATTCCATCAAATAAGGAAGCTTCATTTGTGGATATAGCAATTTGTCCACCCATTTATTCAGAATCTACCTTTCATTGTTTAAATTGTGTTGAAGGCACTCGATTTGATACCAATTATTGAAAATGACACTTGACACCGAGAGGGGGGGGTGAATCGGTGTCACAAAACTTTGGACAATTTTCCACTATTCATAAATTAACTAAACAACACATATTTATTTCATTTTCTCAACCAATATATAAAAGAATAAATATTTATTTATTTATTTAACTTGAATGAACACATAATATCAATCTTTGAATATCTTCAACTTCAAGCAACTATGACAGACCTAGCTCTATGTTACAAGATTCATCTTATAGTTCTCACATCCAACTGAGAAATGAGGAATCCAATCCTCATAACAAGTCTCAGCTTGTTGATCTTAGATCGAATTGAGATGTGAGAAATCCAATCCTCATACAAGATCCAACTTGTAAACAGACACCAACCTGATAGAGTGAACCTTCATTCAATCCATTATATAAATATATATACTTCAACAAATTCAACTTCACCTCTTCTCACCGTTCTTTCTTGTTTATATAGTCTTCCAACTGGTGTGAATTTGAAACATTGTGTCTTTTGATATTGAACCATTATACCTTTTCATTTAAATGATAATATTAAACTTTAAATAATATCATTTTTCCTTTTTATTCTTTATTCATAATGCTCATGATTTAATTCTGTTTTAACCATGACTGTGTATCGGTTCATTTGTCCAGATGAGTTGATCACAGAAATGGATCGACTCATTATATTATACTCATGATTTTCTTGTATACTCAATTCGTCAACATATCATATTCAATATTTCACCTATTCCATATATTTTTATGGTGTTAATTCTCTGTCGAATTACGGAGATGAAATTTGTATGAGTAGCTTACTTCAAACCATTTTCATATTATCATAGGCGCAGAACCACGGGCTTATTAATTTAAGCGTTGTCTCTTCTTTTTCCCTTATTCCTCTATCACAAGACAAATGTTTTGTGCTTCAAAATTATTCCCCTTTTCTTTTTAGCCACCGTATGTCTAGTGTTGAGACCTGTTGAGGGGTCCTAAATCCCTTAAATCAACAGTAGGAACCAAACCCATCACCGAGGCCCAATTAGACTCTGCATCATTTTATAGTGGAATAGTTCTCCATATCTTGCAATCTAGCCAATTAATCGATGGGATTTGCATAGTGATTTACTGGATATCTTCTCATGAAAAATCCTCCTTTAGTTTGAATGTTCTCTTTTTTTTGTATTTTCTCTTATAGGTGGGTCTGATAAAAGATAGGTGCTGCTATAACCTAGTTGGGTAAAGGGAAAGGGGGGAAACTTAAATATTGAAGAAGGATGAACTCAGGATAACCCTCGTACTAAAGCATGATGACATATTTTCACAGTTACGACAATCCTGGTACTAATACATCAACTTGTTGGTATTTCAATTATTGACTGACATATAATTATCGAAAGAAAACATACATGCAATAAAATGTTGGAAAGAAAATTAGTTTCCTTAGCTCTAATCACTAATTACACATTAACACAATGATTTTATTTCCATCATTAGAGATAAGAACTATAAAAATATTGAATCAACTAACTTATCAATAGATTTAGAAATTCTTACTCATTACAACATCCATTCATGAGATAAAGTCAGAAGTAATTCCTCCTTATGATTCAATCACACATGCATTTGATGTAAAACAAAAACTTGTCTTTGGTCCTAAACAAGACTTCTCAATTAAGGTAGTTCCAAAATAGTTCTTTACAATTCCAAAAATTAGGGTCTTTGAAAAACCAATCGACCTCTTCTAAAAGGTCGATCCTCTTATTTATAACAAATTATCAACTGCAAATAACTATCAAAAGTGCAAGCTAAGTAAAACAAAACATCACCACATGGAGCTTTCATCTCCCAATATTCTAAGAGTCATCAAATGGTTTCACTTGAGTGGATGACTCTTCTCATACTCTGACCATTTGACGAAGAGTTCCTCGTATGTGTTGGAATACGGGAATCTATGTTGCTCCATAGGGGCCAAAAGGATCTCCTTTATCTCTACTGCCCATTCTCGATACTTGACTACTTTAACACTTGACTATTGTAACACTATCTGATCCTTGATTGAGTGCTCCATGAATTGTTTTTCTTGACCTGGCTCCATTTTTTCCACCTTTTATATCTATGTATTCCATGATGAGTCTTGTTCTACATGTAGTTTGACTATGTCATGCAAGTTGACAAAATCCTCGAGTGAGATGAACTATGGGGGACCGATGTCTCTCATTGCTTGATTGATATTGGTCCAGCTTATTTTGAAATTAGACCATTTCTCTTGAATCTCTTGCTCAGGTTCTTGGGCCATCTTCACCCAATATTTGACAGACTTCCTTATACGGTCGATGTTGTCCCTCAACACCCGAATGTAGTGCTCTTTTGTGTCTCGACCCTTTTGAACAATGTTGATGTAATGAATTCTTTCCATCGCTTGGTGGGCCTTCTCATACCATATTTCCATGTCTTTGCACGTTTCTAGTGCCATAAGGGTGTCTTCTTGGAAATTGGCTATCCCTGCAGTGAAAAGGTGTCGCTCACTCGTGAATTTGTTGTAGGCATATTGGAATTCGCTTCTCAAAAATATTGTGGCTTGTGTTGAGTCCTGATAGTATTTCACCAAATGGTGCATATGTTCTAAATCCTTTAGTCCAGCAACCATCTCCTCTTCATCTTTCCTTTCTCTATCTAGGGTGGCATCTATGATTTCCATCCCTGCACCAATAAGCTCAGACATCTTGGCATGCTCTATGTTGATCAATTTCTCCTCTGTGGTGATGAGGATGGAATTTACTAAAGTAAGCCTCATTTTCTTAGTGGTTCTCTTCATTATCTCTTTTCTCTTTTGGTCGTAGGTGATGGCTTCTATATCGGTGAGCTCATCCATAGGTTTGTGAATTTGTTTCTCTCCCTAAGTAAGAGTGTTTCCTAGGATCCCGACGGTGTATATCTATTCAACACTGGGTTCCTGAACCTCTTCCGTATGTCCCAATGGATCAGTCTTAGGTTGTTTCTCATCGGGTGGTAAAGTACTAGTCAAAACTGAGGAATCAAGTGCAGGTTTGGTACTTACTTAGTAATTGACAGTTAAAACGTCGATTTCCTGTTGTGTGATTTCTCCTTCTTGTTCAAGAGATCCTAGCTCATCCATCAAGTTCTCCATTGGGATTCCCGATATGTTGAGTGGCTCACTGTCGAAGCCACTTTCCACCTCATTCTTGTCATGTGGGTGGCTCTAAATTGAAGCATTGGAACCCAGGGTGGATGCCTTATCATGATTGTTTTCCTCTGGGATTTTCACTGGAGTGAATAGGGACACCTCTGAACTCTCCTCATCGTCGTATATGGTTATTAGATCGAACATGGGATTTGGTGTACTTGTTCTCCCTAATGTCCTTGCTATCTTTGGATGAGCCGAAACTTCCCCTAGTGATCTGACCTATGGTGTTGAAGCTTTGAGGTTATCAAACCCGGTGGTTTCTTCAATTTATATCGGCTCTGAGTCACTTGGTCCTCCCCATATTTTGATTTTGTTTTCGGTAGGAACCCTCATCATATCTACAAGATCTGGGTCATTCTGTAACTGATAAATGATTGATTTTGCCTCTGCCATCAAGAGAAATCCCCTTTTCTATGCCTATGTTGTCTCTATTGCTTTGATTTATTCCCTGGCTCTGAGGGCCTCTTGAGCTGACTGATCTATTGTTTCCACCTATTCATCCAAGCTCATGCAATTAAACCTAGTCATGTTTGGGTTGCCCATCCTCTACACCACCTCATCCTAGTCCTGGGCATTCTCTGTAAAGAATTCATCTTCAAACACATCGTGAGCATACGGTGAACACAATGATACTTGCGAATCATGTTGGAGGACCAGGCATTTGGGTCGTTCTTGCAGAATCAGCCTATCTGGAACCCGAATTCAATTTGTCTCAACCCTTCTTGTTTGTATTGAGCAGTATCCTTTACCAAATAGAACCCCACATGCAAACCGTAGGGTATGAAGGCTCATTTCTTGTCTTTGACCAATGTGGAATTCTATCCCTGCAAGATGGTATGATAACTGATTTATCCCACGACAAGTCATTCTGGGACATTAGATGGTAGGATATGTGGTGCTTCGATGGCCTCGAACACCCTGATGTAGGGTGAGCACTTTTCCAAGTACCAATGTCCTACCTTGGCTATCATTTTCTTGGATGTCGTCGATATCCTTGGGCATTCCTTCTTAAAAATAATAAAATAAATGTGGCGATGAATTCATCACGGATGAGTGTGTAAGATTTATTGTACTTGTTCTCCCATAGCACATTGAAGTAGACATGGACTGGGAGCTCTGCAACATGCCAACTCAGATTCATGTCGGTGAAGACGTTCCTTGCGCACATGACATCGAGTAGTTACGAGGCCATGTAGAAAGTTGGTGCCTCTCCTTCCTTCAGAATCTTAGCATGTTGTACACAGATTCTTAATTGTTTGGAGATTATGGATCCCTAGTTGAAGCTTCTCCCAGGGATTACAAATGTGTATGCCAAAGGCATCCAGGATTCCAAAAATTTGGAGCAATCCTTTTCTCCATATAACCCTCAAATGAGAGTCATCAAATAGATGTATGGCTCCCTCATATTATTCATTCCATACCAGCCATTTCTCTAGTTAGTGAACTTCTTGTCCTCCTTCCACCATGAGGCCATCAGTCGGTTGGTGTCATGTAACTCATTGAACTTTACCACGAATTCCGTGTTGAGCCACTCCTTTGGGTGCCTAATCTTATAGTACTTTTGGACTTCTATTGGGAGGAAAACTCCGACGCATCCGCCATTCTCATTGTTGATCAAGAATTTATGCCCGTTTGTGTGGTCGATGAGCCATTTCATAACCTCTATGCAGGCGAAAACCAAGTTTCTACCTACTATCATGTTTAAATATGACTGTCGAATGTTCTGGAACACCTAGTTGTCTAGCATCCTTACGTCCGGATCACTGTGTGGGATAGATTCTGGGTGTTTTTCTCGGTTGATCCTATTAAAGAGATCCACCCAATGTGGGAGAATTATTTTGGACCCAGTTCTTACTTTTGTATCACCAAAGGTCAGAGGTTGGGAAAAATATTTCTTTGTCGAGGTTTTGATGACAGGTTCCACCTTGGGAGCGTACTCCAACTGCTTCGCAGTCCCCGGAGAAGAACCTTCACCTATCTCTGGTTCTTTCATCTTTAGTTCTCTCGGAAAGTGTCTAGTGGTTAGGTTTCTCAACAACATTCTTCCTACAACTAGAGTAGAGTTTAGATACTGTGTAAGAAATCAGATGAAAATATATAAATTATAACCAACGAATTGACAGACTTGGATACATACCTTTGAATCTTGTTAAACCTGGTTTTGATAATCAAAAGGGTCAGTATAGTCTTGAGTTGCTCCCTCTACTCCCTCGAACAGTATGGAATTCACTTACATGCAAAATGAATTTGTTCACAACGGTTCTAGAGATTTAAACAGGGATGATCTTACCGTGTCAGATCAACCATTCAATTCAATTTATGAGTGAAATTTCAACAAATATTTCGTCGGATCTTCAGAGGAGTTTAAACTTAAATTGATCGTGGGTTGATGGCGAAGGCGCGGGTGGTAATGTGTTCTTTCGATGATTTCAAAATGTTTTTTCTTAATCGATGCACGGGGTAGAAACTAATGCGGGATCAGGCATTAACTAGTTCCTTAAATGTCCAAAATCTGATCGTATCTAATGCCTCAAACATCCCATCATTCTGCTCTTTCAATTGGTGGATCGGGGGTCTGGATTGTACTTTGAACATTTTTGTTGATATCCTCCTGCAAAATCTCAAACGTCAATTGATATTACCATACAATGCTAACATGGAAAAGTTGACTCAGAGGTGTGACTAGGGCCTAGGGAACAAAAAATTACTTGAGATAGAACTAGACCGCACAACCCTCTTACCTGGTAAAGACACGTGGCATTTGAGACTAGTGAATTAGTTCACTCGTGCTAATCGGAGTCAGGACTTTCTTTAAGTCATTCATTCTAAAACCAAATCCTAACTTTTCAACGCCGAAAAGTGTCAAGGATTGGTGATCGGAGATAAACCTACCCAAGTTCTCTTGGATCGACTCCCTCGAAAAAGTCCCGATGTCGATTACGCATCGGGGATTGGCGATTGGAGATAACTTTATCATGATTTAAATGTTTTTTGTGATCCTCCTAGATTATCCTTGATCCCGATAAAGAATATTGGGCATCGGCTATCAGTTATTTCTTTACGTCCTTTGTTAACGTCGGTCTTCCTCGTATTTTACTGATGTCAAATGGGATTTCTTATCTCTTGATCATTTATGTGAATAACTTACACAAACCAAAACCACCTTCTGTCAATGCTGATGAGGATTGACGCTCGACGACTGTTGTTTTTTATGTGGCTCCTTTACTTACTTGAATTCTTTCTAATGTTGAACCTAAGCACGTTTGGTGCAGTGTTTAGCTATCGATTCTTAATTCAGGTGTTAAAGTCCTTTAGACATGAGGTTTCACAATTTCAAACAACCCTAACTAGGTGATAAGAGACATGAAAACAAACAAAGGTAAACCATTTCCCAAAATGAAACCGAGTCATAAAAATGAAGAAAACAAGTGGTACCCAAAATATAAAGATTTTAGGGTGTGTTGAGTGCTCAACAAATGGCGACTTACTGGGAAAAATCATAATATCTATTCCTTCCCCGGGCTAAAATGATGTAGAATTTGGTTAGTAACTTAACTGGTTTTTATCAGAGCCTCTTTTGTCCTTGCGTTTGAAATTCCCTGGTTGGTGAATATGGGCCTGCCTGTGGGGTTTCAACCTTTATTCCACCTCCATTTCCTTAAACCATGAACCATGCCCTCTTTTTACAAGAGTCCAGTAAAGAATTCATTGGCCCCACCTTTTAGTTATTATCATTCACTTTCTACAGTGTTGCTCCACTGCCAATGAGCATCCATAGCGCCCCCGATGGAGTTACCCTGACATCACAAACATTGCTTCACTGCTAGCGAGCATCCATAGCCCTGGAGGAATTATATGCATACCCTCTCCTACTTTTCACTCATTTCATGTAATTGATTTTATTTCAGCAAAATTCCCTGAGAGAGTGGGAGAGGAGGACATCTGTTATTTGCAAAATGAGATGGTTAAGGTGAATTTTTGCTAGATCTATCTTGAGGTACATGTGGTCCTTTCCTGCTTACCTTATTTCCCTTTAGGTTTTACCAAAACACCAGGTGTACACTTCATCACTTTTCCAAGTTTTTTTATCTGCACAGACTAGATAGAGAACTCCCTCAAAAAAATCGTAATTCTCCCAATGCTTCCTATGTTGTATGTAAGCATGAGTCAGGAATAGATTTCTCTATACCGCATGAACTAAGTTTAACCAATGCCTTGTTGAAACAAAAATATCAAAAGTGCAAAAAAGTACTATAACAAGAAAAAAAAATGAACCTCGCAATCAGCCTACCTAAAATCAAAATATCATGAAAACACACACATTTTTTTTTAAAAGAAATATTGTTTTAGAGCTTGGCCATTCACCAAGAGGGCATTAGGTTACCCCCTCATATTTTTCAACCGATACGTGCCTACCCCAATTTTCTTGTCTACCTGAAAAGGTCTGAGCCATAGATTCTAAAACTTCAAATTCTTTCCCTTCGACTCATTCACTCTGTCCCATTTCAGGACTAAGTCTCCTACTTCAAAATTCTTCTCTTTGGCCTTATGCTTGTCAAACCACCTTTTAACTATTTGTTTATGAGAAATGAACTTTGATTTTTCTTTCTCCCTTTATTCTTGCAACATGAAGAGGGTATCAATTCTTTTTTGTATAACTGATGAAGGTTGTCCTCTAGAATCCTGAGCAATATGAAGAGATGGAAGATATATTTTGATTGGGAGAATGACTTCCTGTCTGTATACCAGAAAGTATGGGGAATTCCCTATATCTTCCTTGTTTGTTACTCTATCAGCCCATAAGGAATTATGAAGTGAACTGTGTCAATTCCTTTGGTTGTCTACAACTTTTTTCTTTAGTATCTTCACTAGGTTCTTATTGGTTGATTTTTCCACTTTGTTCCCTTGTGGGTAGTAGTTTACAGAGTATCTGATTATGATTCATTTGTTTAGAGAAAAATATGTTGATAGGGTGGAATAAAAATAAGTGGCATTATCAAAAACAAGAACATAAGGCATACCAAACCTTTTGATCAATTATTGTTCTATAAATTGGATCACCACATTTTTGTTTACATGAGTCAGAGGGACAACCTCTACCCATTTCATGAAATAGGATGTTGCAGTCAGTATGTATCTATGTTGTTTTGAATAAATTGACGTAATTTCTTCTATGATATCTAACCCCCATTGCTCGAATGGCCTATATATGGCCACGGGTTGGAGTGGGACAGTTTCTCTTTTCCCTCCCCGTTCTTATTTGACAAGTTTTACAGTTCCTAGCATATGTGTGAGCATCCCTTAAAAGACTAAGCCAATAATAGTCGGCTCTCAGTATTTTGTGCGTGGTGGTATTCCCGACAAAGTTTCCACCTGCAAGACCATCATGGATCTCCTTCAGAAACTTGTCTATGTCTTCTCGTTCGAGACATCTGAAAAGTACCCCATCATAATTAACATGGAATAGCACTGAATTTATCAGACGATATTGTGTCGATTTTAGTCTGAAATCTCTCCTTTCCTTGGGGTTTAGGTTTTTTGGGAAAGTCACATGGTGCAGGAGATAAGATAATTTCCCATACCAAGACTCCTTCCCTGGGGATATGTATGAAGCTTCACTATACCAGAATGCTAATTCATTCTCCCACCCGAGGTCTTTATGTACTTGGTCCCGGGATTCAACTGCCAGTTTACATAATCCTTGTCCCTTAACCAATTTGGTAGGTTTTATATTGAGATCAAATTCTTGGACCACTTCCATCCAATCCCTCTTATTTCCCCCATATCTTTCTAAGTGAATAGGTATCATACTGTGGGATAAGGCACAATGCCTTTGGTGTGGTTCTTTAGGATGTAAGATCTAAACTGTTTCAGTGCCTTGTATACCACATAAGTCTGCTTGTCTATAGCAGGGTAATTTAGTTTGTCCCCTTGGAGATTAGCACTCATGAATGATACTGGAGCCTCATTGTTTCCATTATCCTTCTGAGTCAATACTGCACCTAATGATTGGCCGGAGGAAAAAGTGTATAGGAAAAAATATTTGCTAAAGTAGGGACTTTGCAACACTGGAGCTTGAGATATTGCAGTCTTAATATTGCTGAAAGAAATTTTTCGTTCATCATCCCACTTAAATTCAACATCTTTGTGGATCAGTTTTTGTAAGGGTTTGATATTTTCGGTGAAATTGGGGGTGAACTTTCTCACAAAATTGTTTTTCCAAAAGAAGGATTGCATAGCCCTTTTTGTTGTGGGTTAATGAAAGTTGATCTATAGCCCTAATTCATTTTGGGTCTATGTGAATCCCTACTTGAGATATAATATGACCTAATAGTTTCCCTTCCTCGACACCAAAGATAGTTTTCTTAGGGTTTAAAGATATACCATATTTCCTACACCTCTTGAAAATATGGGTTAGGTGTCAGATGTGATCTTATCTATTCTTTGAATACACAGTCACGTCGTCCAAACAAACTACTACACACTTGTTGATTAGTCCCTGAAATTATATGTCCATGGCCCTTTGGAAGGTTTCCCCTGCATTGATTAACCCAAAGGGCATGGATTTATAAGAAAAGGTTTCCCACCTGGTTCGGAAGGTAGTTTTCAATCGGTCTTCCTCTAAAAATAGAACTTGGTTGTAACCTGAAAAACCATCTAGTAGAGAAAAAACCTTGGAACCAAACACAGACTGCAAGAGTTGCTCCATCAGTGGGATTGGGTAGTTGTCCTTTTCTGATGCTCTGTTGAGGTTTCTAAAATCCACACACACACAAATTTCCCCAGACTTTTTCCTTACAAGAACCAAATTTTATACCCATGCGGAGTGTCTAATATGGAAGATAATTGTAGCATCTAGTAATTTCTTTAACTCCTAACACATGAGAGGCTCCGGGGATGGGTGGTAATTCCAGATATTTTGTTGGAAGGGTTTTACTCCGGGTTTTAATGGGATTGTGTGTTGAATGATATGAGTATCTTAAGTCTTCATATCTCAGTAGGAACATGAGGAAACATCTTGATATTCTCTGAAAAGTTTGAGATAGGCCTTCCTTTCTTCTTTAGATATTGTCTTGCAAAGATTTATATTCTTATGGTTTTCCGGGGCTCCTAGATTTATAGTCTCGTACATGGGACATGAACTCCTTGTATTTTTGTTCATTGACCCCTTAAATATTTCCCTTAAGCCAAAAAGTTTTTATAAGTTGGATACCCCTTTCAGTATCATGTGAAACCCCGGTTTGTTAGTCAATTGATCCATTCCATCTCTTTGTACATGGGGATAAGTTTCTACCGGTTGTTCCTAAAATATGTCATCGTCAACAGCTAGATATTTAAAATTTTCATGATAGGTTAAGAATTTTATGATCTTTCCATCTCCTTCAAAGACCTTCCAATGAGAAATATTGTTGGGCACCGATGGTTTCTAGTGTTACACATTCTTTTGGTCACTCTGGTGATGCCTCAATAGTGATGTATCCAGGCTCCCAACAAGGACTTTTTGCCTGAGAAAAGTGGCTCCTGTCTTCTTCCAAAAACATATTTTTAAGATGAGTTCATAGGCTTCCTATGGTCTAGGGTGCGAGAATCCTTCATTCTCGCAGGCCACCCACAGTTAGGGTGTGAAATTCTTGCAATATGCTCCATATATAGGGTACGAACCTATTTTTAAGCTTGGAAAGAAGAAGAGGTCACGAAGGTTCTAGAAGGGGATCTTCTAGAAAATGAGTTGGCATTTGTATGGTTTTCATTCTACTGACTTCTCAGATTTGGTGGGATCATCCTCATCCATGTAACCATCTTTCCTTCTCCTATATATTGAAAGGTTTCTCATGGAAAAGGTTAAGCAATATTGAATGAAAAATTGGTGAAATAATTGTGTGAAGAACCCTGCTTGGAAAGAAGCTTGAAGGCTATATTTGGTCTATCAAGAGAAATTGGATATTCTTCATGCAAGTGCAAAGAAAGTATGTGTGTTGGAACCAAGGGTCACTGAAAGGAATCTTGCAACATCAAGGCGATCAAGTTGTATCTTCTACTTTCATTTAATATAATACAACGGCGTGTTCCTTTCCCATAAAATCACTCTTATTTTATAGCATAACTCCTTGATCATATGCATAAGTTGACATTGAATATACTTTGCTATCTTCACTTTGGTTGGTTTGTGTTGTCTTGGACCTGATCCCATAAGAGCACCGGAGTGAAGCAGGAACAACAGAGACCTAAGGAAGCGATATGAAGATATGTCACTTATTTATTCTCTTTTGTAGATTCAATGACTACAACTTAGGGAAAGAATCTTGTCCTGTCATATTTTGTTCTAGATCTAGGTGGATCTAGGGAGATCTGTTAGTGTTCGCACCTACCGATTTGTCTGATAAAAAAATTGGCAACTCCGCTAGGGATACAACCCATTTTTGGTGATTTTTCCTTGGCCATTTTCTCATAGCTTACCATTTTTCATTCCCATCAATCTTTGAGTCTTGAGGATACCCTTATAGACTCCTTGGATCCAAAATTTCCTTCAAAAATTTTGTCTTTTTCCAAAATTTGCTTGGTTTCAGGCCTTCTCGCACCGCACCCTTATGTAGCCTGTGAGAACCACTAGAGTTCGCATCCTGCAATTCAGTTCAGTGCAAACTTCTCGCACTCTACCTATGTCTATCCTGTGAGAATCCTTGATTCTCACACTGTACTACACTTCCAGCCTTCGAACCCACTTGCAAAATTTTTGGATTAAGTCTCTTGTGCCCTTAGATGCCTATATTTGTTTTTCTATCTAGGAAGAACTTATCTGGCCAGTGATTGAATGATTCTTGACTTCAAATCGCATGAATGATTAAGCTTCTCTTGATCATGTTTTCTCAATTTTTATCTCTTGACCTTTTCGCAACAAGGGTATAATCTTCGGTTTTGAAATCCGAGTGCTTGTTTGGTTGGGAGCCTTTGACTGGTTTAAAATTTGAGATCAATTGTTCTTTTCAATTGCTTATTACTCAGAAAATTGTTACCCATATGCATTTGAAGAGACCGGTCTTGTCAGTTTGTTATTTTTGTCTTCATTGAAAGATTGGTTCGGGTTTTTGTTGTACATTTCCTTTTCGTTCGTTGCTTGTTTTTCTTAGTTCCACCCCTGTTGTTTGGTTTCTAACAAAAAATTAAAGACGTTTTCTTTTTTAAACAACTTTGTATTCAAAAAATATTGGCATTCAAGTACTGAAAAAGAATCAATAGAGAATTTGCATTGTTCATGGTTGTTTGATATTGCATTTCAAATAAGATCATACGTTGTAGTTCACATTGCTCCAAAAAACTCCTCTCTCCCTCCTGTAAATAGGATTCATCGAACAATTTTTTTTGTATCATTCATTCCTATTTATGCATTTTTGGTTCAGAGTCTCACACAACATCGGTTTCATTTCCGTCTCCTTTTGAGTAACAACAGCCTGTAATTTTAAAATTCAACTAGTAACTTTTTCTAGGACTCTTTTACACCAACATTAGCTAGGCTAGAGATTTGGAATAGGTAGTGAGACACACTCTCCAAAGCACAAAACATACAATGTCATCTTGTGATAAGGAGTGTCAAATTCCATTTGTAGCATTTTGTCCTAGGAAGCCCTTCTCACACAATGGTCAAACCCAAGGTTGCATTGAGATTGACAAAGTTACTCACCCTTCTTTGTTGATATCCGTGTAGAGATTTCACATATTACAGGGGTCACTTGAAGGTATACCCACAATGATGAGTGGAAGCCACTCAAGATGATCTCAGGCTAGATACCCTACCCTTGCATGTGGATAGGACTGTCGACTGTTCCCCCAGGCGTCATTGTTGTTGGTGGTAACCTTAGTAGCCTATCTTCTTAGGGTCTTACACAAGGTTACTATAAAGGGGCAAGTATTCACAGTACCTGGAATCGACATTGTCCAAAATCACTCGGGATCCTTGGAGGGTATACCCATGATTATGTGTGGGAGCTTGCACCAGGGTGTAAGTCCGTTAAGTAGGTCATCAACGTAACTTTTCCACCCTAGCCCAGCCCCTTCTTGTCTCATCGTCGCGATGTTGGATTTCATCATCAACTAGTGACTTCAGAATTGGAAGGTCTTGTTTGCTTGGTTTTGCTTCCTAGATTTTACTAGCACATGTTGTTTGTTTACCCAATTTGGCCATAGAATTTCTTTCGTAAGATTCTAACTTGATCATAATTGACCCTCCATGCCATTCACATAGAATGCAAGGCCTACCCCTAGAAGATCTATAAGGTTCTCAACCCTTGTCTACCAACCCAATGGAGGGCTCTCCTCAACAGAGTGAAGTCCAAGATGTCGCCACTCCACAAGTGGAAAGAACTAACTCTTAAAAACGGTTCTGAATCACTAATTCTCGAGAATACTTCTGAATTCCTACCAACTCTGAGAGACGTATTGTTCGAGTGAATTCTTTCAGAGATCTAGTTGTTCAGTCTTCTGGATCACCAACCGGACCTTTCATAGGACCTGAAGGTCAAGATCATTTTTGGACTACTGGCATTTTTAGACGGGATCTCTTTGGCTCGGGAGCAAGCATTGATATCACTGTCACACCTGAGTTGCCTGAAACATCTTATCTAGGCACAGTACCTTTTACTACTGCCTATTATTTTCCTAGTATAGACACCCCGCCAGTTAACCACATCTTGACTCTCCCTCTACAAACGGTCCATTACACAATGGTCCCTAATACTACAAATCCTCACACCAGGATTACAACGGTTGGCCAGTCTCCCATTGGAACACCGCTTTCTCCTAGAAACACCCCGCCACTTCCACCTGGATATCATGCATTGAATGCTTCTATTCCCGCTCCTACACAAATCTCATCCGGGACTCCTGGCGGTTCCACTCCTTCTAGGAACCATCTTCCCGGTTTCATTTCGACACTTCCTCCACCCACTTTCAGAGGACCTCTTCCATCCTCTATCAGAGGCACTGATCCTAGTGGCACCATTCCATCGCTCACACTGAATTACCAGATGACTGTTGGTGGACATTTTCACCAAGGAGGCCAAACTCAACCCCCTTTTGCAGGACAAATCCCAACCGGGACGCAACCCCCGATTGGAGGGAAACCCCTGTCGAACCCAGACTATGGACAAAACATACCTCCATCCTTGGCCCAATATTGGAATCATTTTATCCAACATAATCCTCTCTCGACTAGGGGGAAACAACCTCAGGCTAGCTCCGTCATACCCCCTAGTATAGGCCAACCCTATCCAAGTACGTCTAATCCTATTTGGGGCTTGACTGCTCCACCCCACGCCCTTGTTCAAGGGTACAAACCTATGAATTACTTACTTCCACACCAACAATTAAATATGCCTGGATATTCACATTATATGCAAATTGCTTATGGTCCCACTGGTTTACCGAGGGGACTTCCCCCCCAAAGTCACCAGTACCTGCATGTGAATAGACAATTACCTTTATTATCCACCATGGATCTCCTGGATCTATCGAGAATTTTAAATGATTCGATCCGTCACTCTCCTCAATGGCCCACCATACCGGCCAAACTACCATCTGATATACCTAAATTTGATGGTAAGCCAGCAGAGGACCCAAACAATCATGTAATGACTTTTCACCTCTGTTTCTCATCCAACTCCTTGATGGATGACTCTATTCATTTATGCCTTTTTCAGTGAACCCTCACAGGTTCCCCCGTGAAGTGGTATATAGAATTACCACGAGGCTTCTTCACCGAATTCAACACCCTTGCTATGGCTTTCCTCACCCATTACCAGTTACCGATTCGCTACGAAATGAGAACGGAGTTTTTGATTTCTTTCAAACAAACTAAGGCCACTCATATCTCTGATCACATTCATGAGTGGCGACAAATAAGGCGTCTCATCAAACTCGAACTTCCTGATCAGTTGTTGGCAGAGTGGTTCACAAAATCATTCATGAATGACATCGGTCATGACATTGCCATGGGTGGAGTAGTCACCGAAGAACAGGAAATAATTCGTGCCCAATACCTAGACCTTGTTTACTCACAAACAGGTACTCTTTTCGACTTACTCCCTGACATGCCTCGTTCTTCTACTTATGCCACTTCAACCACTCCCGTTACTTCTCATGCAGCTGACGGTGTGATTGGCACTTTCCATGCCCAACTACATTCCATCCAGACCTCTAGCAACAATCCCAAACCCATTTCTTCTAATGTTCAAAATGCTCTGTCTCCTACCCCTCCCACCGAAAAGACTTCTGAGGTAAATTTTGTCCAATCTACCCCCACCGGCCAAAAAAAAATCCAGAAAAGGAAAGGGTAAGAATAAGGAGGACATAAATAATTCGCAAACTGAGAAAACTAAAACACCCTTGTTGATGATAGAGATAAGTGCAAACCTCGATACCCTTGTCTTATCTGTGGTGATGACCACTACACTAAGGATTGTCCACGACAAGTCGAGGTTACTAAGTTCCTTCAAGGGACCACGAAACCCCCCACTCTGGCCATTTTGTCACAACCCTTCCCGTCTCAACAACAAGCCCAATTGGTCATTCATGACCAACCTTCCCCCTCCAATACATCCTATGTCTTAATGTGTACAGGTGATTCAAAGAAGAATGACATCACACTTACCACTCGAGCCAAAGATTATTCTTCCTCCAAAGAGACGGTTGATGCGACACCTCCTTCGATGGTCCAACCATCTCCCATGACTCCACCTACTAACGGTCCTCTTCATCTCGAATGACTGAGATTAGATACAGTTCTTCACCCTCCTCCAAAGGGTGTTGTTCAAAAATTGGCTTTCAATCCTCATGCACGTGCTGCCCAGAAATACAGTATAGTCGAAGATATGGCCCAAGCACCATCCGCATTGTCATCCCTCGAAGTCCTTCAGAGTTGTCCTATACAAAGGAAGGCATTGTTGAAAGATATTGGTGGAATTGACCCTACAGATACAAATTTAATAATTTTTGACTTGGAAGATCACATTCCTAGGTTACCCCCTCAACTTGCCTTCCAAATACAAGTTATTATCTCCGACTAAAAAATTTGTAGAACGGTTATTGATGAGTGTGCCTCGACTTGTGTCATGTCTATTACCTGTTGGAAATCCATCGGCTCTCCTCATTTGACTAAATCCAACAACACACTCAAAGCCTTCAATGGCTATGGTTTTAATCCTTACGGTGTCCTCCCTTTGTTGCCTATTACGTTAGAAGGAAAAACGGTCCAAGTTGAAGTGGAGGCTTTTGACGCTCCTCTCGATTAAAACCTTCTACTTGGTCGTAGTTGGATTGATTCCATGCGAGCAGTTGTGTCGACTCTTTTTTGTGTTGTGTGTTTCCCACATCAAGGAAAAGTAGTGACCATCGACCAATTGGCCTTCTTCCACTCCGATACATGTACTGGCAACATACCGTTCATTGCAACCCACCCCCCCAGATAAGAAAACATCGGTGTGGGTATTCTTAAATATTCCTCGTTGATGGGAACTTTCCCCATCCCACCACCCGATGTTCCACATCTGTTTGTCATCTCGATCAACATGATATCCACTTCCATTCATGGAACCCCTACGTCTTATGACCCATGGATGGTACCCAACCAAGGAGATCATCTTCAATATGGAAATGAAATGCCACTAAATCCAATTAAATCCGCTTATCAAGCCATTCAATTGGAAACCCCTTCGACCCCCTCTCTTGGTGATTTATCTCCAAATCCATTCCGCGTCATTTTTCCCATGGATGAGATGATTATGTCTGTTATGTCCATGGAAGACACCCCTTGGGATGATGGACATCATCGTTCCATCCTCTTCTTGGAACAACACACCATCGAGGGTTACCAAGGGATCTCGACCCCATCAACCATTGTCGTCATTTCTACAGTTCCCAAGTCTACACATGATCTATTCTACAAAGGGAACTTAAGTAACATCTCACCCACCATCCCCCTCGACATCTCCATAAAACCTGGAATTTTCAAAAATGTGCATATCGGAGCTTCGTGTTCCCATGACGAAGTTGTCACCTACAAGTCTCTTTTCCAAGAATTTTTTGACGTATTCACTTGGAGCTATGAAGAAATGTCAGGTATTGACCCCGACATTGTGATACATGAAATTAAGACATACCCAGACACTAAACCCATCCGGAAATGACTTCGTCTGGTCCATACATGTGAAGCATCCACTATCAAGCTTAAAGTTGAGAAACGTCTTAAGGTTGGTTTCATTTACCCAGTGGCTCTAACTGACTCGGTTTCCAATCTTGTTCCAATTGATAATAAACAAGGCACAATCTGTGTTTGAGTTGATTATAGGGACATTAACAAATCTTGTCCTAATGACAACTTTCCTACCCCCTTCGTGGACCAGATCATCGACGATTGTGCTGGAAGCGAAATCTTCTCTCTGATGGATGGTTTCTTCGGATATAATCAAATCAATATCGTACTAGCGGATCAACATAAGACCTCTTTTATTTGTCCTTGGGGCCCTTTCACCTATCGAAAACTCCCATTCGGTTTAAAGAATGTCGGTGCAACTTTTCAATGTGTTATGTCTTACGCCTTTCATGACATAAAGCACATTGTGCAACCATATCTCGATGATTTACCTGCTCATTCCATGCACCGTGTAGATAATCTAATACACCTCCGTGCTATTTTCCTTCGATGTCGATTTTACCATATATGCTTGCATCCCCACAAATGTGTTTTCTGCATATAATCCAACCGACTTCTGGGCTTTATTGTTTCACATCAAGGGATCCGAGTAGATCCTTTGAAGGCCAAGGCGATTCTCAATCTCCCTCCTCCTACCTCGCTTTGCCAGTTACAAGGTTTGCAAGGGAAGGAAACCTTTCTTCATCGTTTCATCCCAAACTATGCTAAGATAACTCTTGGATTTATGCAACTGCTCAATAAAGGTTCTGAGTTCATATGGGATACTACTACCAACAAAGATTTTGAACCTTTGAAACTATCTTTGACACCTACCCCACTACTCTCCCCTCTTGATTACAGTCGGGATTATTTCCTTTACCTCACAACCTTGGACTATACCATCACTATGGTTCTCGTCCAAGAGGATGATTCTCATGATGAACATGTCATTTATTACTTGATTCAGAGTCTCATGACTACCGAAACCAAGTATTTACATGTTGAAAAACTGGCCTTGGCAGCCATCCAAGTTGTTCAACGTTTTTGTCACTATATCCTCTCTTGCAAGACTACGATAATTTCTAACTGCAACCCTATGCAGCACCTTCTTACACTCCATCTTTTAGGGGACAAATACTCCAAATGGATCGTAATACTCCAAGAGTTTGACTTAGAATTCAAATGCTCTAAGTCTAAGAAATCCTTGGTGTTTGTCGATTTGATATGCGACCTTCCCTGCTCTAAGATGGAAAATGTAGCAGTCGATTCATTACCCAATGAATCCATTTTCCTGATTAGTTCCAATGACCTTTGGTATGGAGATATCATCATATATCTCCAGACCCAGATTTTCCAGACCAATTTGTCTAGCACTAACCTTCGTCGAATACGCTACCAAGCCTGTCAGTATATTATCCTCGGTCATACTCTTTATGATCGTGGGATTGACATCATTTTTCGACACTGCCTCACGTTTGACGAAGATGAGAAAGCCCTCAATGACTGCCATTCTAGAGCCTGTGGTGGTCACATGTCTGGGTATGCTACTACCCAGAAGATCTTATGAGCAGGGTATTTTTGGCCTTCTTTATTCAACGATTATATAATTGCCATCCAAAAATGCCACGCTTGCGAAACCTACAACAATAAAATCCGATCACACCCTGCTCCTCTACACCCTGTGGTCTCCGTTGGTCCTTTTGCGAAATGGGGTATCGATTTCATGACATGTCACCCTCACTCGGTTGGGGGTCATGGATACATTATTGTAGTCGTAGATTATTTTACGAAATGGGTTGAGGCGATGTCGACATTTGACAATACTGGAAAGACTGCAACATTATTCATATTCAATCACGTCATATCTCATTTTTTTGTTCCTTAGGCCATCGTTGTTGATCACGGTAGCCACTTTAGAAACTTCATGATGTCCGAACTCACTGAAACGTTGGGTCTTCGCCATGAAAACTCAAAACCCTATTACCCACAATCCAACAGCCAAGTTGAAGCAATAAACAAGGTCCTCATTACCATGCTTCAACGAATGATAGGGATTCACAAAACGAGTTGGCACACAATGTTGTTTTCAACATTATGGGCTTACCGGACGTCCGTTAAGTCTTCTACCAGTTTTACACCATTCCAATTATTTTATGGTCTAGAATCCATCTTGTCGATTGAATGTGAGATACCCTCCCTAAAACTAGTTGTCGAACTTATCCTGAACACTTCTGTCGAAGAAGAACATCTGTTGTATCTTATGCAATTAGATGAAACCCATCGCGATGCCACCCTAGTTATAGAATCCCAGAAGAAATGCATCAAAACCCAATACGACAAACATGCCAGGCCACGCATTTTCTCCGAAGGTGATCTCGTTCTTCTGTACGAACAAGATAGGGATATGCTAGGAGATGGAAAACTTGAAGCTATGTGGCGAGGTCCTTATATCGTCGGACGAGTTTTGGAGAAAGGATCTTAGGAGTTGGTAGAATACGACGGTATCCCTTTGAGTGAACCTAGAAATGGGTTGTACTTAAATAAGTACTATTCCTAAGATCACCTGTGCATGAGTGCTTGTATTTTATTGTATCATACTTCTTTTGTGTTATTGTAGTATGCTTTTTTGTTATCTAGTCTCTTCCCTCAACCGCTTATGTTATGTTGTGCTTGGTTTCCATATGTCAAAGTCTTCGCTACCCCACATTGGCTTCGCCGATGGCGCTAGCCATAGTACTTAGAACCTTGCTTCTTCTGCATGGGCAATTTATGCACCTACAAATGAACTCATCAGTTTGCGAGGTGTGTGCCTGGGTCGTGCAACCAATAATCTTGTAGAATATAACGTCATCATCGAATTGTTGATTAATGTTATTTCGCTTGGCATCCTCCACTTGGTTATATGACTTGATTCACAGCTAGTAGTACTGCAGCTAAGTAATGTCTATGCCATTCAAAGTCCTACTTTATTATGGGTATATTTACGAATTCATCTCTTGGAACATTATTTTTATTATATTGAGTATCAACACTTTCCTAGATGTCTAAATACATTGACTGATGCATTAGCTAACTATGTGTTAGATAGGCATTTGAGCAATTTATAAACCAATCACACATTACATTTATAACACAACACAAGATAAGTCGGTAGAAGCCGTATATATGTATATAACGATCAAAACATTTTACAAAAAGTTTCTGTCCAAGGACCAAAATCTCAAAATACGAAGCCCATTGCTTCTACAAAATAGCGTCACGGATGACGCTCATGATAACAAACGACTGCTCGGGCCACTCTATGAAGCAGTCGGCTGATAGACTCGGAAACCCCCATAGTATGGCGCTGGTAACGTGTAGGGATCTCCCCAATAGCCATATCTGGGATGTCAGCAGTCAACCCCTCTAAGTTCTACTCCACTGCCTCATAGTCTTTGGCATCCCATCTCACCACTGGAGAAGCCTCTCCTCATCGTTGAATAGGAGACGTTCCCGGAGGTCGATATGGCCCCGCATCTGTGTCATCAAAAAGATATTGTTTTGATTAGTCCTTGGATAAACACAAAAAGCATTCCATATGATAAAAATTATAAAAAACATTTGAAAAGAACAAAATGTGTACTTCTTACCTAAATCACCCCACTGAGCATCCTCAGGCAGGGCCAAATATGGATCCCCTCAGAAATCCAAACCAACATATGCATAGTCATCAATCATTAGCATCTAGGGCTGCAACCAATCAAAAAATGAATCATTTTACTTGATGATGGGCCCAGCTACGTGTCGGGCCATGAGGGTACACCACCTCAGCATCCTTAGATCCTGTGGGGCTTAAAAACCCTAATCAACTTGTAGTCTCAGCAATGAGACCCTCTCGAGGAAGAAGGACACCAAAAGTGATCTATACCCAAACTTCTTTAAGTTTCCCCTTCTTCACTTCATTAATTTCCTCTTCATACTATGGAGGACTGCATCCGACCAGTTGAAGACCCAAGGCTCTATGCACTCTATCGCATATTGGAAGTAGCTCTGGAGAGCCATATGTGGAGCCGCACTCCCGGCCATGTGTTCTATAGTGAATAAGATGGTTCACAGGGTCAAGTCTTGGACCCCCCAAATGGCAACCTTTCCCTTGCTTCTTTCTACCTCAGGAACACAATATCAGCGACAATACTCACTCATAGGGAGTCTGATGCCTCAGCCACCGGTCAAGCTAGTGTGGTACCCACGCCATGATAACCCTGTTAGGAAATAGATATCCTCGATATCTAGGGTTAACGTGTGGACTCTCACGTGAAACAACTGTTGGCCCATGTCCCACATATGAACCAGGTATTCCAACAATCTAAGTTGGGTCGTCATGCCTAGAATCTTGAAGAATTTCAAGAGCCCGCAGTCTCGTAGGGCAGCGACGGTACCCAGGTCATTCCTGACAATGGAATCCTCCTCCTCATGTTCTCTTTCTCGCCACTCCAGCATTATGATGGTCAAATACGAGCACAAAATACATAAGAGAAGGGTCAACAACTTATTTCAAACCTCGACCTAATTTTGATTGAGCAATAGACAATTTTAAAATTCATTTTTTAGCCCCCACAAGTGCCCCTTTAGCACAGTGCGAGATTTTCACAGGTTCCCTTAAGGCCACCTGTGAGAATCCTAGATTCTCGTAGGTCCTGCATGGCCAACCTGCGAGAATGCTCGGGTGCAAGTTATGGCCATAAAATGGACCTAAAACCCTGAAAATTGCCAATAAAAACTAAAAAAAAACCATGGAAAATGTGAGAGATCAAGAGCTTACCTTATTGGTGGAGACAGTTCACCAAATGGTCACTTGTGCCTCCCGCCATCGAGCAAAGAAATTTGGGGGAAAATGAGGTGTATTGGGCAAAGTTTTTGGCAAAATCACAATGAAATGGTAAAAGCCCTTTTTACCCATATTTATTCATTTTTTACCATTTTTGTTGATTTTTTATATTATTTTGTCTATAAAACCTAATGCCCTAATAGTCCTATGAGTGTGGTTTTTGCAGATATAGAAACTTTGATGTCCAAATGAAGGAGTATGGGTGTTTTTTCTTTTTGTCGCATGTACGACTACTTTTTAGGGTTTTTAGAAAAACCTCGAGCTTAGTCTTAGTTCGTTCTCGCGCTCGAAAATATATGAGAACGTAACCAAGTATACTTTTTATCATCTTTTCATACTCGTATGGTAACATGAAAACGACGACCCTAGAGGAGTATCTTTTAAGCTCTTTTCACACTCCGTAAAAACGAAACGATTTTCGAGCAATCTTGTTCTCTTCATGCTCGTTAAAGTATCTGAAGAAAACGTTCGATGGGCGATAGTTTATCAGTTTTTCGGTCTCGTCGGATTTATTTATGAAAAAGGAACTGGGAGAGTTCTCTTTAAGTGTTTTTCAGACTCTCAAAACATGAAAAACTCCCGAGTTTTCTATCCTTGGACTCGTTAAATAAACATCGACAGACCCATAATGGGACCGAACCACTCCTTTCTAGGGTTCGTTAAACATACTCCGACGGACTCGTCCGAAGGATGACATTACATCAACAAGCATATGTTATCCTCCTCAAGATTGCATAAAAATAAAGAGGTACTCGCCAGAAATGGTGGGGGAAATTTTGGGAAAGGGATGTGTTTTCGTATTCATATTAATGGCAGTAAGCATCGCTCTTGAACATGACACCCCCTATTTGTCATTTGAATTTGGGTTGGGAAATCCATTTGTCTCTCGTTCAACTTGCTACAAGGTCATATCTTGGGTCATCTTTGAGTCAGTTCTTCCAAGTCCTTGGTCGTGTCACTCATATGTTCAAGAGAATTTCACCCATGCCCCCTATTGAGTCGGCCATCTACAGTTGTCCATTCTTACTATGTCAACCTTCCTTGTGTTTGTTTCAACATGTATTCATACTCTGTTTCATCCTCAAAATATGTTTCTTATTTCATGTCATTGATGGGGGATACATCAAGGCCCTCCTATGACAAGTCTTGTTCTGTCGACTCCAACTCATTATCCGGAAACAAGACTTAGAAATCATCTGGTACATTGGAACTTTCATGCCTCAATGACAGGTTTCCTCGCTTTCGACAGTGGGTTTTCATTATTGACCCTTGATTGGGAGGTTTCGTCGAGTGTTCGACCTCAAATCATTTATTCACATTCGTTGGATTGCACTAGTGTACCTTGGGAGTCATTGGCATTAATGGTGATTTCCCTTGGATTTGTTAATGGTTTCATCAATGATCGATAATCAAGTGGTTTCTACCATTTTCAACTTCAGCACATGTAATCGTATGGCTAAATTCGTACTTTCAAGTGACGGGATTGAAGACCCTGGATCTCATCTTTTTTATCCAGGCTATGACGGAGTATGTATGATTTGCATCGGAACATAGATCCACTTTGTATGTCATGTGGCTATGTCGTCTTAATTTAAGTCTTCTCGCATAGATCCACAGTGTATTCCTGGTGGCTATGAAACATTTTGATGGCATGGATCCATGGTGTATGATTGGTGGCTATGACCTACATTTATGATTTCATTCATTTGTGATCTGAGTATGGGAATGCCTAACTCATAATTGGTATTATATTCTACAGATGCTTGGTTGTTTGCAGGTTTCCGATTAGGTGCGCTCCTAGTTTCCGACGCACACACATAGTTTACAAAGTATTTCAGCTATCATGGGTTCCAACCTCTTACTTTGGGGGGCATTCTTTGGGGGGATGTCTCAACAGTGATGTATCCAGGCTCCTAACAAGGACTTTTTGCCTGAGAAAAGTGGCTCTTGTCTTCTTCCAAAAACATATTTTTAAGATGAGTTCGTAGGCTGCCTATGGTCTAGGGTGTGAGAATCCTTCATTCTCGTAGACCACCCACACTTAGGGTGCGAAATTCTCATAGTATGCTCCATATATATGGTGCAAACCTGTTTTTAAGCTTGGAAAGAAGAATAGGTCACGAAGGTTCTAGAAGGGGATCTTCTAGAAAATGAGTTGGCATTCGTATGGTTGTCATTCTACTGACTTCTCAGATTTGGTGGGATCATCCTCATCCATGTAACTATCTCTCCTTCTCCTATATATTGAAAGGTTTCTCATGTAAAAGGTTAAACAATATTGAATGAAGAATTGGTGAAAGAATTGTGTGAAAAACCCTGCTTGGAAAGAAGCTTGAAGGCTCTATTTGGTCTATCAAGAGGAATTGGATCTTCTTCATGAAAGTGCAGAGCAGGTGTGTTTGTTAGAACCATGATTCAGTGAAAGGAATCTTGCAACATCAAGGCAATCAGGTTGTATCTTCTACTTTCATTTAATATAATACAGCAGCATGTCCCTTTCCCATAAAATCACTCTTGTTTTATAGCATAACTCCTTGATCATATGCATAAGTTGACATTGAATATACTTTTCTATCTTCACTTTGATTGGTTTTTGTTGTCTTGGAACTAATCCCACAAGAGCACTGAAGTGAAGCGGGAACAACAGAGACCTAAGGAAGCGATATAAAGGTATGTCACTTATTTATTCTCTTTAGTAGATTCAATGACTACAACTTAGGGAAAGAGTCTTATCCTGTCATGTTTTGTTCTAGATCCAGGGGGATCTAGGGAGATCTGTTAGTGTTTTCACCTACTGATTTATCCGATAACACTAGAGTATCCCCACAGTGAACCAGGAGGATTCATATTCTTCTAAAGGGGACATCCTTGAGGCAGCGGTGGCCAAGGAATCCGAAAGAGTGTTCATTGTTCTAAGGATTGATGTAATGTTGAAGGCTTCAAATTGTTCTATTAGTCTGTACACTTCCTATTGATAATTCCTTTGGTGGGGAGAGTTGTAGTGTATAGTGTTCCTTACCTATCTAACGATGATTTCAGAGTCTCCAAAAACCTTTAGTTCTTTAACATTTAACTCTATGTCTTTCTTTATCCCTTGTACTAGAGCTTCATACTCGACAGTGTTGTTTGTGCATTCAAATTCTAGTCTGCAGGAGAAAAAAATTTGTTTACCTTTAGGATCAATGAGGATACACCTCGCTCCTAATCCTTCTTGTGACTTAGACCCATCAAAGTACAAGGTCCAAACTTGTGAGAGAAAACCATTAGTTTCTTTTTTCCTACCACATTCCTCCTTTCCTCCTATCTTCTTTGTGGTTTTTAACATAGGTTCTAGACAAAAGACAGTTTCTTCTCCCATCGTCGGAAAATTTTCTGGAAAATTCTTTTTTTATTTTTGAGTAAGAGGGACATCAGATGAGAGAGGGGGGAAATTATTGAAATCAAATTCACAGGAATAATTTCCTAGTATGGGGAAATATTTCGAAGAGGATTTGTTGAGGGCTTCTAGGTCGGTGACAATATGTTTTAGATATCTTTCCCTATCGATCTTAATCATATTTGTGTGTCCCTTTAATGTCAACCAAAGGTCTGCCCAGTCTACACTAAAGTATCTGTTCAAATTCTCGTACCAGTCTCGACTAAGTAATAGTCCATAAGATTCTGGTATATCTACTACAATGATGTCAATTACTTTAAAACAATTTGGGTGTGTCGCCATTCTGATCATGAAATCCTTGAGTTCTCCCATAACTCTCACATGAGTTATGTCTAGTTGTATCAAATGTTTATCACTTTTGAGAGGGACTGTGTTTAATTTCTTGTATATAGATAATGGAATAACATTAGAGGATGCCCCTGAGTCAACCAAACAATTATGGAGGTTTTTGTTGAAGACTTCAAATGTCAAGAGGAATGGTGGGACAAAAGGATTTCCCTTTTTATCTCCAGAGCAAGCATTTACAATTGTCTTATTTCTTATATCTCAAAGGGATGGATTTTCTCCTTGTTCAGTTCTTTTTATAGGATTTTCTACTGACTTAAAATATTGTAACAACAATTCCTTTTGTTGGGGGATTATATACATGTCCATGACCGGTATATTTTCTTTCAATTTTATCAAATATTCTACTATGTTGTAGTCTAGCTTGGGTGATTCTCATGTATGGATGTTTATAGGATTTCTTTGGGAGACAAAAGATTCTTTTGGGTGATCGGATGTTTGTTTTCTCTTGATGTGTGGGCAATGGTGAGGCCATTTGAGACTGGGTTACCCCTACTTAGTGTTTGCACAACCAAGACCTCCGTGGGTGGTTATTTAACCTCAAATAGATCATCAAAAGGCATTAGTAGGTCAGGGTCCCATATCAGCATGGTTGTTTCTTCCGATGGATCAACTTCTTCCTGATTAGAAATATTCGTAGTTGAGTCACTTGCTTGTCTGTTAAGAGAAAATCTGTCTAGGAACTGGTTGGCCATCAAATTCATGGCATGCACCCATTGTGGACAGTCTCTTTCATAATGTTTCTCTTGGTGATTGTTACAGAAAGAGTCGGACGCCACATTTCCCAGGTCGATGTTTAAGTTGGATGGGGGAGTTTCAAGTGCTTTGAACGGTTGATTTATTTTAAAAAATGGTTTATAGGGATTTTAGCCTTGGTTTCCTTCCCCTGCACTTCTTTACATGTCTATGATTTTGTTTGAAAACTTATTAATCATTCGTTGTAGGTCTTTTATGTATCCACTTCCTTTCTCTGGACCTCGTTCTGTTTGCTTCCCTGGGGTCTAGTCAAAAATATTCCTCTCCTGGGCGGAGGTTGAGCTTCCTTCTTAACTAATGAGACCTGGAATTCTTTACATGCCTTCATTTGGAATTCTATTGTTTTGTATTCCTCAAAATTCTTAGCTAGGGTTGTTTTGGCAGCCCATTTTACAAACATGGAAATGGAAGCAGGGAGAGAATTAGAAAATACTTCAATTTGCAACTCTTGAGTGGGTTTATCTTCGGGTTGAAATTTGTTTATGATAGTGGTGAATCATTGATTTAGGTCTTTAAACTTCTCCTCTGAACTCATGGTGGCATCGAAAAACTCAACCATCATAGCTCCTGTAGTGGTTTCTTCTGCAAATTTGTCTAAAAAATCCTTTTGAAACTTCATCCAACTAGTTATGGACCCTACAGGCAAGTTAAAATACCACGTGGAGGCCAAATTCTCAAAAGTATAGGGAAAATATTGCATACTACATATTCATGTTGGACATTCATCAGTATAATAGCTAGCATGAATTTTTTTATATGGTCTTCAGGAAATCCTAAGGTTTCAGGGTCAAATTTAGGGAGTAACTTTTCTGGATGTCGGGGAAGGTTATGTAGTTGTCCGGGGATTTCCAGAGAATATATAGCCAACCAAGTTTGATTATTCTGAGGTGGGTTTCCCCTGTATTCATTATGATCATTGTTATCTTCCATGTCGTCTGGCTCTAAAACTAAGAGTTCTTAGTTAAACCCTTCTTTTTTAGATTCAAAATCGTCGGGCTCTGAACAACTACCAACTAGTGTTTCGGGGATTAGATTGAGGGTCTGTTTCATCTCAGTGAGGGATAAATATATCAGGTCTTCTACTGTGTGGAAAAAAACATGGTCGGGGGTGTCGACCATTCGTATGCTTACTTGTTTTATACAAGGAAGTAACAGAGCTAAGGGTACTGCTCCAATTTGTTGAGCATAAGCTCTTGTGATTCTTCTAAACTAGTTCAACTCCTCGTGGGGAAGAACTTAAGGTATTTTGGGGAATAAATGTTCCTCCTCTTGCTGGGGTGAGTTACTCATTCCAGGAGTATTGAGTGTATGTGGTTTGTCTTGAGAATGACTAGCCATTCATGTGGGTTTTTTTGAATCTACAAGTTGTGTGAAATATTATATCAAAAATATTGTCATTCATTCATTCTTCAGGCCCTCCTTATAGTGCCAATTCTGTTGAGGGGTCCTAAATCACTATCTCAACAGTGGGAACCAAACCTGTCACTGAGGCCCAATTAGAATCTACAACATTTGATAGTGGAATGTTTCTCCATATATTGAGATCCAACCAATTAATCAATGGGATTTACATAGTGATTTACATGATACCTTCTCATGAAAACTCCTCCTTCAGTTTGAACATTTTTTTTTTCTCTTATAGGTGGTTATGATAAAATATAAGTGTTGGTGTAAAGCAACTGGGTAAAGGGAAAGGGGGGGAAATTAACTAATGAAGAAGGTTGAGCTCAAGATAATCCTTGTGCTCAATCATGAATACAAAGATTTTCACACCTACGACAAGCCTGGTACTAATAAATCAACTTGTTGGTATTTCAATTATTGACTGAGGTACAATTATCGAAAGAAAACATACATGCAATAAAACAATGGCAAGAAAATTAGTTTCCATAGCTCTAATCACTAATCAGACATTAACACAATGATTTTATTTCCATCATTAGAGATAAGAACTATAAAAATATTGAATCATCTAACTTATCAATAGATTCAGAAATTCTTACTCATTACAACATCCATTCATGAGATAAATTTAGAAGTAATTCATCCTTATGATCCAGTCACACACATCTTTGATGTAAAAAAGAAACTTGTCTCTGGTCCTAAACAAGACTTGTCAATTAAGGTAGTTCTAAAATAGTTATTTACAATTCCAAAAATGAGGGTCTTTGCAAAAACCATCGACCACTTCTAACAGGTCAATCCTCTTATTTATAACAAATTATCAACTAAAAATAACTATCAAAAGTGAAAGATAATTAAAACAAAACATCACCACATGGATATTTCATCTCTCAGTCTTCTAAGAGTCATCAAATGGTTTCAATTGATGGATGACTCTTCTCATACTCTGACCATTTGACAAAGATTTCCCTGCATGTGTTGGCATACAGGAATCTGTGTTGGTCCATCGGGGCCGAAAGGATCTCCTTTATCTACACTGCCTATGCCCAATACTTGACTACTTTAACACTTAACTATTGTAAAATTGTCTGAGCCTTGATCGAGTGCTCCATGAATTGTTTTACTTGACCTGGCACCATGTTTTCCACCTTTGTTATCTATACAGTCCATGATGAGTCTTGTTTTGCATGTAGTTTGACAATGTCATGCAAGTCGACAAAATCCTCAAGTGCGCCAAATTGTGGGAGATCGATGTCTATCATCACCCGATTGATCTTGGTCAAGATCCTTTTGCAATAGGTACATTTCTCTTGAATATCCCGCTGAGGTTCTTAGGCCATCTTAACCCACTATTTGACAAACTTCCTTATATGGTCGATGTTGGTGTCCCTCAACATCCGAATGTTTTTCTCTTCAGCATCTTAACCCTTTTAAATCGTGTTTATGTAATAAATTCTTTACAACACTTGGTGGGCCTTCTCATACCATATTTCCATGTCTTTTCACGTCACTAGCACCATAAGGGTGTCTTCTTGGAAATTGGCCAGCTCCTCTTCATCTTTCCTTGCTCTATCCAGGGTGAAATTTTTTATTTCCATCCTTGGGCTGATATGCTTAGACGTCTTGGCATTCTCCGTGATGATCAATTCATACTCTATGGTGATGAGGATGAAACTATCCAAAGTAATCCTCATTTTCTTAGTGGTTCTCCTCATGATCTATTTCTTCTTTCGGTCGTAGAAAATGGCTTGTATATCAATGACCTCATCCACAGGTTCATGGATTTATTGTTCTCCCCAAGTAAGAGTGTTTCCCAGGCTCTTGACGGTATATATTTGTTCAAGAATGGGATCAAGAACCTATTTTGGATGTTATTATGGCTTGGCCTCTAGTTGTTTCTCATCGAGTGGTAAAGTACTGGTCAAAAATGAGGAATCAAGGGTAGGTTCGGTACTTACTTGGTAATTGATAGTTGAAATGTCGATTTTCTATTGTGTGATTTCTCCTTCTTTTTCGAGCGATCCTGGCTCATCCATCGATCCATCCATTGGGATTCCCATTATGTCGAGTGGCTCATCTTCTGAGGCACTTTCCACCTCATGCTCATCCTGCAGTTCACTCTAACTTGAAGCATTTGGACCCGAGGTGAATGCCTTCTTAGGTTCAGTTTGCTTTGTGATTTTCATCGGAGTGACCAAGGAAACCTTTAATCTCTCCTCATCTTCGTAAATGGTTATTATATCGAACAAGGTATTTGGTGTAATTTTTCTCCCTGATGTCCTCACTATCTCAGGTTGAGATGAAACTTCCCCTGGTGATCCAACCTGTGGTGTTGAAGCTTCAAGGTTATCTGACCCGGTGGTTTCTTCAATCTGTATTAGCTTTGAGTCACTTGGTCCTCTCCATATTTTGATTGGGTTGTCGGTAGGAAACTTCATCATATCTATGAGATTTGATTCATTATTTAACTAATTAATGACTTACTATTCCTTTGGAATCAAGAACAATCCCCTTCTCTGCGCCTCTGATGTCTCTACCGCTATGATTTCTTCCCTGGCTTTGAGGGCCTCTTAAGAAGACTGATCTATTGTTTCCACCTATTCATCCACACTTATGGTCTTGACCCTAGTCATGTTTTGGTTTTCCATCCTCTGCACTACCTCATTCCAGTCCTGAGTGTTCTCTGTGAAGACTTTGTTTTCAAACTTATCGTGAGCATACGACCAACAGGATGATACTTGTGAAACATGTTGAAGGACCAATCCTTTGGGGTTATGCTTGATAAATAATCATGTTAGGAACCTAAATTCAAGTTGGATCAACCCTTCTTGTTTGGCTTGAGTAGTATCCTTTACCAGATAGAACCGCACAGGGAAACCGTAGGGTATGAAGGCTTGTTTCTTGCATTTGACCAATGTGGTGTTATAGCCCTGCAGGATGGTATGATAACAAATTTTTGCCATGATGAGTCAGTCTGGGACATGAGATGGTAGGAGATGTGGTGCTCCAGTGGCCCCAAACACCTGATGTAGGTTGAGTTCTCTTCCAAGTACCAATGCCCTACCTTGGCTACCATTTTCTTGGTTGTCATTGATAGCCTTAGGCATTCCTTATTCAAAATAATAAATTAAATGTAGGTGATGAATTCATCACATATGAGTGCATAATATTTCATGTACCTATTCTCCCATAGCACACTGAAGTAGACATGGACCGAGAGCTCTGCAACATGCCAACTCAGATTCATGCCGGTGAAGACGTTCCTTGTGCACATGACATCAAGTAGGTATGAGGCCATGTAGAAAGTTTGTGCCTCTCCTTCCTTCTATGTATGAGCCTTATGTGCACAGATGCTTAATTTTTTGGATATTATGGCTCCCTAGTTGAAGCTACTCTCGGTGATTGTAACTATGTATGCCAAAGGCATATAGGCTTCTGAAAACTTGGAGCAATCCTTTTCTCTGTATAACCAGTAGATGAGAGCCATCAAATAGATGTATGGCTCCCTCATATTAATTTTTCCATACCAACCATTTCTCCAATTAGTGAACTTATTTTCCTCCTTCCACTATGAGGCCATGAGTCGGATGGTTTCATGGAACTCATAGAAATTTACCACGAAGTCCCTGTTGAGTCGCTCCTCTAGGTCCCTGATATTATAGTACTTCTGGACTTTTGTTGGGAGGATAAATTTGACCCATCCACCATTCTCATCATTGATCAAGCATTTATGCCCGTCCATGTGTTCGATGAGCCATTTCATAACCTCTATGCATGGGAAAATCAGGGTTCTACTTGCTACCATGTGTAAATACGATAGGTCAAATGTTCGAGAACACCTGTTCATTGAGTGTCCTTACGTACATATCACTGTGTGGGATATATTCTGGGTATTCTTCTTGGTTGATCCTGTTCAAGAGATCCCCCCACTGTGGGAGCATTATTTTGGACCCAGTGCTTTCTTCAGTATCACCGAAGGCCGAAGGTTGGGAAACATATTTCTCTGTCAAGGTTTTGATGACAGGTTCTTCCCTAGGAGCGTACTCCAACTGCCTTGCGGTTCTTGGAGAAGAACCTTCACCTATCTCTGGTTATTTCATATTTGGTGCTCTTGGAAAGCGTCTCGTGGTTTTCTTTCTTGTTGGAATTCTTCCTACAACTAGAGTATATTTTAGAGACTGTGTAAGAAATTGAATGAACATATATAAATTATAACCAATGAATTGACAGACTTGGATACATACCTATGAATCTTGTTAAACCTGGTTTTGATAATCAAAAGGGTGAGTAAAGTCTCAAGTTACTTGCTCTGCTCCCCCGAATGCTCTGGAATTCACTTATGCGTAGAATGAATTTGTTCACAATGGTTCTAGAGATTTAAACAGGGAGGATCTTGTCATGTCGCACCAACCATTCAATTCAGGTTATGAGTGAAATTTTAACAAATATGTCGTCAGATCTTCAGAGGATTTTAAGCTTAAATTCATCATGGGTTGACGACAGAGGTGCGGGTGGTAATGCGGTCTATCAGTGATTTAAAAAAATTGTTTTCTAATCGACGCATGGGGTAGAAACTAATGCGGGATCGGGCATTAATTAGTTCCACAAATGTCCCATCGTTCTTCTCTTTTAGTTGGTGGATTGGGGGTTGGGATTTTGTTGTGGACATTTTTGTTGATATCCTCCTGCAAAATATTTGACACCGATCAAGATTACCATATAGTGTTGATGTGGCAAAGATGACTCGGAGGTGTGACTAGGGCCTATGGAACAAAAAATTACTCGGGATAGAACTAGACCGTATGACCCTCTTACCTGGAAAAGACACATGGCGTTCGAGACTAGTGACTTAATTCACTCATGCTAATCGAAGTCGGGAATTTATTTAAGGCGTTCGTTCTAAAACCAAATCCTAACTTGTTGACACTGAAAAGTGTCAAGGATCAACCATCGACGATAAACCTACCCAAGTTCTCTCGGATCAGCTCCCTTGAAAAATTCTCAATGTCGATTACGCATCGAGGATTGGCAATCAGAGATAACTTAATCATGATTGAAATGTTTGTTGTGATCCTCCTGGATTTTCCCTGATCCCGATAAAGCACATCGGGCATAGGCTATCTGTGATTTCTTTACGCCCTTTGTTAACGTGAATCTTCCTCGTATTTTACTGATGCTGAAGGGGATTGACTATCTCTCGATACTTTATGTGAATAACTTACGCAAACCAAAACTGGCTTATGACGATGTCAATGAGGATCGGTGCTCGACGACTATTGTTTTTTGTGTGGTTCCTTTACTTACTTGGATTATTTTCGATGTCAAAACTGAGTGTGTTAGGTGCAGTATTTAGCTATCGATTCTTAATTCAGGTGTTAAGGTCCTTTAGACATGAGGTTTCACAATTTCAAAAAATCCTGACTACATTATAAGAGACATGACAACAAACAAAGATAAACCATTTCCCAAAATGAAACTGAATCAGAAAAATGAAGAAAACAAGTGGTACCCAAAAGTGACAAAATTTGATAAGGATTTTAGGCTATGTTGAGTGCTCAATAGGACCGTATTCTCTGGTTCTTCATCCTTCAGGACTTCATTCCTCTGCAACCTTTCAAATCTCCTGAAGAAGATTTCTTTGAAGTGTGTATACGGATTTCACTAGTAGATCGGAAATTCCATATTTAATATTCCGTGAACGGACGATCCTTAATTATCTAAAGGAATAAATAAAAATCGACGATTGAAAAATAATCAAGAGTTGAGATGAGCAATTCTCATTCACTCTGGAACTTCGACTATTCGTGGCTCCTAGACTCTGGAGTAGAAATTCCTCTGGAGTGATTACCTACCAAATAATTCATAAAGCGGTGGTGACCGCTTGCTGTCAGTTAACACCTCCACTTATGCTATCCTTCCACTATGCTTGATCATCGATTGAGAATGATCCCGAAGTAGATCAACGGTTAGTGTTACTTTGTGATTGATGCTTACTCTATCTTTCCATTGTATTTTAACACTTGTCATCATCTGATTGTTCCATGTTTCCTTGCTAATGTAGTATTTCTTATGTGGATCTCCTCATGTGGAACATGTTCTTCTCATGTATCTAATGATTGTCCTAACTCCCTAAATTTATCTCAGATCAATGACTGAGAGTGACTTCGTCCTTCGACGCTTTGGGTGAATTTACATGTTCTCAACCCATTTTCGCCGAAGTGGTCAGCGCTGAAGTTGACCACTATTCTGATCCAATGACCATCATGTATTGTCTATATCCAATGGTCCTCATTTTCTTCGGTACTTCAGGGCTTCGACCTTCGTCTTTGCTTATCCTATCCTTCCACTTTATATAGATCAGGAGGTCAATGTGACTGAGGAAATATTTCTTATATCGAACGACTCATGTCCTCCTTGGAACATTTGTGGCTTACACTTTCCTTCCACTTTACTTTATCTAATGCTAGGTATATTATGTAAAGTTTTCCTTGGATCAGATGACTCATGTCTAGTTCATGACTTCATTCTTCAGGTAACCTTACCTGTTATGGGATTATTTTCTTCGCATTAGTCAGCATCGGGGTTGACTATTGTTTTAATCAACTTTAATTAAACGACTAAGATATATTCTAAATATTATGCTTAAGATATGTTAGTTGAGATCTAATTCTTATGACTTCCCCTCCATCTGACTGTCTTGATTTGTCCTAAAATCTACATCAATGGACATGATTATTTTCCTTCTTTACGTAGGTTTCCTCTATGGTCCAACGGTGGGGTTTTCATCTAAATTATGGATGAATGGATCCCATTGCTTGATCTGTTATAAAGGTTTCCCTTGTTCAGTAATATTTTCTCCTATGGTATTTTTGTAGCGCTATCTCTCTTGATCTTTGATCATAGGATCATTGGTAATCTTATCGTGATAAAAAATAATCATGAATTTCTTCAGCCTTAAGGTGATTTTCTTCTGCCAATCTTTAGTTTACTTTTCCTCATGATATTAACCTTGTTTCTCTGTTGCATTCTCTTTCCATCATTCACCCTTCATTACACATGGAAAGGCATTATTGGCCATCCTGACACTAATTCCATCTATATAAATGTTCATGTTTGATTCATGTTGCCATCATAACGACTTATCATGATTTTTGACAACAATGACAATATGTCCAAAATAATCTATATGTAAAAATTGTTCTCCATGCAAAAACATGACTCTCTAAAATCTATCATCTTGGCCATACAAATTTTCATCTCTTCTCTTTCATACTTTACTTGAATTCCAATCTTCCACAAGATGAGTGTACTCCTTCCCATGCTCTCGAAGAACTGTGGGATCTGACTCCTCACACCCACCCTCTTACAAGAGTTTTTCTTAGGAACATTCAACAAAAAATAGATAGTTTACACAATGATAATAATAATTCAGCAATGTGGGTTTGATTATTACCCATGAATAATTCCCCTTGGACCCCTCTCTCTTATGGAATCATAACCCCCCCTTTTGTTTCATCATTTTCGTATCACAATCACTGATTATTATTTTTATTAATTATTTCAATGCACAAATTGTATCATTTAGAATTAGACCACATTAAACTAATATAACTCTTTGCCCAAACACATTGACTCACCAGCCTAAATCAAATTTATACAATTACATATAATTCGTGGGGATTAAAATAGGGATATTAGAATTCAAGTACTGGAAAGTGAGTGTATTTCACACTTGATTCAGTATTCATTAGAGAAAATTCTTATGGAACAAAATTTGTGGTGGAAAGAATATCATCGGTCCAAATTGTATGTATTTTCTAATTTTATTCCAAAATTTCATTGTATTTTACTTCTAATGCATTGTGATGAAGTGATAAGGTTGTGGCATGAAATATTTGGTGAACTTAGCTACCATTATTTGCAACAACTAAGCAAGTAGGATAGGGTGATAATATTTCCAAACATTAAGTATTCTCATGGTGTATGTCAAGGTTGTATTCTTGGAAACCATCTAGAAGAAAATTTTGAGAAAGGAAAGCTATGGAGAGCCTCATTAGCTATAGATATTGTTCATAGTGATATCATGGGTCCATTTCCTCACCCATACATGAGTAGGGAAAAGAATTTTTTGACCTTCATTGATCACTAGTCAAGGTACACCTCGATATACTCCCTAAAGAAAAAATAATAGATTATTGAATTATTCAAAGACTTCAAATATCTTGCAGATAAGCAGTCGGGAAAGGGAATCAAGATCCTTCATATGGAATATGGGGAGGAGTACGTGAAAAAATATGTAGTTATGATCCAACACCTTAAAAATGATAAAAAAATCAATGAATACAATCCACTTCAAAGGGGGAACTCCCTTTTATAATATATCCAATTCAGAATACAATATGATATTAGATAAGATGATCCAAAGACTAGGTCTCTTTGATACATATACAAGAGACAAAGGGTGTAATTATAATGAAAGAGTACAATTATAATTAAAGGGTAAAATTAAGGCTTCTAGCTGACCTACTAATGTAATAGTAGAAATGTAATAATTTAATATATCGGGGCTTAATAAGTGGTTTTATACATAACATGGGTATTTGTCTAGGTTTTAAAATTCCTCTCCCCTTCAAACAATTTTTTCCTCAACACTTGACTAACTACGAGTGTTTTTTCATGAAGAACTCATCTTCCCATGTCTCATCTTCCATTGGTAGGTTCTTCCATTTGACAAGGTACTCAGTAATTGCTCAATTTGAAAATGAATTAATCCTTACTTCAAGGATTTTTTCTAGTTCAAGTATGATTTTCCGTTCTTCATTAATCTCTGGAAAAATATTTTGTACTGGGAGCTTGTCACCGATTATCTTATTTAAGAACGAAATATGAAATAGTGGATGTATACGTGAATATGGAGGCTCCTCCAATTTGTAAGCCATACTTCCAATCATTTTAAAGACCTTATGGGGGGAAGAATATGTGGGTGATAATTTATTTTCCTTCTTTTGTTGCTTGAGGGAAATCTATTTGTATGGTTGTAGCCTCAAAAATACCCAATCCCCCATTTCAAATTCCATTTCACTTTGATATTGATTTGCTTGTTTCATCCTATTTTGTGTCATAGCCAAGTTGTCCTTCAATAGTTTTATAACCTCTTTTTGGTGCTCCTACATGAACCTTTGCAGTCCCTTTCAAGGGATATGTGATGGATGGAGGATGATATCCATAAAGTGTGAAAAAATGGGACATTTTTATGAATTATGGAAGTATGTGTTATACCATCATTTTGCTAAGGGAACCCACTTGACTCATTGTGTCTATTTATCAAATGCAAAGAAACAAAGATATCCTTCTATACATTTATTCACAATATTTGTTTTCCCATTGGATTGAGGATGGTAAGATGAGCTATGAGCAAATTGAGTACCCAAACAAGAAGATAATTCAGTCCAAAAATTTCCAGCAAAATTGGATCTATGTCATTTACAATAATATTGGGGACTCCATGTACCTTTTGAATTGTTTCCATGATTGTTTCAGCTATTGTACTTGATTTAAAAGGATGAGGGAGAGAGAGATAACTGGAATACTTAGTCAATTGATCCACTACTACCATGATGACAATATTTCCTTCATATTTGGGTAAACCTGTATTAAAATCCATTGAAACTTATTCCCAACATTGACTTGGTATAGATAATGGTTGTAGGAGACTTGTAGTCTTGATTGTCTCTCCCTTATTCTATTGAAAGACCACACATTCATACAGGAAATTTTAAACATTAGTTTTAATACCTTCCTAGAAAAACTTCTTCTTGATCATGTAGTAAGTTTTCAAGAACCCTGAATGTCCTCCTATAAGAGAAGTGTGCAATTCTAGAAGGAATCTTTGTTTGAGTTGGGAATTCTTACATAAAGATAGGAAATCATGATACCATAGAAAACCATTATTCCATGCAAATGTATCAATTAATGAACTGGGGTCATCTTATAGTTGTTGAATTATCTTACATGCCTCTTGATATTTCTTTCATTCTATCCTTTCTTCTTCCAACCAAATAGATTGTGGAATATAAATAGCACATAGTGAACCCTTTGTTTCTTCTTTTTTCCTTGAAAGTGCATCTCCCACAATATTTTGTTTTCCTTTCTTGTAGATAATTTAAAAGTGATAACATATCATCTTTGTAATACATTTTTGTTATTCTTCTCAATATAATTATTGCTCCAAGAAGTAATTCAAACTATCATGATCTATTTTTACTTTGAAGTGTCTTCCTATTAGGTAAGGGTTACATTTCTTAACTTCATGAAGTATGGACAACATTGTTGGATTACTGAGAGGGGGGGTGAATCAGTAATAGAGAAATTTAATCTTTTTTCACCATAAAATGCAAATGTTATATAAATGTAGCATTATCCTCCAATAATTGCAGAGTAAATAAACAATGAAAAAATGAGCAATCATACACATGCAAAGTACACCAGTGTTTTTACGTGGAAACCCAAAGTAGGAGAAAACCATGGAATTATTTTTCTTATATGTCTTGAAGAATTACATTCATTGGAATCACCAACTTCCTTTGTTTTCTAGATGCAACTGGAGGGAGGATTCAACCCCCTAGTTTCTCAGGCTACAACCTGAGGGAATCTCGACCTCCCCAATTCTTTGGATACAACCAAAAGGAGGCCACAACCCCCTACATTCTTTGGCTACAACCACTTGTCCTTTTCCCGTCCAACCGCCCTGACGTAGAAGTAGAATGATGGAACCACTGTCACACTATCACTGTGAGATATACCACTGTAACAACCTGTAATCAACATGTACCATAAACAAGTGCATCAACCTGTACCAAAAAACATGTAATCAGCCTGTACCATAAACAAGTGCATCAACCATGCACCAACCTTTACCTCAACCTGTAACAACAACAAGTGCATCAACCATGAACCAAATATCTACCAATCATGCATCAAATACACATAAACTATGACTCATCAAGATGTACCAACATCATCAACTATACATCTCATGTATGTGCCAACTCATCAACTACTTGTATGAACCATGTACCCAACATGTACATCAACCAAAATCCCTCATCAATTTCATCATCCAAATATGATTTGTAACTCTGCAATAGACCTGGTGTATATGATCACATACCCGCAAACCTTCCTTAAATTTAACAACAAAAGACTAGCATTTTCATCAAACTTTACTTTAGTCTCACATGATTAATTTTGGATTAGTCAAAAACCCTAACTTGCAATAATCATAACTATGTACCTATAATGAATAAAGATATGAAAATGGTACACAATGTTCTTCATTTTCTTTATGCAATTCCTCCAAATTTCACTACTTGGAACCTCTCAGAAAAGGAGTTATAGAAAAAATGGCATACCTTGTTTAATTCTTTCTTATTCTAGAGAGAGAACTTGTAGAGCATGCTCCACACGAAATATTTGTTGTATGGATCTGAAAATTGTACAAAAAATACTACAAATTGTACTCTAACCAATACATTTTTTCTTACTGAATTTGGATCTGTTATGAATAAATTATGACATTTTTACCTGAAACACTTGTTTTAGACAAGTTTTAGGACTAGCCATAAACCCTATTTTCCATGACGTGTAACTCCAAAAAAAAACGACCCATAAGCGGAAATTTGTATCACAACTACTTGGATATCTTTCCACAATGGCCTCCCAATTTCATGGTCTGAATCATTATATAAAAAAAGTTATTTCAAAAATGGTGAGATTACATGTAAATAACATACCTTAGAAAGCATCATCAAAAGAATTTATCCTCCCTTGAATTTTGGCCTTCTTTACTTCACCTTCCCTCTGAAATTTGGCTTAGATATCCTTTGGTTACCTCATTCACCTATAGATATTCAATATGCTCAAGTGTGATTAAAATGAGAGAGCCTTGCCTCTTATTTATATTTTCATGTAGCTTCCTCAAGGGCTTACCTTTTAACCATCTTAACCCACTTTCCTTATTTTAGGGTGAACCCACTTCTAACCACTTGTCCAGTTAGTAATTTCTCCATTAACTTTATTATTTAAATAATTTCTTTTGTATTCACTTTGACTTATAGTACACTCATCACTTCACTTTATTATCTACGTTCTAAAATCTCTTAAACCACTTTGACTACTTTGACCTTTTGGGGATTCTATATGGCTCATGAGGGTTCTCCAACTTCACATGGCCATAACTCTCTAACCATGAGGAGTTATGTGATGTTCCACATACCACCGGAAATGGCATGACATGTAGTATCCATCTGGAATAGTCTTACCTACAAATATATCAAAAATCATACCATTATCCATCAAACAAAATTGGGTCCATTACCCAAACCTTTGTGCTACTAAAATTTTCTACCGAACTTTCTTCAAGGGTTGACATCAATGACAACCAACCCAAATAATCAACAAGCATTTCTTTTTCATAAATTGATTTGAGTATTTTTTTCCTTTAATTTATTTTATTTCAAAGGTAAGGGGCCTTCCTTTTTGCATTAAAACTACACCAATTCCATGTACCGAGGCATCACACTCCACAATAAAAAAAAAATTGAAGTCAGGTGTGTCTAGGACACGCGTTTTTCACATAGCCTCCTTAAGTTTTTTAAAATATTTGTTTTCTTGATTCCAAGAAAAGGATTCTTTCTTTAATAATGTTGTTAGAGGTGCCGCTATTTGACCATAGTTCTTGACAAAATTGTGGTAATAGTGTTTCAATCCTAATAATCCTTTAAGTTTCTTCAAGATTTTGGGAATTGGCCATTCCCTCAAGATTTAATTTAGTTAGGGTACACTTTTACACCTTCATGAGATACAATATGACCCAAATATTCCACTTTTTGAATCCCAAAGGTACACTTGGAAGGAGTTGCATAATTGTTTTTCTCTTCCAAAATTTGTAATACTCTGTCAACATGTTGTACATGCTCTTCCCACGATTTGTTGTAAATCAGTGTGTCATCAAAAAATACTAACACAAATTTTCTAAGGAAGGGTTTGAAAATAGAATTCATCAAGTTTTGAAATGTTGAAGGTGAATTAGCAAGTCCAAATGGAATAACCAAAAAATCATAATGACCTTCTTGTGTTCTAAATGTTGTTTTGAGAATGTCTCCCTGCCTCATTCTGATTTGATGATATCCCGAATGAAGATCTAACTTAGTATATAATTTTTCTCCATGTGATTCATCAATGACAAGAATAGGAAACATACCTTTGATTATCATTTTGTTGAGATGTATATAATCTGCACACATACGCCAGGAACCATCCTTCTTTGTAACCATTATTATTGGTGAATAGAAATAACTTTTGCTAGGTTGAATGATGCAATCCTCTAACATTTCTTGGATTATATGCTCAATCTCACTCTTTTGTGCATATTGATACATGTCACACCTACTATTAGGTGGTACACTTTTGGGTTGCAAATGAATAGGATTATCATGATCTCGAGCTAGTGGAAGACACTTAGGCATCTCTCCAAGTACCTTGTAATGGTTTTTTATAACCATTTGGAGATCCATTGGAGTAGAGGATATATATGTTTCAACATCTAGTGAGAATAATTGTGCAATTACACCACGATATCTCTTTTTGAGTAATTTTGTCATGCTATTATAGATTATCACTATACAGGGTTTCCCTTGATACCTTTAAGTTTAACTTCCTTTCCTTCTGAGGAAAATCTCATGAAAATATTATAACATCCATAGCCACATGTTGGGATATGCCACTTAAAATTTCGAACTCTAGTAATAATTTAAATCATAAAAATACTTTGGAAATGAACAGATTCATACAAAATAATAACAAAAATATGCATGCAACATACACAGGAAAAAACGATGAAAACAAATGCATAAATATTAATGAAGCACATGAATTAACAAACAATTGAAACTTATCTTTGATTAAAATAACACCAATTGTGTGTCGACCTTCCACAATCCTCCCAGCCATAGACCACACTACTCATAATATTAGAAGTGGGCCACCCCTAAGCTAGGGATAAACTCTACAAGGGCATAGGAAATCCTAATCCAATAAAAGGTCTAATAATATACATAATTGCTCATTCCAAGGTGCTCAACTGTTGCAACTAACCTACAGTCTCTCATTCCCCACATGCATGCCCTAGCCCAAGAAGTTTTCCTCTTCTCTTCTCGATAGTCCCTCGGATGCCCCACTTCCCTTCTGAGGCTTTAGCAACATTCTAGACAAGAAGTCTCAGATCCCTATAGATATTTCCCAACACTTTGAATGAGATTCCACACTTTTTCATCATTCTTCCATTCATCCCTTGCTTCTATTATCCAATCGGGTTGGATGACCAAGATAGAATAGAGAAAGGCCTCAACATCTTCATCCTTTCTTGAGAGTGCATCTACCACAACAATTTGCTTCCCCTTTTTATAGACAATTTCAAAATCATAACCCAATATCTTGGTTACCCATATTTGTTGTTCTTCTGAAGATAGTCTTTGTTCCAAGAAGTATTTAATACTATCATGATCTATTTTGACCTTGAAGTGCCTACCTATTAGGTAAGGACTCCATTTCTTCAATGCATGTAGTATTTACATCATTTCGTTCTCATTAATGGGTTTGTGTAAGTCCTTTCCCTTGAGTGGTCAACTTTCAAAAGCCAGGGGCCTTCCTTCTTGCATTAGGACAGCACCAATTCCATTTCCCGAGGCATCACATTCCACAATAAAGGTTTTTGTGAAGTCTGGAGTGGTCAAGATAGGAGCTTTACACATCACTTCTTTAAGTTGTTCAAAAGATTTAGTTGCTTCTAGAGTCCATGAAAATGCATCCTTCTTATTTAGTGTCGTTAAAGGTGTTTCTATTCTTCCATAGTTCCGAACAAACTTGCGGTAGTAACCTGTCAAACCCAAAAATCCTCTAAGATTCTTTAATGTTTTGGGAATCTACCAGTCCATCATGGCCTTAATCTTGTTAGGGTCTACCTTGACACCTTCATGAGATACAATATGACCCAAATAC
>ML783479.1:605760-640731 GCA_009831015.1 Picea engelmannii | reverse complement strand
GCAATGAAAGCACTTGGTGAAAAAATTGAGGAACCTTCTTTAGTTCAGAAAATTTTGAGATCTCTACCAGATAGGTTCAACCCGAAGGTCTCTACTATAGAAGAACTTAATGATCTAAAAACCTTGGAGTTTGATCAACTTCTCAGAACATTGACTGCATATGAAATGAGAATAGTTAAAGATAAACCCACCTCCAGAGAAGCATCATTTAAGGCATACAAGAATGAGGATTCTGAGCCTGATGAAATTGAAGCAAAATTTGTGAAGAGACTGAAGAAGGGATCAAGAAAATACAAAGGTAAACTTCCTTTCAAATGTTTCAACTGTGGTAAGATAGGTCATTTAGAAAATAAATGTCCTCAAAAAAGAAAGGATCAAACATGTAATGATGAGGAGAGGCACAAACACAGAAATTTCTTTAAAGAGAATAATTTTAAGAAGAAAAGTCTTTGTGTAAACAATGATGATGATCCTTCAGATGATGAAGACAATGACTCCTCTATTGAAGATAAACTAAATGACTTCATACTTATGGCCAAAGAGGATTATGATAATAAAAGCATAGGCAGTGATGATAATGATGAAGAATTTGTGGTTGATATGGAAGTAGAATTGATCAGTGCACTCGAAGAGATTGACAGACTCAAAATTAAGAACAAAAAGAAAAAACAATTGTTGATACAGTTCGAGAAAGACAATAAATAGCTTGATGAAGGCTTTGCCCTGCTAAAAGTGGAATTAGAAGAGGCAAAGAAAATCAAGGACATTCTAAAACAAAAGTTATCAGAAAAGAAGGCAAGTTGTAAAGCTCTGGAAGATGAAGTAGTGAAAACTAGGAAAGAGTTGGAGAAGTTTCAAGCCTTGTATCACCAAAATCTGCCAAGTATTAAAGCCTCAGAAGGATAAACCTCCATTCTAAATTATCAAAGAAACCCAAAGTTGAAATATGGATTGGGGTATGAAAAAGGATCGAGTAGTGATCATCCAAGTAATACAGAACCTATCAAGTTTGTCAAATCCTCAAACATTGACAACAGCCACTCTGCAGAAACAAAGAAAGAAAATCAGCCACCAAGAAGGAATGAAAGAAAAATTACCAAAACCAAATATGTAGATCAGAGAGATTATCGGCATCAAATAAATCGACCTCCTCAAAGAAGACAAACTTTTTCCAGGTACCAATGTTTTTTCTATGGATATTGTTTCTTTTGTTCTAACTTTGGTCATAAAGCTGTAAACTGTTCTTTAAAATTAAATTATGAGAAATCAAGACATTCAAGTTATAAATATCTTCCATAAAAAAGAATAAGACAACCAAGTAACAAACCACCACAGACTGCAAATCACTTGATTGATGGAAAAAGGACACAAGTTAAGCATAACAATCGTTATGATCCTTTATTCGACGAACCAGAATGTTACATCTGTCATAACTATGGACATAAATCTGTTGACTGTCGCTTAAGGAACTATGAACCAGATTTGAATTCCCCTACTGAAAATGTCAACGTTTGGAAGAAGAAAGAAAGTGACAAGTGTGGATTAGTGTTGTCACCTCAAAGACAAATTAACCCTTAGTATATAGACAATGGATGATCCAAACATATGATGGGAGAAAAAGGTAAGTTTTTATCTCTAAGTGAAAGCAAATCAGAAAATGTAACCTTTTGAAATGATGGTCCAGGTAAAATAAAGGGTAAAGGGATGGTGAGTTTAAGTAATGGAAAAGGAAAAGCCCAAGATGTTCTGCTTGTAGATGGGTTGAAACATATTCTGCTCAGTGTAAGTCAAATCTGTGATAGAGGATGTGAAGTGGTGTTCACGTCCAAGGACTGCAAGATAAAGTCTGTAAACTTGGGACAAGTGGTGGCCAAAGGCATAAGGACAGAAAATAATGTATATGTGCTGAAGGAAGATAGAGAAGAGTGTCATCTAAGAAAACATGATTAAAGTTGGTTATGGCATAGGAGACTTGGACATCTAAACTTTGACCACTTAATCAAGCTCAAAAATCTTGAGGCAGTAAAAGATCTTCTGAGAATATCAAAGCCCCAAGATTCTATGTATAAACCTTGCCAAGTAGGAAAGCTAACCAGGACACAATTTAAGTCCAATAGCTCTAATTCAACAGAGAAACCACTCCAACTAGTTCATATGGATTTATGTGGACCATCAAGACAGAAAGGCACAGGGAAAGAAAACTAATTCATGTTGATTATTGATGATTACTCCAGAATTACTTGGGTTTCCTTTCTCAAGGAAAAGTTGAAGCATTTGAGAAGTTTAAAAAACTTAAGGCTTTAACTGAGAATCAAACAAGAAAGAGGTTAAAGGAAGTAAGATCAGATAGAGGAGGAGAATTTATGTCAAGTGATTTCAAGGAATTCTGTGATAAGCATGGGATCAAGAGAGAATACAGAATCCCAAGAACTCCACAACAAAATGGAGTAGTTGAGAGGAAAAACAGAACAGTGCAACAAATGGCGAGGTCAATGATGAATGAGAAGAACATTGGTCAAACCTACTGGGTAGAAGCAATACACATACCAGTCCATGTTCTTAACAAATCCCACCTCAGACCACAAAGTGACAAGACACCTTATGAACTGTGGTATGGGAGACCTGCTTCAATAAAACACTTCAAAGTCTTTGGAGGTAAATGTTACATAAAGAATAATGATGAGAAACTTGGCAAATATGATGACAGGGCTGATGAAGGTATCTTCTTAGGGTATGCTACAAACACTAAAGGATATAGATGCTATAATAAGATGTTGCATAAAATGGTTGACTGTATTGACATAAAAGTTGGTGAAGGAATCCCAGCAAGAGAGGTGTACAATAATGAGTCTTCTAAAGAGGAGACAGCTAAAGATGAAGATGAACAGGTCCAAGAATCATAAAACAAAGACTCTGAATCAGATGAAGACACATATACTCAGACAGACTCAAATCAGCAGACAACTTCAAATTCCTCCTCCATAATCACTCAAAAGAATCATCATGCAAGTCAGATAATTGGTGAAAAAGACAAAGGTGTACAAACCAAGAGAAAGATAATAAAAAACACAGAACAATCACATATATCTTTCATATCCATGCTGGAACCCAAGAATTTTAATGAAGCTAGCAAAGATGACCATTGGGTTAAAGCAATGAATGATGAACTTGATGAGATTGAGAAAAACAATACGTGGGAGATGGTTCATAGACCTTAAGGTAAAAATATCATTGGTTACAAATGGATCTTTAAGAATAAGTTGAATGAGCAGGGACAAGTTGTCAAGAACAAAGCAAGATTGGTCTGTAAAGGATATGCTCAAATAGAAGGACTAAATTTTGATGAAACATTTGCACCCGTAGCAAGATTAGAAGCTATCAGAATATTTCTTGCCTATGCTTGTCATAAAAGGTTTAAAGTCTATCAAATGGATGTCAAGTCAGCTTTTCTAAATGGAGATTTAAATGAAGAATTCTATATGGAACAACTAGAGGGGTTCAAACTGTCAAATAACCCTGACTTAGTATGCAAGCTGAAGAAAGATTTATATGGGTTAAAACAAGCCCCTCGTTCCTGGTATCACAGACTGGATACGTATCTCAAAGACAAAGGGTTCAATAGAGGAACAGTTGAAAACAATCTATATATCAAAACAGAGGATAATGATTTTCTCATCGTGTCGGTCTATGTAGATGACATCATCTTCGGATGTAATAAGGATTCATTGGTACAATGGTTTGCTTCTACCCTGGAGTCTGAGTTTGAAATGTCTATGATAGGTGAACTACCATTTTTTCTTGGTCTGCAAATTACGTAGATATCTGAAGGGATGTTCATTTCTCAAGAAAAATATCTAAGAGAAATGTTGAAAAGGTTTCAAATGGAAGATTCTAAACCTATGGGCACACCTATGGTTACTAGATGAAAATTAAGCAAGGATGATGACTCACCTGATGTTAATCAAAGTTCATATAGGTCAATGATAGGAAACCTGTTGTACATCATAGCATATCGCCTAGACATAATGCATGTTGTTGGAATGGTAGGAAAATATCAGTCTGCACCTAAATAGAGTCATTTTCTAGCTGTCAAAAGAATATTCAGATATTTGAAAGAAACAATGAACTATGGCCTATGGTATCCTAAGAATTAGAATTTTCAATTATCAGTCTACTCAGATGCTGATTGCGCTAACTGCATGGATGAAAGGAAAAGCATGAGTGGAGGTGCGTTCTTCTTAGGAGATTCTCTAGTAGCATGGTTGAGTAAAAAGTAAGGTTCCATTTCTTTATCAACTACAGAGGTAGAGTACATTGTTGATGCTACCTGTTGCACTCAGGTATTATGGATGATTCAGAAACTTGCAGACTTGGAGGTAAAATACGCTGCACTGATCCCAAGTCATTGTGATAACACTAGTGCCATCAGTGTGTCCAAGAATCCTATATTCCACTTCAAGACCAAGCATATTCCCATAAAATACCATTTTCTGAGAGAGCAGGTCACCAATCAGATTGTTCAGGTCCATTACATTCCAACCATAGAATAAATTGTAGACATCTTTACTAAACCCCTAGCCAAGACACCATTTGAATATCTCCAACAGAATTTGGGTGTCATCCCATCTCACACCTAAGAGAGTCCATCCTGTTAGGGGGAGTTTATATTGATTGAAAATCTGATACCTCCAAAAAATACTGGAACAACTCAGCGGGAGCGTGTTTTCTTTGACATTGATGTCAAAGGGGGAGAAAAGAATAGGTCTCGGTTCCTTTGTTTCCATCAATGCCAAATGGGGATATTGTTGGCATGTTTTACAGGAAGTGTATGCTTGTCATTGATGGAAAGTACAACAACGATGATGGCTTGAGTATAGGTATAATGTGCCAGGCAGGCACCAGAAGTATTTTGGGAAGACGCAACAGAAAAAGTTGGTGAAGACCAGAAGAGATAGTGCAGAGGTGCACGCAGAGTGCATTTTATGCATGTTTGTCATTGATGGCAAAGATCATGACCAGAAACATAACGATGATCGCATGACAAGATCAGAAGCTAAATTCTATTTCGGGTATCAGAACCAAAGACTCCATTTTGGAGTTTCGGATACCAGGAGTTGGAGGAGCCAAGAGTTAATACTCTTCATCACAGGAGTCTCGAAGTTGCGAAATGAGAAACGTCAAAATCCCAAAACAGGCACATCAACCAAAGTTTCAGATACCGGGATTTGGAGGAGTCAAGAGTCGAGACTCTTCATCACAGGAGTCCTAAAATTGTGAAATGTGAAATGCCGAAATCCTGAAATAGGCACATCAACTGGAGTTTTGGATGCCGGGAGTTGGAGGAGTCAAGAGTCGAGACTCTTCATCACAGGAGTCCCGAAATCACGAAATGAGAAATTCCAAAATACCTTCAGATCATTTCAGGGATCACGACATGGAGCATCAACATATCTCATCACAAGGAATGCTGAAATGCCGAAATGCGAAAAACACCTTTTGGTGTAGGTTTCATATACCAGGAGTTGGAGTGTTGAAACACTTCATCACAAGGAATTTTGGAATGCCGAAATGCGGAAATGCAAAAAACACCTTTTGGTGTAGGTTTCGGATACCGGGAGTTGGAGTGTCGAAAAACTTCACCACAGGAATGCCGAAATGTCGAAATGCGAAAATGCGAAAAACATCTTTTGATGTAGGTTTCAGATACCAAGAGTTGGAGTGTCGAAACACTTCACCACAGGAATGTTGAAATGCCGAAATGAAAAATTGCAAAAGCGCTTTATGGATAAGCGCTTGGTCACCACTGGTGGTCACATCATCAAAGAGTTGTAGAGAAGAGCTCGAAGAGACAAGCTCCATTTCAGAGTTTGGGACATGGAGAGTCAATACGACTCATCACAGAATCCCCGAAACACGAAATGTGAAATGCATGTTCAAAATTGGCCCCTGGTCATAACCTATGGTCACATCGATGAAGGATCAAGGGAGGAGGTAGCACGAAGCTAATCTCCATTTCGAAGATCGTGACTTGGAGAGTCGAGATGCCTTACAAAAGGAATGTCGAAATGCCAAAATGTCGAATTGCGAAATGGAGAAATAAGCGCGAGACCCATCATTTACGATCCAACGGTGCAAGTTAATCAGGAATATGATCGAAGGGATACTATTTCTCTTCACAGTTAATCGATCAATTACGATTCAGTTTCTGATGCATTTTCTTGGAGGTTCTAGTGTAACTGCTAGAAACGACTGATGTTTTTTTGTGATAGGACTCGAAGAGACATCAGTGTGATCACCTGAGGAGCTGAAGAGTTTCAAGGAATCTGCTAGTGGAATGAAGATTGTTCATAGAGGCGATTGACAGATGGAAGAGAGTTGAAGCCTGTAACTACAACAGAGAGGAAGAGCTCGACTGTGACAGAGAAGATAAAGAGTCTTGAATGCTGGAGAGGCTAAGGAATATTGGTATAACACCCAGTGATGATGGACGCATGGGTGTAACCACCAGAGAAGATGAAGAGTTGAAATGATGATCAGGAAGAACACTCGACATGGGGTGTAGAGCATGCAGAAGCATTGCACATATTGCATGCACAAGGTGCACAGAGACTATAAGAATGCAAAACAAAGAAGAGATGGAGTTTTTTTTTAGAGTGATTCAGGCGTGTAGAAGGAGGCAGTGTGCAACAGCTGAAATACAGAGAAGAGGAATGGTGCATTGAATGGACATGGCGCACAGAGCACAAAAGGTAGAAGAACAGAAAGTGCAAGGAAGGAGTGGAGGAAGACATTGATGCAGGTAGAGCAGAGTAGTGTAGAAAAACAGTGATGAGACTGATAAGCCATTGATAAATATTGTATCACTGTGATAAATTTATATATAGAAAACTTTATATTTTAGGGTGGTTGGGAGGTGCTAGGGAGGACTGTTGTCCTCAGAGGTTCAATTGGTTGATTGAACACAGGGATTTGTAGCTTCCATCTGGTTGCAGCCAGAGAAACCAGGTTGCAGGGTGGTGCAAGGGAGAACTGTTGTTCTCTGTTATACAGGTTGGTGCATGTGTGACTGGAAGTTGGTGCTTCCATCCAGTTGGTGTTGGAACACTTAGGGATTTGTTACTTCCTTCTAGTGGGTTCTAGAGAAACCAGGGAGTTGGTGCTTCCTTCTAGTGGGTGCTAGAGAAACCAGGGAGTTGGTGCTTCCTTCTAGTGGGTGCTAGAGAAAATAGAGAGTTGGTGCTCTCAGCAAGTTGCATCTTGAAAAATAGAGGTTGAAGCCTCACAATGAGTTGGAGCTCATATGTATGATAATGTACATAATGTAAATATACTTATCATACCAAGAAGAAGAGGTTTTTACCCTTTATGGGTTTCCTCGGGAAATATCTGTCTCTGTATATTCCATATGTGTGACTGATGTTGAATGTTATATTGCTTACCTCCCTGCATTATTGTGATTGTCATTAATTTCTCTGCAAAGAGTTTAAAATAAGCATAATTTTTTAAGCATGGTAACAACTGATTCACCCCCCCCCCCCTCNAGTTGTCCAACATTCTTATAGTTACTGTTCATGTGGCTACTTAACTTGCAACTTTCCTATTGCAATATCTAACATCCCCTGAAATGTCCTCAACTACATGTGTTGGTAATTATTGTAACTTTTTAGTTGTTAGCATAATCATTTCCATTAAATAACATATATGCATGCATTCACAAAAATGCATTCAAGAATAACAATTCTATCATACATAAGTGCAACTCTACCACTTACTACACATGAGTGCAACTCTCAATGCACCCTTGCATTGATTTTAAGAAAGCTCGATATCTAAGTCATGTATCTCACCATTGGTAAATTGGAAATTCTTGGTAACGCCTTGACACATTCTTCATACATTTCCTACTTCCTTCTCAACTATTTTAATTCCTTCCTTTTCTACCTGAACACTACACCAAGAATATAATTTTGTGGTGTTAATTAGTGTTAACAAAAAGGTTGCAGTGAAAATATTATTTAGATGTACGAATTTCATTGGATATTTGGGTGGTACATGGCCTTTCCAAACCAACCATGTCATGGTCTCATACATGACAAGTTTTTCTGGTATCCATTCCTATAAGAATTTCATACCCTTTATTACTTTGGTTATTAGCTCATACCAATTAAAATGAAATTCCACTATGTCATTGTATGCATTCAAAAGCTAAGAAGATTTTATGATTATTATAGGCCTCCAGCCTTTACCACACCTAGTGGTATCTTATTTCCATTAATGTATTCAAATTATACATTAAATTCATGTTATAAAATAACTCTACCTGGGGAATTCTTACCTGATTCCCTTCAGTAATGATGCAACAAAAGTACATAAAACTCATACCTGCATAGGTGTCATTAAATAATTTTTATGGTACATGATTAGCTGATAACAATAGAAGGTCCCATGCCTCTTTTACTAGTCTTATAATCAACAATTCATCTTTATGTTTCTTCCCTCCATATGCAGTAACAACAGTAGCAGCACTTGCAATCATGCAAGAATTCTCTCTTTCCTAGTACAACAACCACCATTAGAATATTTCATATTAATATATATTCAACAATATACTAATCCTAGTCTAATTATGTTATATATATATACATATATATATTAACAAATATTCATTCATCAATGCATATTTATATGCACTAATAATGTATCATTAGCATGCTCATAAATGCATTTGCATGCAAATTTCATGTACTAGTTATGGTTGTCCAAAAAGACATAACATAATTGTTTCTATAGTAATTCCAGCAACCTCTTTCTACTTGTATAACTTTTCTTTGTTGTTCCTAGAAGACCTCGATTCTTCTTGGATTCATGAATCTTCTTGTGATATTACAAAATAAATCAGTGTGCATGATTGTTCTCTATCCTAAGTACTTCTCCATCCCAAACTTTCTTGACTAATTTGTACATTTGTAGCCATATATTATGCTAATATTAATTTTCATCATTCCACTATTACTTGGATGCCTCTGATCCAACACCTACATGACCAAATTACATTTCCAGCCACGCTCTCATATTGGCCTTATATTTTGAACTTGTATTTACTCTTCTCAACCAAACCGGTTCATCCTTTCCTTGATTGAACATATCATCCCTTATGGTTTCTTGCACTATTCTATTCTCTTCTCTTAGCCACCCAACCTCCAACATGACCTACATAGTCAATTATCCAACATGTTGTAATGCTACCCAAATTTTTATTTTTCCAATTGAGATGGGTTCTCCTCATATTTTATTTCTTTTGCATTTGATACCAAGAATAGAATCATTTTTCTTCTTCATGGTTCCTTATTTGTTTCTTTCTAGAAAAAATATCTCCATGTTTGAATCCTTTTGGATTGACATCCCAATTTACCCTGTCAATGCACTCATATCTTTGGAATGTACACAACATTCCTTTTTCATTGTTGTCAAGGTTCCTCGAATTTTGTAAAAGACTCAATATAAATTGGTATCCATATAATGGTACATTTCCACTATCTTAAATTACTCCTAAACTTGATCCAGCCTCTAATGCACTTAGATTTGAGTAGTTACTCCACTAGGAGTTTGATTGCACCATTCTAGATCCAATCTGCACATAGTATATTGATTTATGCATCTGTCGGCACTCTTTACTAGTATGCACCTTCATTTATTTACCCTTGAAGTGGTGATTTTCATATCATGCTTCCAATGCACTACTCTGATAACCATGATGGAAGTACTACCCCCAAACTATGTGATTGTTCCTTGGAGATGTTATCCTTATCTCCAAGCTTATACTCTTCCTTCCTTTATTAAAATACGGACATCTTGACATATTAATCCTTTTTTTAAGATGGTTTTCCCATAATGTACTACCTTATATGTACATTGGTTTCTTTGGGACTACATGTAATTTCACTATTTCATTCACTACATGATCTATTATTGTGTCCATGTTCCATTGACTGCTCTAATTAACATGAGTGGATTTCCTGTAGTGGTTTCCCAAGACTTTATGGTTGCACCCAGATTCATACCTTAAAATTATTCAATCTTGACCTGTGATCATTTTATGAAAGATTCTTGTCATAGTACTCTTTCCTTGAGTACCTCTACTTATCTTTAACAAAATTTCAACTCTCTCACCTGTTATGAAAACAATCTCTCCACACTTCCATGATCTCATCTTCATGCATATCCATTACTCTTGCTTTATCATGAAACATGAAACATGGATGATCTCTTTCTTACTCAACATTCCAAAATAGGATCCATATTTTTCATCTTGAAGCCTTTTTACAAATTTATATTACTCATTGATTATAGACATCTTCAGTTGGTAGCTTCCTCAAGCAATCATTACACATTTTGGAGAACTAACCCTTCCCTGTTACTCATACCTAAATATTACACTTTGCTAAATAAAATTTTCAATGCTTTATCATCAGCCTTAATATCTGCATGCAACCGATTTATTATAAAGGATAACAATTAAAACATTTATGGTTAAAGAAAGCATACAACCACAATATACAATTTTGTTCCAATAATGCATCAAAATTATTTCTTCTAGTTCCTTATGAAATTAATTGCCCAGATAAATTTTCTGGGTGGATATTTGTATTACTCTGTTTAATAACTTTCCAATGACTACTCCCTTGCTCAATTCTAAGTCTTGAGCATAAATTTATGGCCATTTAAATATTTCCCAAGAATTCCTTTTGTTCACCTTTTATCCATGAGCAATGCTTATTCACATTTTCATATGTTCCTTAGAAATTTGATAGGAACTCAAATGGGTTTCTTCACTAGCATAATATGGAAATCCTAGCCAATTTTCACCTTCTTCTGAGCTCCAAGGTTGGATACAACCTGTTGAAGTTTTAGTTCAATTAATATTTTTGGCCCTCAATGCTACAAGTGCCTTCTATGCTCTCATGTGCATTTTTAACATGCCCAAAAATTGAATTTAGCTCCATGATTATGTTATATGGTTCAAGATATTTCCATAGACTACTCTTGTGACTCAATATCATTCTAGAGCAGGAAGTTATGGCCTTATGAAGATAATTGGGGCTTAAAATTTACTCTTCATTGTTCAATATGTAAATCACTCATCCTAACTTTGTTTGACGAATGGGATACACCATTAGAAATATATCTGTTAAGAACCAAATATCAATATAGCATAGAAAAACCTCAGAAAAAGTACTCAATACCTTAAAAAGGAGATAATTTCATATAATAATCCTCTTCGAGGGGGCAACCTCCTTTTACCCCACTTAAATGTTCAAGTACAAGATGATTCCAAATGAAAATGTCTCCTTGGTATATATAGGAGACTAGGAGGTATAATTACAACTAATGGAATAAAGCCGACATAAATAAAATAACATTACTAATGTAATATGCCCCAATTAAGGGGTAATGAGCCAATATTAGGGATTAACATGCCCCTCCCCTTGAGACAAGTGTTGTCCACAATGCTTGAGTAACTCTGGATGCTTCTGTATAAAAGACTCATCTTCCCAAGTGGAATCTTTAGCCGGTAGTTTCCTCCATTTAATGAGATACTCTAAAATGGATATATTCCTCAGCTGGCGAATTCTTGTGTTAGTGATGGCTTTAGGCTCCAATATGATTTTTCCTTCCTCGTCAAGTTCTGGCAATATAGCTTGAACTGGGATCTTGTCGCCTATAACCTTCTTTAAGCATGAAACATGGAAAACTGGGTGTACTCGTGAAGATGCATGAAACTCCAATTTGTATGCCATAGTACCAATCTTTTGCATCACCTTATAAGGGCCATAGTACTTTGGTGATAATTTATTATCCTTCTTGTCTTACTTGAGGGACATCTGTTTGTATGGTTGTAGTCTTAAAAACCCCCAATCCTCTACTTCAAAACTTCTTTCACTACAATGTTGATCTGCTTGTTGTTTCATGCGATTTTGTGCCATGGTTAGGTTGTTCTTTAAGATTTGGAGAACTTGTTGTTGATTCTCGATGTGATCTTCCACTGCTTGAACCTTAGATTTTTATTTTAGAGAAGAAATGATGGAAGGAGCGTGGTATCCATAAAGTGCCATAAATGGTGTCATTTTTGTCGCAGTATGAAAGGAAGTGTTATACCACCATTCTGCCAAGGGTAACCATTTGAACCATTGTGTTTGTTTATCAGAGACAAAGCAACGAAGGTATCTTTCCAGACATTTGTTCACTATATCGGTTTTTCCATCAGATTGAGGATGATAGGATGAGCTATGAGCCAATTGAGTACCCAAACAAGAAAATAATTCAGTCCAAAAATGTCCAGTGAAGATGGGATCTCTGTCACTTACAATAATCTTTGGGATGTGTTGGCAACCCAACGATTTTCTTAACTTTTTATGTAAATTAGACAATTTATATATCTTCCTAACTAGGGTCATGAATTTTTATCACTCTTCATGAGCAGTTTCGAAATGACAGTTACAAGTTGTCGCTTTTCCCTTTTGTCTATTCATGCTTTGTTTTCATGACTGAAAGCATGAAAACTTGCGACTGTGATTACCATTGTGTTTTAAAATTTCATTGAAGGAAAATTGTTTATATAATTTTTATGGAGTTTTGATTCCTTGCCATGAAGATGTTACTCTCTTTGTTTTTTATCCTTTCAATTCTAAGCATGCCTAAGAAGTCGATGGTTTTATGAACAAAAGACCCCCACCATTTGAATTTTTGTATGGTTTTGATTTGATTCTTGGCTATGTTTCTTTTACAAAACTTTTGATTTTTCGACTTTTAACTTACCCAAACTTTGAAATTAAACTCATGATGCGCGCACTCATCTTAATTTTAATGCTTTGGTCCTAGTTCATACTGAATGCAAAGCTGGCATACGATTTGTAGACTGCCATTATCTCTAAGGATGGCCTCGGGTTTCGCAAGCCTCTTCGCATGCATTTTAATTAAACGATTATCCCATCGTATGAGTCTTTACAACGTTCATTGTTGGGCTCGGGGTTATGGCTCTGTTTTGTTTTCACAAACCCTACCTATATGTTGTGTTTGTTTGATTACCCTACCATCCAGTGTGGCTCCTGTCATGAGAATTGAACCAAATGGTATCCAAACCCTGCTATCATACAACGATGCTAGAGAAGATTTGGAAAGAAATGGCTGGCTCGTTTTCATCGGGAAGTTTCAGGGTTTCAATTTACAGGTTGCCCAAGAATTTGCCTTATCCTTTGATGTTTGTAGAGCGAAAGTTGGTGATGTGCAACTGGAGGCTACCAAGGACTTCCTGAGTCAAGCCACAGGGTTACTAGCAAGCGGCCAAAAATGGTTTAAAAATGAAAAAGTGGAAGAAGTTCCTTGGACCCTGTTGTTTACATCTCGAAAAATAAAAAGTTGTGATAAAGGTATGTCCATTTCATTCCTAAAATCTCTGTGGCATGATTTTCTCGCTGTGGTAAAGCAATTTGTTACTTGTGAGGGGCGTTTCAGGCTTGTATTTTTGTACCATTTACGTCTTCTTATGAGTTTTATGGGTTTCCTTTTGAATATGCCATATTACTTACTCAGGAGTCTCTATAAAATGGAGAAAAGATATAAGAAACAGAGGTCAGAATCTAGCCTTTTTCATCATGGCCTAGTTAAAATCCTGTTCATACATCAATTAGAGTCACAGGATGACTATTGGGATTCGTTTATAACCCGAAATGGTTATGGTAACCCTAATATCGGGGAGGTAGATAAGCTCATGGTTGAGGAGACCCTTGTCCACCTGCTGGCATCCCTCTCACCTCCCCAGAATTGTGTCACTTCCCCTAACAATGAACCCTTGATCGATCCCAAGGTCATTCAATAGGCTATTCAACAGATTACACATCCAAAGGACTGTGTTAAAATTGTAAAGAAACCTACAGGAAAGAGATTTAAGAGTAATATTGATATCAATTTTAAAAACAAAAGAGCTGGCAGGCTAATTTCTAGAAGACTTCGAAATAAGTCTAATTCTCATCCGAGTTCAATCAATATGATCGAAGTTCATGAAAGCTCAAACTCTGAAATTGAGAGGTTCCTCGCTGCAGAAGACTTTCAGTCATCCGAGCCATCTCTTGATCGACCCTACAATTTCATTGAAAACTTACCTCCATGTCTTAAAAATAATCCAGAGTTTCCTAGTGTCAAATTAATTAATGCGTCCACTGTCGGTATGGAGGATACTCCGGTTTACAAACAAGTTTGTGCCCATGCAACCATTGCACAGTCAAATTGTGATGTATGTCTATCATGGATTGACAGATATTATACTGATATCCCATTTTTATAGTCACGGGTTAAGGTTTTAAAAGATCAGATCTATGTTTTAACAAACGAAAACCACAGGCTTGAATCTATCATCCAAGGAAAGGAAAAGTGTATGAAAACCACAGGTCATGTGATATTTAAAAATGTTGAGGCAGCTACAGCCATTGTGAATTCCAAGGTTTCATGATATGATTTGATTTCATGTTTAGAGGTATGATCTCTTAAATTAATAGCATGCTTGTTTTCATTCTTAAGTTAGATTATTTGGTTTGTTGAATAACCCATATTTCATTATCAAATTAGTTTGTTTCATTCATTAAATAAAATGAGATTTCATTTACTATAATAACTAGCTACATAATCGCAAGATTCTGTAGCCAGATTCTGTAGCTAGTTATGATTAATTCGAATTGTGTGAAATAATGATTGAAAATGTATCTAAAATATTTCTATTTTATTTCCTTCTTTCAGGATATTCAGGAATCCATTATTGCAAATTGATCTGGGGAATCCCTGAGCACTTACAGTCATGTCTTTGATGAATTTTGTATAAACTGTTATTAGTTTTAGAGGATCTAGTAGGATCAGGGTGGTTACATCCCCCTTTATTTTTGAAACAAATTTAATCTCAAGAACAGAAACAGTTATCTTTCCTGAGGCCTTTATAAACCTATCATTTTGTAAACAATTCTTCATCTTGGCCTGGGACTGGAGTATGGATAATTACACGCAGACTTGAATGAAACATAATGCATATTACAGCTTTAGCTTTTGTGTATCATGTTTTAGTTTAAGTTCTGTTTATTTCAATGTGATAATATATGGTGATAGCCTTTGTCTTCATGATTTATTATAACTTGAGATAATTCTTTTTTTTACATGCTTTCCATATGACATGTTTCAGATATAATATAGGGTGATCATCAATTCAATTCATTTTATGAGATTTATCTCTAATTTTCTATTGAATGTTTAAATACAAGTTCTTACAAGGAGAATTATCTCATTGTAGTTACTTGTAAATCATAAGATCACTGTGACTGTGTCCATTATATGTTCTGTTATCAAAACTCAATCTCCAACATATTGTTTCACATTTATTCAGAGCAATATTAAGATTCGTTGCAGGTTTACTTCTCGGATAAAGGTGGCTGGATATTCTCTATTGTACAGATGTTGGATGCATTAATAGGTTAGTCCGTTATTTTATTTCGTTTGCTTGCTTATTATAGAATTTTTTATATATAGAATGATTTCCACTATCTATATCTCTTTGTTTAATTAAGTAGTTTAATATTTGATTTTATGAATGTATACATACAAGAAAACAAATAAAAAATAAATAGTATTTTCATTTACTTTATTATTGTTGTTAAAAGAATCAATTTACATTCGATTTTTATGAGTTTAGATTAAAACTCGTGACTTGTATATATTGTATATATGATAAATAGAACTATTATATAAATATTACTTAGATAAATTGTATATATATGTGTGTGTGTGTGTGTGTGTGTGTGTGTGTGTGTGTGTGTGTGTGTGTGTGTGTACATATATATTTTAGTGATTATTATTTAGTAAGTTATTATATTTCTTTCAGTTTTTTTTCTCTTCCCTTAGGACTTTAGATTGGCTAACGGATCCATTAAACCCATCAGGGTGAGTCAATCCAAACGGCTTGGGTTAATTAGACAACCTCGGACCGGACTCACTCTTCCAGTTGACGAGCAGTCAATTTCGCCCATCAACAGGTTGTCATGTAGCTTTTGAATTGTCTCCATGAATGCGGTGGCAACTGTACTAGATTTGAAGGGATGAGAGAGTACAAAAAAGTGTGGTTACTTGGTCAGTCTATCAACAATCACCATGATGACACTCTTTCCTTCAGACTTCGATAACCGTGTGATGAAATCCATGGAAACCTCCTCCCAACACTGACTTGAGATGGATAATGGTTGTAAGAGACCTGGGGTCTTAATTGATTCCACCTTATTTTATTGGCAAACCAAACATTCTGCCACAAACCTTTGAACATCAATTTTAAGTCCATCCCAAAACAAATCCTTCTTGACTCTATGGTAGGTTTTCAAAAATCTCGAGTGCCCTCCTACTGGAGACATGTGCAATTCCAATAGTACCTTTTGTTTGAGTTGGGACTTCTTACATAAATATAAGTGATATTTGTACCATAGTGAATCATGTTTCCATGTAAATGTATCTGATGCACTGGAATCCTGCTGCAACCTTTGAATGAGAGTCCACACTTTTTCTTCATTCTTCCATTCATCCCTTGCTTCTATTATCCAATCGGGTTAGATGATCGATATAGCACAGAAAGGCCTCAACATATTCATCCTTTCCTGAGATTTCATTTGCCACAACATTTTGCTTCCCCTTTATATAGACAATTTCAAAATCATAACCCAATATCTTGGTTACCCATTTTTGTTGTTTTTTCTGAAGATAGACTTTGTTCCAAGAAGTATTTAATACTATCATGATCTGTTTTGACCTTGAAGTGCCTACCTATTAGGTAAGGACACCATTTCATCAATGCATGTAGTATTTCCATCATTTCCTTCTCATAAATGGGTTTGTGTAAGTCCTTTCCCTTGAGTGGTCGACTTTCAAAAGCTAGGGGCATTCCTTCTTGCATTAGGAAAGCACCAATTCCATTTCCCGAGGCATCACATTCCACAATAAAGGTTTTTGTGAAGTCTGGAGTGGGCAAGACAGGAACTTTCAACATCACCTCTTTAAGTTGTTCAAAACCTTAGTTACCTCTAGAGTCCATGAAAATGCATGCTTCTTAGTTAGTGTCGTTAAAGGTGTTGTTATTCTTCTGTAGTGCCGAACAAACTTGCGCTAGTAACCTGCCAAACCCAAAAATCCTCTAAGATTCTTCAATGTTTTGGGAATCGGCCAGTCCATCATGGCCTTAATCTTGTTAGGGTCTACCTTGACACCTTCATGAGATACAATATGACCCAAATACTCTACCTCCTTCACTCCAAAGAAACATTTGGATGGTTTGGCATATAGTTGTTGCTCCTTTAGTAGTTGTAGCACCTTGTCAACATGTCGCACACGATCCTTTAATAATGCCAGCCTCTAACATTTCTTCAACCATGCACTCAATTTCACTCTTATGGGCGTAAGGGTATGTGTATGGACTGATGTTAGGAGAAACACTCCCAGGAATTAGGTGAATTTCATGATCATGATTTCGAGTGGGTGGAAGACCTTTGGGAATATCTTCAAATACTTTGGAATGCTTATCAATGATCCCTTGGTGATCTTGAGGAATAGATGGCTTAGATGTTTGAACACCTAGTGAGAACAGTTGTGCAAGAACGCCGTGATGTCCTTTTTCAATAATTTTGTCATGCCATTAGATATCACCTTACCAGGTTTCCCTGTGATACCTCTTAACTCAATTTCTTTTCCTTCCAATGAAAATTTCATGAAAAGTTCTTGGAAATTAAAAGCGATTGTTCCTAATGATTTTAACCATTGGATTCCTAGTACAACATCTGCACCACCCATGGGTATAGTAATCATTGGACTATTCATTACATATTCCCCCATAGTAATATTGATCATATTGCATTTTCCTCAGCAATTGATAGTTCCTCCATCTGCAATCATTACTTGAAACTATGGCGCTAGATATACAAAGAAATTGAGAGCTTTGGCTAATTTATAGTGAATGAAATTATGAGTATTGCCAGAATCGATTAGGACTATTACCTTTTTCTTTTTGATGTATCCTTCGATCTTGAGGGTTTGAGGAGTGCTAATTCCAACCAATTCATTACACGATATCATGGGAGTCAGCTCTTCAGATGAAATTGCTTCTACAATTTCATCTTGATATGGTTCTTGTTCTTGTTCATCTTCCTCTTCACAATCTATGTATAATAATTTCTTCTCACCACACTTATGTCCCTGACTATACTTGCTGTCACAATTAAAGAATAAACCTTCTGCTTTTCTTTCCTCCAATTGTTGAGGTGTCAACCTTCTAGGTTGAGGTGTTTTAGAAGAAGGAGCATTTTTCTCTCTACAGATGTTAGGATTGGTCCTTCTAGTAGCCATAGCCATATTTTTACTTTCAACATTTCTTGCCACCTTAAATGCATTCTCCAATGATTTGGGTTCCCAATGGCAAACCTCATGTGGAATGTTATCCTTTAAAGTTCCTATGAATACATCAATCAAGTGCTCATATGGAATATCGGTTACCTTTATATTCAATCTTTGGAAGTTCTCAATGTGCTCGGTAACTGAACCCTTTTGCTTGAGATTTATCAATTGGCTAAAGAAGGTATTGTTCCTTGTATCCTCATAGTGTGCTATCATCTCTTCCATGAAAATTGTCCAAGTCACGAGTGATTTGGGAGAACAAATACATCGATACCATACAAATTGATTAGGTTCTAAATATAAAGAATAAACTTGTACCTTTTGTGTATGTGGCACATTATGTAGATCAAAGAATTGCTCCATCTGAAGTATCCATGTGATTGGGTCCTTGCCATCAAACTTCCTCATATCGATCTTAGGAACGTGGTTGGTCTTCAAGCCAAAGTTGGAGTTTCTCCATTCTTGATTCACCTTCCTTGTGTCCTCATCGTGAATTTCATGGGATGTATTTTCACTTTCAGGTGTCTTCTTTGTTACAAAATTTTTCAATACTTCCATGATCTCCTCTTTTAAACCATCCATCTTTGCCTCCAACTTAGCTTCCATCTCTTTTAGTTCATCTTTTGTTACTATCTTCTTTTGTAAATCATTTATGTCCCTACGCATTTCTTCACCTTCATCAAGAGTCCAATTAGGATTGTCTACATGCTTATTTGGTGTAGAAGTTCCCTTTTTGGGTGGCATGTTGGCCAAGTATCACTTTTGAACCTTGATTTTGAGGTGGTTTTGCTAGACAATCTTTGTTCTATTGTATCTCCCAAGTTTTGGCCCTTCTGGGTATGACACTTTCTTTTATGTAGTTCTATGATATTTATTCTCTGCAATGCCACAGGTCTGATCAAAATTGGATGTTCCAAGTGGAATTTACTGTAACTTCCCCATAACTTGCGGATTTTTGGCCTTTCCAGGAGATCTCACTTGTATAGCGTGCCCTGCACAAAATATTTGATATAAAATTCTAAAACTCGTACCAGAAATACTAAAGACTGTCCACTATCCAATAAAACTAGTCCCACTCAATTTGGATACTCTAGGAAAAATTTATGATTGTTTTTCCTAGAACACCTTCTTGAGACTAGTCAATAGGACTAGTCAGATACCCTATCTTCCACAGGGTGTATCTACAAATGTAAGATGACCCAGAAGATTAAATTTTTACCAAAGATACCTTATTAATGTATGTGAATATCATCTAGAGTTTAGGGTCTGAAACATTACAAAAAAAAATTTATAGAGAAAATCCCGCAATGACTCAGTTCAGGATGATTCCAGAACCCTGTCTTGTACAGGTTGTATCTCCAAAAGTGTAAGGCCTCAAGAGATGGAATTTTTACTCAACGTACCTTGATCCATCTACTAAATATCCTCCAATCCGTTCCTTCTGAAACGTTGTATAAAAAAATTTATAGCAAAAATTCCAAGGTGTCTCAGATGTAGTAGAAAAACCCCAAGACCTTGAGCTCTGATACCATATGTTAAGAACCAAATATCAATATAGCATAGAAAAACCTCGGAAAAAGTACTCAATGCCTTGAAAAAGAGATAATTTCAGATAATAATCCTCTTTGAGGGGGCAACTTTCTTTTACCCCACTTAAATGTTCAAGTATAAGATGATTCCAAATGAAAATGTCTCCTTTGTATATATAGAAGACTAGGAGGTATAATTACAACTAATGGAATAAAGCCGACATAAATAAAATAACATTACTAATGTAATATGCCCCAATTAAGGGGTAATGAGCCAATATTAGGGCTTAACAATATTGCTAATCTATTTCATTTGAGTTGAATAATATATACCTTGGGAACATTGCTTTTGAGTAGCTAAAAACATTGTTTAGGGTATCAAAAATCCCTACAAAAACATAACCTTCTGCTATAGACCCCCCCTACCTTAGCAAGGTTCTGCGACCTTCTGGTCTCTAGATCATTCCAAATTCTCAGCCAAAATGGCTCTTCGCGCTCCTGTTGGAACCCCTTGAACAAATCCATAGGTCCCTTTAATTCCCTGGCACAGGCCTTGAGAAAACCTATGCACACGCTCAGCTTTCGATGCCCTTCTCTGTTCTAAACAACACTCCTTTTGTGTTTCGGGGTTTCAAGACTCCTGCATGCGAGCTCTCCCAGGCTCCTTGTTCTTTGAATTGCCAAAACCCAAAAAAGGGCTGAGGTTCTTGGCTACTCACTTAACCTCTCTCCATGTGATCACTTTCTCGTGACCACGCACTAACGCAAAAATGTGCCTTTCGTGGTTCAGGACTTCAACGTTCAAGAGTTCCATCCCTTTGCCTCTTGAAACCCCAAATCCCTATCCTTCCCCAAACTAGATCAGATGACTCTATGTCCTCCTTGATCGACGACCCCGATCGTTTCACGATTTCACAAGTCGGGACTCCACATCTCCCGACTCCTAGCCTCTCAAACACCTAGGTCCCAAAATGCCGAAATTATGTTCCATGACAAAGCGCTACCGACTTATGCGATTTGGGAAATCACGATGGAAGCGTTCCCCCTGTTCTCTGTATTTCGAATCCCCGATTCCCGAAATGCTGAAATCTCTCTGCTGAGAGATCAACGGTCCATATCCCTCTTGAACCAATGGCTACGATCCCACTGGATCAACGGCCAAAATCCTTTCAGAGATTTCCCTGAAACCTTGACCACTCGCCACATGTCCTCCTTGATGGACAGTCCTGGTCCTTTTGCAAATTCTCCTTTCGCGATTTTGGCCTGGTCTTCTCCTTCTTTTCCCTAGTGCCAAAAACTCTAAAAACCCTCGACCCCACTGGATCGATGATCCACACTCGTACTGATCGACGGTCAGGATCTAATCGTGATTCTCTCTTTTGCAATTTTGGTGAATCTTCACTCTCTATATCCTAGTGTCCGAATCCCTGAATTCCTGTAATGGCTCAGATCTTTTCGGGATTTCACGAACCGAGAGTTCACAATGCAGTGACTCCAAAATCTCTTGTCGCGCCAATCCCTGAATTCCTGAAATGTGAATTCGCACAAGATCCGACGACTCTCATTGGATTGGATCCAACGACCCCTATCTCTTGTGAGCTTATGGGTGATTGTAAAGGGACTCAGCTTAACCCCCTTACTCCTTTGCAAGATACGATGGCTCTCAGGTCTTCGGTGCTTCTCCACGAAGTGTTCCCACCATTTGATTTTAGCTCCTCTCTTCCGTGACCTCCCAGAGGTTAAACACTATGCACCTTCCTCTGGATCTGATGGTTATCGGTCCTTTGCACTAGATCTAACAACCCAGATCTGTTTCTCTTCCTTGTGCACTTTCTTGCGTGTGTCTCGACGTAGACTTCAATGACCCAAATCTCGCCTCTCTAGCTGATCTAATGGTAGTTGTGCTCTACCTTGAGCATGCCCTTATTCCTTTCCCTTGGAATATTTCTTGCTGCAAAAGGCCTCGGCCTTTGTATCTACTGCAGAGCCTGTAACATTGGCTCTCGCATGTATTTTAACAGGTGTTCCTCCTCTTGAGATTTATTTTTATAAACCTCAAAGATTCCTTCAAACTCTACAACCTCTTGCAGGACCTTTGCATGAAATGGTGCAATATCTTTTGAGCTTATCTATGGCTCTGACCCCAAAGTGTCTCTGTCCCTTTCTCTCCTTGAAGGGATGTAAGTGCCCTATGGAAAATTCCTGCTCAAGTACGCTTTGTTGAGCCTGTAGGGTGTTCAGTAACCCTGTGAGTGTATCCTCCTGTGACACTTCTCTTCTTTATGAACTCAAACAAGAGTTCCTTCTGTGCACACTTGCACCAACTCAATGCCCACTTGGAAAAGTTCTCCAGAATCCTTAGTAACTCTGTCTTCTCACCGAACTCGAAATAGAGTTATTCTCAATGCATCCTGTGCATTTGCTCAATTCCCTCCTGGCAGAGCCTTTACAGAATTCTCAACAATTCTACTTCTCCTCCTTGTGCTCTCCTCTGCACAGTTTCTCCTTCAAGGTGTTCACCAACCTTCAGGCTTCCTCTCGAGTCAATGACTTCAACTGGTGTGCCCTTCTGGCACGTCTCTATCTAAAATTCCATAGAATTCAGAAGTGCACTCCTTGCACTGGCTTACAGAACCCGTAGTATTCTGTCATGCAACCTCTTGCATGAAGCCACAAAGAACCCAAACCTGAAATCAAAGAACTCACAGATAAGAAAATCTGTCTATCTCCTGCAAATGGAACTTAACATACATCTACAGCATGAATGAAAACACAACATTCATAAAAGAAACATAAACACATAGAAAACACATATGCAGGAAAAAATTCTCTGGTTTGTATTAATCAAGAATGCCTGATTACAATGTGTTAGAGCTCGGACTGCAACAGAGTCTCGGCTTCCTCTCTTCTCCCTATCCTCTCTATTCTTCTTACCTCACTGAAAAACAAAAGAATATCTCTTTACAAAAGGGGGCTCCTTGAGCGCTTCCCTCCATCCTCACCAATTCTCATTAATTTACATTCAATTACATTGAATGGATATCTAGTCTGAATCGGATCTAGATCTCATCCTTACAACCATTTAAGGCAAACTTTAAATTTTTAAAAACGAGAGGGATGCACCTCTCTCCTTCCATTAAATGTGTGCTTGATGTGTTGTCTAGCCGGTGCGTTGTTGGATTGGAGCGATGCTCCTGCATCATACTCCACAGCTGCAAAAAATTCATGAGCTCATGCTCATGAGCTTCCCAGCATGGCTGTCAGAATCCACCGGGATCCCAAGCTCTCTTTTGGAGTTGTCCATCCACTCCACTTCTTTGCTACCACTATTGCTTCTGCTACCCTACTGCTATGGAAGGTTCTCCTCTGCTCATCTTCCTCTTGCTAACTGCTTCATGTGTTGACCTTGACATTAGCCTCATAATATTCTCAATGACTTTGTCTAGATGCTCCAGTGGCCGGATTTCTTTATGCAATCTCTTCTGTTGTAGTTCCTCCTTTCAAATGGGTAGATCAACTCGATCCCCTTTGTAATATTCTCCATCTCCTGGGGCCTTATCTTGCCACTCTGCTGCAAATTCCAATTTTGCAGTCTCCTCACTGAGTTGTTGTTGAGATTCTCCCTTTGACATCTTTGCTTCTGCCATTTCTCCTGCTGGTGTATTTCCATCTTCCTCCAGTCGCTCCTTGGGCTAGTATTCTCCCTCTATATCCAACTCGATCTGTTGGATATGCATGCCTTGGACCTTCACCCTTCTCTCCAAGGCTTCAATCTCTTCACATAGAACAACAAAATCTATGTTGTCTGCTTCCTCCTCTTTTTCTTCTGTAGTCTCCAATACTATAGTTACCTTATGTTTGACTCCCTGGCCGAAAATTTCAAGCCATTCCAGCGAATGCTCATCTTCTTCTGCTGCAAGCTCCAATGCTGCAGTCATCTCCTTTTCAACTTCCTGGCTGAAAATTTTGAGCCATTCTTCTGAATGCTCATCTCCTTCATCTCCTTGGGAAAATGTCAGTGTCTGCTCCACTTCTTCCTCCATGACAAGTTTTTCTGGTTGTCCTCCTGTTGTTGCTACATCTGCAACACCTTCGTTGGCCTCAACTGGGCTACGTGGAAGGAATACCTGAATTCCCCCAATCATCAGAATTCTCTTCTGATACTCACCTGTTAGCATTCCTTGTCGATCTGAACTCTCCTCTATGTTCATGAGACTCTCAGATAGTCTCATCTCCTTTCCCCTGCCCACCTGGCAATTTGGGAATTTTTTGTTGCCCACTTGGCAGTCTATGAGATCCAGTGATCCCATCTCATTGCCCACTTAGCAATCTGAACTTTCACCATTGCTCCCCTGATAGTATGTGAGACTTCCACTGATCTCTTTCCATTTCCCACCTGGGAACTTGAAATTCCACTTCTTCCCACCTGGTAGTTTATGAGATCCCTGCTCTATCTCTCCTCTTCATCATCACTGAGATTTCTCCCAGCTTCTGGTTCACACACATGAACCACTTCCTCTATGTCTTCAAGGCTTTCAGTGTACCTCAACCATCCTTTCAACAATCTTCGTCGTCTTCTGGCCAATAATTCTTTGACTGGCCATTTCATCTTTGTTTTCATGGTCTATTCATATACCCAATGCGGCTTTGCATCTTGCTGCATCCATAGTGCAAGCTCTTCCATTCTCGCCCTTATCTTAGCGAGCTCTTTATCCATTTCATCTTTTCTCTGTTGCTGGTGGTTCTTCTTTCCACCGTTTCCATGGCCTTCAGTAGCCATCTTCATGTTCCTATCTTCCCTCCTGGAAAACTTGTTGTTGTCACTCTGCAACCATGAGTGCTTCTAGCCTTTTCTACAGTCCTCCTGACTGTCTATTGACTGTTGCGCACCTTGCAACAATAATCACAGAGCTTCAACACTCTGTCTTCCTTTTCCTCTGCCTCCCTCTGCCTGCAATATACAGACAAAATCAATCTCTGGTACCACTTTGATGTGTATCATAGTATTTTCTTTATCTACTCTTCCTCCCTCTGCCTGCAGTCTACAGACAGAAAGTGGCTCTGATACCACTTGATGCGTATCATACTACTCCTTCTCCTCTATCTCCTTCTGCCTAAAATATACAAACAAGATCAGGCTTTGATACCACTTTGCTACAAAGCCCCCCTACCTCAGCAGGGTTTTGCGACCTCCCGGTCTCTGGATCGTTCCAAATTCTGAGCCGAAATGACTCTTCGGGCTCCTGTTGGAAACCCTTGAAAAAATCCACAGGTCCCTTTAATCCCCTAGCACGGGCCTTGAGAAAACCTATGCACATGCTCAGCTTTCAATGCCCTTCTTTTTTCTAAAAAACACTCTTTTCACATTTTGGGGTTTCGGGACTCCTCCATGCGAGCTCTTCCAGGCTCCTTGTCCTTCTAATTGCCGAAACCTGAAAAAGGGTTGAGGTTCTTGGCTACTCCCTTAACCTCTCTCCATGTGATCAGTTCCTCGTGACCATGTGCTAATGCCAAAAGGCACCTTTCATGGTTCGAGACTTCAATGTTCAAGAGTCCCATCCCTTTGCCTCTTGAAACCCCAAATCCCAGTCCTTCCCCAAACCAGATCAGACGACTCTGCATCCTCCTTGATTGACGACCCCGATCATTTTGTGATTTTTCGAGTCGAGACTCCTCGTCTCCCGACTCCTTGCCTCTTAAACACGTGGGTCCTGAAATTCTGAAATAACGGTCCACAAAAAAGAGCTATCGACTTTCACAATTCAGGAAATTGCGATGCAAGAGTTCCCCCTGTTCTCTGTCTTTTGAATCCCTGATTCTCGAAATGATGAAATCTCTTTGCTGAGAGATCAATGGTCCATATCCCTCTTGAACCAATGGCTATGATCCCACTGGATCGACAACCCACTTCCTTTCTAAGATTTCCCTGAAACCTTGACCGCTCGCCACGTGTCCTCCTTGATGGACGGTCCTGGTCCTTTCACGAATTCTCCTTTCGCGATTTTGACCTGGTCTTCTCCTTCGTTTCCCCAGTGCCAAAAACTCTGAAAACCCTCGACCCCACTGGATCAATGATCCACACTCATCCTGATCGATAGTCAGGACCTGATCATGATTCTCCCTTTTGCGATTTCGATGACTCTTCACTCTCGATCTCTCGGTGTCTGAATCTCTGAATTCCCGTAATGTCTTAGATCTTTTCAGGATTTCATGAACCGGGAGTTCATGATGCAGTGACTCCAGAATATCTTGTTGCACCAATCCTCGAATTCTCAAAATGTGAATTCACACAAGATATGATGACTCTCGTTGGATTGGATCCAATGACCCCTATCTCTCATGAGATTAGGGGTGATTGTAAAGGGACTCGCCTTAACCCCCTTACTCCTTTGAAAGCTCCGATGGCTCTCGGGTCTTTGGTGCTTCTCCATGAAGTGTTCCTTCCATTTGATTTCAGCTCCTCTCCTGCATGACCTCCCAGAGGTTAAAATCCATGCGCTTTCCTCTGGATCTGATGGTTATCGGTCCTTTGCACTAGATCTGACGGCCCAAATCTATTTCTCTTCCTTGTGCACTTTTCTATGTGCATCTAGATGTAGACTTCAATGACCTAGATCTCACCTCTCCAGTCGATCTAACAGAGGTTGTGGTCTACCTTGAGCATGCCCTTATTCCTTTCCCTTGGAATATTTCTTGTTGCAAAAGGCCTCGGCCTTTGTCTCTGCTACGAAGGTTGTAACCTTGGCTCCCGCCTGTATTCTAAGAGGTGTTCCTCCTCCTGAGCTTTATTTTTTTGAACCTCAAAGGTTCCTTCGAACTCTAAAACCTATTACAGGACCTTTGCATGAAATGGTGCTATCTCTTTTGAGCTTATCTGTGTCTCTGACCTCAAAGTGTCTCTATCCATTTCTCTACTTGAAGGGATGTAAGTGCCCTCTGGCAACTTCCTACTCAAGCATGCTTTACTGAGCCTGCAGGGTGTTCAGTAACTCTGTGAGTGTCTCCTCCTATGACACTTCTCTTCTCTATGAACTCAAACAAGACTTCCTTCTGTGCACACTTGCAATAACTCAATGCCCACCTGGCAGAGTTCTCCAGAATCCTCAGTGACTCTGTCTTCTCACTAAACTTGAAATAGAGTTCTCCTCAATGCATCATGTGCATTTTCTCAATGCCCACCTAGTAGAGTTCTCCAGAATCCTTAGTGACTCTGTCTTCTCATCGAACTTGAAATAGAGTTCTCCTCAATGCATCCTATGCATTTTCTCAATGCCCTCCTGGCAAAGTCTTTACAGAATTATCAACAATTATGCTTCTCCTCTCTGTGCTCTCCTATGCACAGTTTCTTGTTCAAGGTGTTCAACAACCTTCAGGCTTCCTCTTGAGTCAATGACTTCAACTGGTATGCCCTTCTGGCACGTCTCTGTCTGAAATTCCACAGAATTCAGAAGTGCACTCCTTGCACTGGCTTACAGAACCCGCAGTATTCTGTCATGCAACCTCTTGCATGAAGCCATAAAGAACCCAAACCTAAAATCAAAGAACTCACAAATAGGAAAATTTGTCTATCTCCTGCAGGTGGAACTTAACATACATCTACAGCATGAACACACAACATTCATAAAAGACACATAAACACATAGAAAACACATATGTAGGAAAAACTGCTCTTGTTTGTATTAATCAAGAATTCTTGATTACAATGTGTTCGATCTCGGACTGCAACAGAGTCTCAACTTCCTCTCTTCTCCCTATCCTCTCTATTCTTCTTTTCTCATTGAAAAACAAAACAAGATATGTTTACAAAAGGGGGCTTTTCAAGCGCTTCCCTCCATCCTCACCAACTCTCATTAATTTACATTCAATTACATTGAATGGTTGTCTAATCCGAATCGGATCTAGATCTCAGCCTTACAACCATTTAAGGAAAATTTTAAATTTTGAAAAATGAGAGAGTTGCGCCTCTCTCCTTCCATTGATGGATGTGTTGTCTAGCTGGCGCATTGCTGGATTGGAGCGATGCTCTTGCATCACCTTCCAAAAATACCAAATGTCATTGAAAATTATTGGTTTTTCTGTTGTGTAGACCGCTAAATCGACTTCACGCAGGCCAATTCAAAAACACACACCCATATTTAGCATGCGCAAGTTCTACATGCACCATACACCTATATACATGTGTGCACCACTTTTCTATCACGCCAATATCTAGTACACACAACTTTTGTGTCACGTGCCAATATCTAGTGTGCACAACTTTTGTGATGTGGACCAATATCTACTGTACACAAAAAAGAAATCGTACGCCAATATCTACTGTGCAAAATATTTATGTCGCATGCCAATATTTTTCACGCATTGCAAGCTTTGCACCACATAACAACAAGGTTTAATGCGCTCACATCGTGCACCAATAATCCTTGCGCACCACCAATTCTACTTTCACGTGGCATGAATACTTAACACACATGCAATATGAACTAACATAGCACGCGCACCAATAAATTTTCACTATGCTCTGCCAACACTCAATGTGCATGCATTGCACACCAATATTATGTGTGTGCCACAGGCTCTGCACTGTGTGATGCCAAATCCTGGTGTGCTCAATGTGCACTAATAACATGCATGTGCCACCAATTCTACATCATGTAGTGCTAAATTTTAATGTGCATACATTATGCACCATTATTTCCCATGCATCACCAGCTTTGCATGGCACAACACCAAATTTTAGTGTGCACATCTGTGCACCATTATTTTTTCGCTCATCACCAACTCTGCACCACGCACCGCAAAATTTTAGTGTGCACACCCACACACCATTATGTTTACATGCATAACTAAATTTGCACTGTGCACCATCAAATTTTAGTTCGCACATCCGCACATGATTATTTTTCCGTGCTTAGCTAGTTTTTCCATAATTTTTGTTCCATAAATTGGGGCTTTTGCACAATTTCACCCAATTTTGTCTTGGGCACCATGTATTCTCTACAAACTCAAAAATTTGACCATCAATAGGCCCGAATTTTCTCCATTATAAATTGGCATTGCTTAAATTTAATTTCCAACTCGATTCTTCACATTACCCATTAGATTTCTCTCAATTTTACTGCAATAATTTAATCAACAAGTTGCGGATTTCCTCTAGAAATTAATTCTCTGCATATTTCTGCTTCAACATTCTACTAAATCGGCCCATCCAAGATTAGTGTTTAAAAAATGGCTCTGACACCACTTTCTAACATCCCCATCCACCTGCTAGGCTATGCTACTTAATATTTTGAACTCTGATAATAATCTAAATCATTAAAATACTTTGCAAATGCACAGATTCATACAAAATAATAAAAAATATATACATGCAACATACATAGGAAAAACCCATGAAAATAAATGCATAAATATTAACGCAACACATGAATTAACATAAAATTGACACTTATATTTGATTAAAATAACACCAACTACATGCAAACATTTCATGTTCCTCCCATCCATATACCACACTGCTCATAATGTTAGCAGCGGGTCACCCTCAAGTTGGGGATAAACTATACCAGGACATAGGAAATCCTAAGCCAGTCTAAGGTCTAATAATCTGCATAATTTTTCATTCCAAGGTGTCGAACTACTGCAACTATCCTATAGTCTCCCATTCCCCACATGCCTATCCCACCCCAAGAAGTGTGCCCCTTCTCTACTCAACAGTCCCTGATCTACCCCACTTCCCTTCTAAGGCTTCAGCAACAGGCTGAACAGGAAGTCTCAAATCCCTGCAGCTATTGCCCAGCGCACCAGGGAACAAATATCGAGTAGTTTCTCCCCTAGAGAAGTTACACATGGGCCTGACAACCCACTTCTTCAACATACAGGCCTAATAACCCACCTCTTACACATATAGGCCTGACAACCTGCCTCTTCAACATACGAGGTTGACAACCCACCTCTTCAACCTACAATAATACTAGGAACAAGTATGGATGGTAGCATGGATGAGTGAATGGTAATAAATTGATTAATCCATAATCAAGGAATGATGGGATATACATTAAATATCCCTATTATATATATATACATGAGTATTGTATGACACATGGCACCCAAGGGACTCCCTTGTCCCATCTTTTGGAACTCAGGATATATAAATTTATATCCATACTTTAACCTTTCATGAATATTAGTTTAATATTCCATTGGGATTAATCCTCCTAGCTTATCCCTTTTCCTAGACTCTTAGTCCCCTTTCCCTATCTAGTGAAGTTTATCCCCCCATCTCTTTTATTTGCTCCTCCTGTAGAAGTGGTGTACTTTATTAATAATATGAGTATGATTTAAAATTTATAGTATAGGCACAATATCCTTTAACATCTATGCTCTCTAGCCTAATAATAATATAAGAATTATGGCCTATAATAACCTATCTCACTAGCCTATAAAACACAAACATATATACAAAGGCTCTTTGGCCTCAAGATCATGCATTCAAGCCGATGTGCGTGGAAATCTGGAATGTGTGCACTCTTCTTTTGGTGCACCATCCACATGCACTTACACATGTGGGTGATACATTATAAAATGTGTGCACTTCTTTGGTATGATATTCCCACACACTGGCTCAATGCGCGCAAAAGAGAACCAAAGACCTTCTATCATCAACCCACCAACTTATATGTATAATTACATTTACATTTACAATTGAGGTTTAGCCTAGGGGTATTACAAAGATATTGAAAATAAAGGGCCATTGTTCCCAATGATTGTAACCATTGGGCCCATAACACATCATCAACACCACCCATTTGGATGAAAATCATAGGACTTTCCAATAAATACCCCCCCATATTGAGCTTAATATTATGGCACTCCCTAAAACAATTTATGGTACCTCCATCTGCAATCATTACTTGAAACTCTTATGCTATATATACAAATAAATTTAGATCTTTTTCTAATTTTCAATTGATTAAGTTATGGGTACTACCAGAATCAATCAACATTGTTACCTTTTTCTTTTTGATGTATCCTTGTATCTTGATATTTTTTGGACTATTCATTTTGACCATTTCCTGACAATATATTGTTGGAGTTATCTATTTTATGTCTATATCTTGTGATGGTTCCAATTCTTCATCTTCTTCCTCTTCACAATCTATGTAGAATAATTTATTCTCACTGCATTTATTCCCTCTATTGTACTTGTTTTCACAATTTAAACATAGTCTCTTTTCTATTTGTTCATCCACTTCTTGAGGTGTCAACCTTGTCGATTTAGGATAGGTAAAATGGTGCTCTCTATAGTTGTCAGTGTCCACCCTTCTAGTAGCCATAATTTTTTTCCACTTTTCTTAACATACTAAAATCTTTCTCTAGGGATTTAGGTTTCAAGAGATGCAAGTCATATTAAATGTTCTCCTTTAAAGTACCCATAAAGAGATCTAAGAAATTGTCCTTGGGAATGCTCTTTACCATGAGACTGAGCTTTTGGAATTGTTGAATGTTCTCTGCAATTGAACCTTCTTTCCAAATATTTATCAATTGACAGAATAATGCACTTCTATTAATATCCCCATAATGTGATATCAATTCCTTCGTAAAAATGGACCAAAAGATAATATAATTATTTTTTTTCACAAATCCAATGATACCAAAAAAATTTATCATTTTATAAATACAAGGATGCAATATAGGTACCTTTTGAAAATCTTGGTGTTTGGTGTAGATCAGAGAGTTGCTCCATCTGGAATCTCCATGTTATAGGATCTTTACCATCAAAATTCCTCATATCGATCTTTGGAATGAATTAGTTCCTTGGTGTCTACTTGAATCAATGATGATGTGGATATTGGAGTAATGAATAAGTATGATTCTAGGACTCAATATTTGTTTCCATTATATTTTCATGATTTCCATGCATTTTTATATCTCCTATAGGGAGTCTCTTCTCTAGAGCATGTAATATCATGGAAGACACATAATTTTTCAATTCTAACATCTTTTTCTATGTCTTTCTATAACATCATCTTAAAATCCTGAAAATTTCACAATTTGAACCTTCATTGATAAAATGACCTTTTAAGAATAATTTTAGGATTAGTAAACAACCCCAACTTCCACAAGATATATCTCACAAATCATATTGATTCAAAATTTGAAAAAAATTCACATGTAATTTGGTATGTCTCCTTAGTATTCTGAAAATTTCCAAGTCAGATACTTCATAGAAAAATTCTTAGAATGAAAATGCCAAGCTAACTCTTTTAAAATAGATTTCAAGATTAGACACAAGCCTTTTGTTACATGGACTATATATCTAAAATTGTAGTCAACCATAATCTAAAATTTGTACCATCTATATTGTGAAGTACCAAATACTTGAATGTAGAAACACCACAATAGATCCAATAATAATATAGAAGAAACCCACACTTCATTAGTATGAAAACCCTTAGGGTAGGGAAACACCATACAATAGATCATATTACATAAGGGATCCACTTCTGATCAATTTCCTCCTACAAGGGGGAAACCTCCTAATGAGTTATCACTCCAAATACAATACTTCTTGACTTTCCCATTACATTTCTTGAACCCATTTACATAGTGCTACCAACCACCTAAGAACATTCTAGAGGAGGAACCTTCTCAAAGTACAACCTTCTAGTAAGTCATATTACATTTATTGCATTCACACTAGGATTTATTTATCAAAAGTGGAATTTATAAATAACAATACTTATCTTCTATTATTCCCCTTGGGTACCCCATATTATTCCCATATCTACACTACATTACATCCCCCTTATGAAATTGTTGTCCTCAATGATTGTTATGAGGGCGTACAACCATATACCAAGGTCCCATGGATACGTGTGGACCATAATGTTGAAGTAGGATGGAGAAATAGGGTCCCATGTAGGAGTGTGAATGACCATTCTGAAGTAGTCTAACCACCACTATAAACATAGGTTTCATTTCCAAGTTTTCATGTGAATTCCATGTTGGAGATATTGCAACTTAGTAGCCAACTGAAAATGATGTGCCAAATATTGACACTGGTCATGTGGATCCAAATATGTAGAACCAGCCAAAAAATCATCCACTAGTACTAGAGAATAAGAAAACTAAATAATAATATGCATATAAGGATCTTGTCTATTCTTCGGGATGTGCTCTATATGAGGTGGATTAGAGTCATAAAATGGAATATGGAAGTGGTTGTCATCCCAAAAATGACAATTATCCATATACCACGCATCACAATCGGCCTCAAAATCATACCAAGCCTATTTTTCTTGATCATATCCATCCCTAATGTGTTCCATAATATATCCCTACTATATTATAGATAAGTACCCTTGAATATTTTTAAAATTGTCATTGATTTTGTGTAGATGATCTGTGATGCCTTGCAGATAGTCCTCCGTATTATTTCACAGGGCTTCCACATTCCATTGAAATTCCTTGAGGAGTAGAGAGAAATTATCCATGCAAAACACAACATATAATGTACAAAATAAATCTCTTAAATTTCTCTATCCAATGAAATTAATCTAGTATCAATATAAGCACCCTATCAAAAGTTATGAGCTTTGTAGTCATGCCATCGTCATGAAAAAACCCTAAAAATGGTTGATTTTAAATCAATGACATCTTCACTTCTGAAGATCATATTTGGACGATTTATTTTTTTAATTTGCAATAACAACTCATATATGTAATTTGTTTGATAAAATTCCACACCAATTTCTACAGAAATCGTCAAAAGTTTGTGACCGTCAGTGGAAAAACCCTAAAAAGTTACATATTTTAAAATGTTGATAACTTTAATTCCTCTACTTTGTTTCATCCAATGTAATTTTAAATTGGTTAGTTTTTGGAGAGAAACTCGAATCTATAACTATTTTTAGAAAAATATACATAAATCATCGAGAATGCCATGGCCCTCTTTTTCTTCATCTTTTAAACCCTGGAAAAATAAAAATAAAAAATTGCCCCTTTTTTCTGGTCAAAGAAAGAGATCTAATACCACTTGTTAAGTACCAAAGACTTGAATAAATAAACACCACAAAATATCCAAGAACAATATATAAGAAACCCACATTGTATTAGTATGAAAACCCTTAGTTTAGGGAAACAACATACAATAGATCCTATTGCGGAAGGGATCCACTCTTGATCAATTCCCTCTTTGAGGAGGAAACCTCCTAATGAGATATTACACCAAATCCAATAATTTATGAATTTCCCATTACAATTCTTGAACCCATTTATATAGTGATACCAACCACCTAAGAAAATTCTATAGGAGGAACCTTCTAGAACTGGGACCTTCTAGTAAGTTCTCTTACATTTATTGCACTCGCACTAGTCCTTATTTACTAAAAGTAGTCTTTATACATAAAAATACTTATCTACTAGTACTCCCTTTGGGTATCTACCTAGGTATCCCATATTATTCCCCTACCTACATTACATATACTAGGAGATGTCTCCTTAGTCTCCATAAAATTTCATTGTCTGACATCTCCCCAAAAAAACGTTATACAAAAAATCCTAAGATGACTCATTTAAAATTGAATTCAAGATGAGTCCAAAAATCTATCTTCCATAGGCTATATCTCCAAAATTATAATGAACCAGAAGATAAAATGCTTACCACAAGTACCTTGATGTCTTCTAAATAAACTCCAAATTTCATTGTCTGAATCGTCTTGGAAAAAATATTATAACGAAAATTCTAATATGACTCACTTGGAGAAGAAAAACCCTAGAATTGATAATCCGATACCAAATGTTATGATCAAATGCCTTAAAATTGACAAAAATTCAATGAATACATTCCACTTTGAGGGGGAACCTCCTTTTATAATATATCCAATTCAGAATAGAATATGATACCAGATAAGATGATCCTAAGACTGTCTCCTTGATATATATATATATATATATATATATATATATATATATATAT
>ML783479.1:570907-583826 GCA_009831015.1 Picea engelmannii | reverse complement strand
ACCAAAAGTAATTATGAAACTTATGACATCACGCATAACTCATAACTTAACAGTTTCATTAGAGAAATCAAGTTGGACAGTTAAAGTGAATGGATATAGTTTGAAAGAACCTTTTGCAGTGAAGTGATAAACCAATGGTCAAATGTCTTTCAGAAAATCAATAAAAGATGACGACAGTCCAAACAACGAGAGAGGTGTTTTCACACTTTCAGTTGTGAAAAATCAAATCGAAATCAAATTTGCAATTGTCGCAAAACGAAAACAAATGTCTTGAAGCATAGTGTGACAAAGATTTGTCGTTTAGAAGACAAGAGGTGTAGGCAGCGTTTTTATAGTAAAAAAAATGAGTTGGCTGTCAACACAACTACATTGAAACCTTCACCCCTAATGCAAATATGAACACTATTCAATGAATTATTTCACTTGTTGTTGGTTTTGGATGGGAGGTACATCAAATGGATGTGAAAATTGCTTACTTGCATGGTGATATCACTAAGGAGATTTATACGGATCAACGCTGAAGTCTTGTATGTTGATTGAAGAAATCATTGCATGGTTTTAAACAAGACCCTAGGGAAGGGTATGTAAACATTGACCATTTTTTTCTCAATATTGGTTTCAAATGTTGTGAATAAAATTATAGTGTTGATGTGTTACATGCAACAAGTGAAATTTGAATTGTTTCACTATGTGTTGATGATTTAGGGATTATTGGAAGCAATGTTTTTTTCATTTTGGGTTTGAAAAAATAATTAGCAAATAATTTTGAAATGACTATGGTTTATTGCATTTATTTGTAGTCATCCAAGTCTTACGAATTGATAATGGTATATTTTTTTTCTCAACCTAAATATGTATTGAATCTATTATAGAGGTTCAAAACTTGAAAGACTATAAACCATGAGATACACCTTACCATTTGGGATTGAAGCTAACTAAACCATGTGATTCTTTGAAAGTTTATGCTACTCTCTACAAGGAGCGAGTTAGTAGTATTATTTATCTAATTCACATTTGACCTAATATTTCATTTGTTGTTAGTGTGGTTATTTTATTCATGCAAGATCCAAGAGAAATCCACTTGAAGGTTGTAAACAAAATTGTTTATAATATCAAAAGTACTTATTAACTTGATGTGAAATATTGTAGTAAAAACATGAACTAATTATTTGATGGCATCCACTGAGATTAGGTTGGATATGGAGATAATGAAAATTTCACATATGGCTATGTGTTTCATCTTGGATATGAATTGATAATTTGGCATTGTAAGAAGTAGAATGTGATCTCTCTTTTTACCACAAAAATAGAATATCATGTTGTAGTTGATGTTGGAAAGAAGGTCGTATGGATTCATAATCTCATGAGTGAGCTTAGATTACCAATAGAGGAATGGATTGCAATATATTGTGACAATCAAAGTGCAACAAAAGTTCTTAATAATGATATTGTTCACAGTAAGATGAAGCATGTGGAGATTCATGTTCATTATTCAAGGCAATCTGTATAGGATGATGTTTTGTCTCTTGTTTATCAAAAGACAAATGAACAGGTTATGGATATATTTACAAAGCCTTTAATGGAAGCTATGTTTGTGAAAATTCGAGTTGTTCTTACAATTCAAAAATCTAAAATTACTAGGAGGTGCACATAAGTAATTTCACCTCGTAAATCTCCATAGTGATATGCTAGTGGAGTGGTGTTAGAAAAATAGGTTCATCACAGCTTTGGATCTTTTGGAGATAGTCAATCAATAGTTAAAAATTGACTAGGAGAGTCAACTAAGTGGTCTACTAGGTAGTTAACTAGTTGGTTGGGTTGACCATGGAAATGGATTAATGCACAAGTCTAGGAAGAAATTAAGGATTCAAATGCACACCTTAGACAATAAAAGTTAATTATGTCTTCCTCACTTCAAGGGAGTTAGTTACATCTTGGTGCTATATATAGATGGTCTTACGGATTGATATATAATGTAATTTATTTGTGTATGGAATGTTTTTGGTTCATTGTGCGTTTATATGTATGTTAAACTATACTCATTGGTGCTTCATTTTTGTAATGGTGCTTTTAGACACCACCTCTTCTTGGAATGTGTATATCCTTAATATACTAATTCCCTGGTTTATCTACATTGGATCACTATATTGTTTTTCATCTATATCTATCCTTTTAGAGTGGAAAAAATTTGAGGAATCATCTTGCAGGACCATTTTAGTGGCAGGTCCCGGTTTGGAAAATTTGGGTTTGAAACCTTCCACGGCAATTTTGAGGTATCAAATGGAATTTTTGGGTTAAACTTTTCCAACACATATTGGACCCTATGAAATTATTCTACACATCCATACCTTTACAATGGTGCAAAAATCATATTAATCAGAGTTTGTATGAAAACATTATGACTATTGAAAGTTGACCTACTGTGTTGACCACCATGGTACAAGAGCATGCCACATCAACCCCTATTACTCATGCATATGGGGGATAGCCACATATGTAATTTCAAGAAGATTATAGAATTTCAAAAACCCTATCACAATTGAGGGTTGAAGAAGTCAAAAATAGGTCATGGGACACTCCATAGAGACTGCCTCTTTCTTTCTACTTCCATCATTTCTTTACTAGATAAAAGATAGCAGAGTAGAGCACCCTCACCATCTAGTTGTTTTTTCTCCCATATTGGGTTTCCAAGGTCATATCTGGATGGTGTGATTTTGTTTTAATGTTCTCTATTTTCCACATTTTATCTATTTCATGCATAAGCATAAAATCAGTAACTAGATATTTATGGAATCTAAAGGAATTTAACCTTCATAGTGTAGATTTCATTTTTATTTATCAGATCTATTGTGATGAACTATTCTAATGGAATATCCATGGAGGTTTACATATGATATTGGTACCAGAGAACGTTTTTTTGGGGGGGTATTTGTGGGAAGTTACAGTATCCAAGAATCAGATTAAAAATAAGTCATAGAAACCCTAGCCATGGTGAATGCGTTCATTCATAATAACCCTCAAGATATAGTAAAAGATATATTTGAGAAATTCGAAGTGCAAGTTGTCAACATCAGTCGTAATATGAACCTCCTCATGGAAGCTCTAGCAAGAAATCTCAAACCGTTTGGATATGATGGAGGCTCTAACTCATAGATCATATCAGAGGGTAAATCGGGAGATTGGGAAGACTCAGGAAAGGAGTTATGAAAATAATATGAGAAAGATAAATAGAGCTGGAGTGTCACTAACCCTTCAATGTCCATATTCAATATGGAAGAGAAAGTGGATATAAATCCATACCAAGGTGATATCGATACATTAAAATTCAATCATTGGTTGCAACATATAGAAGTTTATTTTAGTGTTCACCATATAGATGAAGGACATAAGATTTCATTTGCTAGATTGAAGTTAGAGGGACATGTTTTAACCTCATGGGAAATCCATATGAAAACACTTAGGATTGAGGGTGATCTGCTAGTAACTAGGTGGGAGTACCTCAAAACCCTCATGAAGTCCCAATTCTACCCTATCGATTATGGAGAAGACCAATGGATATGGTGGCACTACTTCAGTCAAAGGAAGAGGAAAAGTGTACAAGATTACACCACTAAGTTCAAAAATGTGGCCATCATGTTGGGTATCTCTCCCAAGAACCCATATGTACTCCTCAAGTATATATAGTGGTTACATAGTCATCTTTGAAAGTAGGTGATGTTCTTCAAGACAAAGACAGTGGATGAGGATTTTGCTAGTATTATGGTAGTTGTGGGAGGTATTAACCTCCACTTATGACCTCTTATGAGATTAGAATATTACAAGAAGCAAGAAGAACCCTAAAAGAGTTGGACATAACCCTAGAAGGAAATTCGGCTAAAAGGAATATTTTATATTAAGTCTTTAGCACCCAGAAAGAGAAGTCGGCCAAGACAACCTGGAAAAAAAAGTATAAATATAAGGCGTCATAACTCATTTGACACACACAAGTGGAAAATGAAAAATTCTAGTAGTGCACAAGTTTGGAGAGCAGTTGCAGCTGCAGTTACTACAACCTGTAATTTTGGTCTTTTTGGGTTGGAATTTTTTATTAGTCTTGGTTATCTTTTCTTAGTGCATTAGCCTTGGTTGGCTATTGAATTTCTACCCGAATTATTCTCTCTATCAATTTCAAGGTTCTCGGGGGTGGCATTTGTGCCTATGGTTGGGTGACAATATTTATATATTTTCTATGGTTAAACAAGAACACCCACTTTTCTAACAGGTTATGGGCCCAAACCTCCTTCATTCAGTCTAATGTCACACACCCACTATGGGAGATAATATTTTTTGGATTTTTCCTTCTTTTCACCAAGGAACAGAATCCCCAAATTCCTATGGGGCCTGATGCAGACCCTACCATCCCTTATCCTTACCCATGTGATCATTGGCTATGACCACGGGCCTTATCGGAGGGGCGTTTCCATCTTTCACGATTCGGGAAATCGCGATGGATGTGTTCCCCTGCTCTCTTGTCTCTCGGAGTGCTAAAATCCGAAAGGGACCAACAGTTTGTCACATCTAATAATGCCTCAGATTAAAACCTAGCATCCCACCTTTCGAAGTATCGTGTACCATATTTTCACAGTAGAAGAGGATGAGGGGTTCATACCCTTCAGTTTTTTGGGTGCCGAAACATCGAGAACCAAATCTACATGCGCTAAGCCGTATCGAGATTTCACAAGTCAGGAATTCAGGACTGGCGTGTACCAGGGACTTGCCTCTAGATATCCCGAGTGCTGAAATACCGAGACATCAGGACTTATCCACGCTATTATTATTATTTCGAGGTTTCGCAACCGGTGAGTACAAGGGAACTAACCCTTGGGTTTCCCATGTGTAGAAACACTGAAACATCCCAACTCTAGACACACTATGTCATTTCAGGGTTTCACAAGTCGGGATCTCGGGACTGGTGAGTACAAGAGACTTTCCCTTAGATATCCCGAGTGTCGAAACACTGAAACACCGTATCTCATCTGCACTATTATCATTTCGGGGTCTCGCAAGTTAGGAGTTTGTGATACGCACAGACAGGAGGTCTCTCACTTAGGTTTTCCAGGAGCTGAAACTCTCAACCATATATCCTCTAAACTCACTTCGGGGTTTCGCAAGTCAGGATTTCGCGATGTGTGATGACAAGAAGTCTCGCATCTGGGTTTCCCGGGAGCCAAAACTCCGAAGTTCATATATATATATATATATATATGCTAAGCACGTTTCGGGGTTTTGCAAGTTAGGATTTCGCGATGTGCAACTACAATAGGTCTCGCATCTGGGTTTCCCAGGAGTCGAAATGCCAAAACACCAAACTATAACCATGTTATACCATTTCGGGGTTTCACAAGTCGATATTTTGCGACATGCGAAGACAAGGAAACTTGCCCTTGGGTATCTTGGGTGCCGAAATGCCGAAGTTCATATATATACGCTAAGCTCATTTTGGGGTTTCGCAATTCAGGAATTCACAACATGCGAATACAAGGAAACTTGCCCTTGGGTATCTCAGGTGTCGAAACGTCGAAACACCAAATTATAACCACGCTATACCATTTCGGGGTTTCACAAGTCAGGATTTCACGACATGCGAATACAAGGAAACTTGCCTTTGGGTTTCTCAGTTGTCGAAACTCTGAAACACCAAAAATTATCCACGCTAGACTATTTTGGGGTTCCACATATCGGGATTTTGCATCTGGAAAGTACAAGGAAACTTACCTTTAGATATCCCGGTAGCCGAAACACCGAAACACCAAAACTTAGGGAACCATTCTTTCTGGTGCAAGTTTTCCAAACTTAGGCCATAAAATCCTCCAACAGATCCTTGGGTAATTATCACCAAGCTGGGTGACCTGATGGAAGGGTCTTCTTAGATTATCGAGCTATGAACTCTGTGACAGGGGTGAGGTAATCTTAAATTCTTAGTTAAAAATGGTATTCCCTTCCAGAAACTCACTCTGGCTCTGGAATATGATGGAGCTTCCTAGAAGGAGGTGCCTTCGAGAAAACAAACCAGGGAATATCATGGGTCGTGAACATGGGACAACTCTCCAGGGGATGAGCTCGAATCTAAACTTATACATTCTATACGTAAATCGATTATAATCATATAAGTATGAGCACACATTCATTGTTGCTGATCGAAACACCAGGAAAACACTTCTATACCAAAATCAATCATTTATAAGTGTACAAACATGAGCATGCATACATTATATTTAATTCAAGATGTGAGATGTAACCACTTATCAAAAAGAACACCAAGTGTGGCACGACTGCTGAGAGGGGTGCTCGTTTCCACCCAACCGTAGGCTCAGTGACTCCAAATGGATTTACCACTAGCCACCCTCGAGCTACACCACGATGCTTTGAGACTCAGTCTCTTACTTCCCGCTCGTCGGAAGTCCAAGACAAAGGTTACTCTCCTTCTCCTCTACTCATGACTCCCTGTATTTTCTGGAGTTCCTCTGGTTCTCCTTCCGCTATTCCTATCGCATGCCCTCTCCCCACACTTCCTTTCTTGCTTTGTCCTACAAGGTTGTGTGTGGCGTGAATTCCCCCGCAGTGGTCAGGTCTCAGGGCTTCTACAGATGGGCGGTTCAACCCCATCCCCTTATTAACTCATGAGGAGCCTCCCCACCTACCATCCTGGTGAGTAATTCATTCCAAGGCCAGAGAGCAGCTTTGGTATTTGAGCCAGTAAAGACTAACACAATATTGGTTTGGTGGAAGTTAACGCCACCTTTCATCAGCCATCGTGGTCTCTTTTTCAGCACATCCCCCTCTCAACAGTCATGCAACATATATATACACACATCATTTGCATTTGTCAACCCCTTTATACAGGGTTCGTCAAATCACACATTCACATCTTGGAGTTTGCCATAATTCTTGGCCAATATAGTTATTTTTACTGACTGGGGGAAACAGGGTGTTACAATTCCCTCTCCCTTAAAGAAACATCATCCTCGATGTTCTATCTATCAATAGAAAATGTAAGTACAAAAGTAAAAAAAATCGGATATGCCTGTTTCATGGAATCTTCCATTTCCCAGGTAGCCTCATCTGGGCCAAAATGTTTCCACTACACCTTGACCTGTGCAATGGTTTGGTTCCTAAGCGGGGTTTCCTTTCTGTCCAGTATGCATTGAGGTTCTAGTAGGAATTCTCCCTTCTCTTCCACCTAGATCACAGACCAGTCAATTATATGATTAGAATCATGTACATATTTCTTCAATAATGAAACATGGAAAACATTATGTGCTTTTACTATGGGAGGAAATGCTAGCCTATAGGCTATAGGTCCCACTCTATCTAGAAATTCAAAGGGTCCATAATATCAAGGTGCCAACTTGGCACATGCTCCCATATTCAGGGAACTCTTCCTGGGCCTAACCCTGAGGTATACATGGTCTCCCGCCTTGAACTCTCTTGGAGTTCTCTTTTGGTTGACATAACTTTTCTGTCGGTTCTGAGCTACCTTTAGATTTTGTCTTATCTGAAACACTTGTTGTTCCATTTCTTTCAATATGTTGGGTCCAATATTAAATCTGTTTACAGGATTACTCCAACTGAATGGAGTATTGCACGGCCTACCGTAGAGGACTTCGAAAGGTCTCGTCTTCAGGGATTCTTGGTAGTCGTTGTTGTAGGTGAATTCCACTAGTGGTAGGTAGTCTTCCCACTTTTTGGGTTGATGCATTACATGCATCCTGAGCATGTCTTCTAATATCTGGTTCACCCTTTGCGTCTTTCCATCGGTTTGAGGGTGATAGGCTGTGCTAAATAGTAACTTGGTCTCCAAACCAGCCATCAGTGATTTCCAAAAGTTGGAAGTAAATTTCGTGTCTCTATCAAACACGATCTCTTTCAGCATACCATGCAGTCTGAATATCTCCTTCATGAATACATCGGTGATGTCTATTGCCTTACAAGTCGACTTGATGAGGATAAAATGAGCGGACTTGCTCAATTTATCCACCACTACCATGATGGTGTCATTCTGTTTGGTCGAGGTTGGTAATCCGGTGATGAAATCCATGGAGATGGTTTCCCATTTCCATTCCGGGATTGGTAGAGGTTGTAATAATCCTGTTGGGTGTCAGTGTTCTGCTTTTACCTGTTGGCATTCTATGCATTTGGCTAAGTACTCAGCTGTGTCTTTCTTCAATCCAACCCAATAGAATTTTTTCCTGGTGGTCGTGATCATCTTCTGGTATCCTGGACGATCGGTGTAGGGTCTTTTGTGCAGTTCATCCATTATGAACCTCTTCAAGTCATCACAATCTGGGATATACAATCTGTTTCTGTAAGTGAGTAGACCTCCTTCCATCATTTGGTAGCCTCCATATTTTATCCCTTTGGGTTCTTGCTACAGGTACGAGGTAACGATCTGGAATAATGTGTCTATATCTTGTGCATTTCTGACTCTTTCCTTAACATTCGTCTCGCAGGTGCTTACCGCTACCAGGTGAATTGTTTTCATGCTTCTGCTAAGGGCATCGACCACCCTATTTTCCTTTCCCTTAATATGTTTGATTTCAAAATCAAACTCCCTGAGGAGGGCCATCCACCTAGCTTGTCTAGCATTGAGCTTTGGTTGGTCAAACAAATATCGCAATCCACAGTGGTCTGTCATAAGTACAAATTTTCTTCCCAGAAGATAATGCCTCCACATTTTCAAGGCGTGCACTATGGCAACTAGCCGTAGATCATGGGTCACATAGTTGACTTCGTGCTCATTCATCTTTCGGGATTCATAGCAGATCACACTTCCTCCTTGCATAAGGACTCCTCCGAGCCCTTCCTTACAGGAATCTATGCATACGAGGAAATCAGATTCGGGATCGACGATCTTCAACACGGGTGCATGGGTCAGTAGATGTTTCAGGGTTTGAAATCTTTCTTCACATTTATATATCCACGTGAATTTTGTCCCCTTTTTCTGGAGGGTAGTGATTGGACACCCAATCTTGGAGAATCCTTTTATAAATCTCCTATAGTATCCTGCCAAGCCCATAAAGGATTTGATATCTGAAACATCCTTTGTGGTAGGCCATTCCATGATAGACATGATCTTATTAGGGTCTACTGCTACCCCTTCTTCAGATAGGACATGGCCCAAGTAATGTATTTGCTTCTGGAAAAAGTCACACTTGCTAAATTTGGCATAGAGATGATGTTATCTTAGCACTTGAAGAAAAAGCCTAAGGTGTTCCTCATGTTCCTCTCTATTCTTGGAGTAAATTAATATGTCGTCAATAAAAACCAACAAAAAATTGTCTAGGAATTTGTTGAGCACATTGTTCATCAAGCACATAAAAGTGGTAGGGGCATTGGTCAATCCGAATGGTACTACCACAAAATCGTAGTGACCATATCTCGTCCTGAAGGTAGTTTTGTGGATGACTTCTCCCTTGATTCGGACTTGGTGGTATCCCGATCTCAAGTCAATCTTCAAGAATATAGAGGCACCTCCCAATTGATCGAACAAGTCATCGATCCTGGGTAAGAGGTACTTGTTCTTTATGGTTACCTTATTGAGTTGTCTATAATCTATACACAGTCAGAGGGTGCCATATTTCTTTTTCACAAACAGGAATGGTGCTCCCCATGGAAGCACGCTGGGCCGGATATAGCCTCTGTCCATCATTTCTTTCAGTTGTAATTTAAGTTCAACTAGCTTAGGTGTGCTCATCCTCTAGGGTGTCCTAGACACTGGCACCGCTCCTAGTGCAAGTTCTATTGAGAATTCGATGTCCCTTCTCGGAGGTAAACTTGGTACCTCTTCTGAAAATACATCTCTATATTCTCTCAGTGTGGGGTGGTCTTCGAGGCTTGGTTTGTCACCTTCAATTTCTTTCAACATATGTATTGCATATAGTGGACATCCTTTTCTGCAATACTTTCTCATTTGAAGAGCTAATATTTGTCTCACCAAGACAGGTTTTTAGATCCCTTGAAGGGTTATTTTTCTTCCTTCTTCACTTACACATTCCAAGGTTTTATGGTAACAGTCTAGTTTGGCTTTATGGGTGGCTAGTCAATCCATACCAATCAACAGATCATACAATCCCAGGGATAGTATTTTAAGGGTTGCTTGGGTGGGGAATTTGCCCAAAATGAATTGGTAGGCTGGTATGACTTTTGCTACTCTTATTTTGGTGCCAGTGGCTAACTATACCAACCATGGCTTGGCATTTTTATGTGGCTGTAGTTTACATTTATCCACATCCTTAGGGGATATATAACTCAAATTTGAACTAGGGTCAATCAAAATAGACACTAGATGGTTGGTGATCATACCTTCGATTTCCACCACTGAAGCTTGGTGGTCAGCTTGGTTATTATCCAAGGCTGCATAAATTTGCGGCACACTCCTGTCCACATCATTGACAGTGATAGCTTCTTGAACGTTGTAAATTCTCTAGTTGTTCTTTTGTTGGTATGGGCAGTCCCTCGGTAGATTTTCTTCTCCACAACCCCAACATTTCAAAGGTTCTCTCTTTGGGTTATCAGTCTTTACTGGGGCAGATCCATAAAGTTTATTTCCATTCAAGGAGGGAAAGTTTTGCTGGTGTACACTTCGGGCTGGGTAGCTCATCCTTGAGTTATTTTTATAGTCCTTAAATATTGGGGATTTAAAACCCTTTTTCTGGAATCCCAAACTATTCTTCTGCTTCCAGCCTTCGCGAGGTCCTTTCCGAGGCCCAAGCTGTTCATAACAATATCTTTCCTTTCGGATAGTACCTTCTAGGGTCTTTGGTTCATCAAATTCAATCCTGTTCTGATAGTCCTTAGGTAGTCCACTGATGAATCGTTGCACCTTTGACTTTTCTACTTTTATATAGGGTACATACCTCAGCAACTTGAGGAATCAGCTAACATATTCCTCTATGGTGAGTTTCCCCAGCTTGAGTTCATAGAATTATTTAGTCTTTTCATCGAAGTATTTTTCCGACAGATATTTCTTTCTGAAGTATTTCTCAAACCATTCCCAAGATAGGTCTTCTTCGTGAATCCCTTTTACATTCTTATGGTCTTCCCACAAAATGGAAGCCTTTCCATTCAAGTTGAAGGTGGCTACTCGAGCCTTCAAGTTTTATGAGAAGTCATGGACTCTGAAATACTTCTTTAGTCTAAGAAGCCAGGCCTCCGCTTCCTCTCCTTTCTTTATTTCACCGTCAAAGGAGGGTGGTTTGGCCTTTTTGAACTCTTTGAGACTATGATTCTTGGAAATTTTTCGCTTCCTTCATTTTCTTCGGGAATGAGAGCTAGTTCTACTGCTAGAAGATCACTTCGAGTCACCATCTTCCTTTCCAGAGGAATCGTCCGACGCTTGTCCCTTATCTCTGGGGTGGACCTTTATCGACGTGATCCTCTCATTGTGGCCATTAACATGACCACATTTCTGTGTCTCAGGTTCATGTTGCAATTCCCTTTGTATGTTAGATAATCTCTGCAGTAAAACTGCATTAATTTTCGTTTGCTTCTCTTTCTCTTTTATCATCCTCTCATTGTTAGCCTTGCAGCTCTACAATTCGACCATGAAGCTCCTCACAGTCTCAGCTAGATCTGGAGGGGTTCCTACCACCCTCCTTTCTTCAAACTCTTCATCTCTATTGTGGGAGCCCTCCCCCACTTCATGGTGAGTCACCATTCTATATGCCTGTAATTTCCCACAGTTGATCTTCCGCTTGTGTTCAAAAGAAAAATGTTTGTTGTTAGTCAATATTTATATTCATTTATGACCAGTACATAATTTATATTTTTCACATGCACACACACAATAGGAGTTTTCATTCTTAAACTTGACTTGTGATAAAGGGGGTTAAGATAGGGGGTTACTCCTTTTAGGAGTACTCCAAATGGAGTCTCTGCGCAACCCATTCATGATCCCAAGCAAGCCAAGTGTTGTAACCATGCTCTGATACCAATTTGTCACACACCCACTATAGGAGCTAATATTTTTTGGCCTTTCCTTCTTTTCACCGAGGAACAGAATCCTTGAATTCCTATGGGGCCTGATGCAGACCCTACCATCCCTTATCCTTACCCATGTGATCATTGGCTATGACCACGGGCCTTACTGGAGGGGCGTTTCTGGGTTTCGTGATTCGAAAAATCATGATGCACGTGTTCCCCTACTCTCTTGTCTCTCGGAGTGCTGAAATCCGAAAGGGACCAACAATTTGTCACATCTAACAATGCCTCGGATTAAAACCTAGCATCCCACCTTTCATAGTTTTGCATACCAGGTTTTCATGGTAGAAGAGGATGAGGGGTTCATACCCTTCGGTTTTCCATGTGTCGAAACACCGAGAACCAAATCTACATGCGCTAAGACATATCGGGATTTCATAAGTCAGGAATTCGGGACTGGCGTTTACCAGGTACTTGCCTCTAGATATCCTGGGTGCCAAAATACTAAGACATCAGGACTTATCCATGCTATTATTATTATTTCGGGGTTTCGCAAGTTAGGGTTTCACGACTGGTCGGTACAAGGGAACTGACCCTTGGGTTTCCTGGGTGCCGAAACATCGAAACATCCCAACTCTAGACACACTATGTTATTTCGGGGTTTCGTAAGTTAAGATCTTGGGACTGGCGAGTACAAGAGACTTTCCCTTAGATATCTTGAGTGCCGAAACAATGAAATACCATATCTCATCCGCTCTATTATCATTTCAGGGTCTCGCAAGTCGGGATTTCGAGATATGCGCAGACAGGAGATCTCACACTTAGGTTTTCCGGGAGCTGAAACTCCGAACCATATATCCTCTAAACTCACTTCGGGGTTTCGCAAATCGGGATTTCACGACATGCGATGACAATAAGTCTCGCATCTAGGTTTCCCGGGAGCCGAAACTCCGAAGTTCAT
>ML783479.1:516606-544119 GCA_009831015.1 Picea engelmannii | reverse complement strand
CTATTGAATTTGGCAGATACCTATACAATCATAATATTAACAGATCCAAGTTGACTTACTAGAGTATTAAAGGCATTTAGATGTTCTATCACAAAATATCCATCTTCCATCCTAAGATGATACAACTTCTTCCAAAGAAACAACTTGTTTACCAAGGACTTTGATTTATACAAATTCCCTAACTCATCCCATAGTTCCTTGGCTGCAGATTCTCCTCAGACATTCAACAACACCAAAACTGCCAGAAAGAGTCGAATAGTACTCCTTTCTCTTATGTCCAACTTGTCTCAATCTTCCTTCAACATACTAGTAGCTGGTGTACTAGTAGTTTGTGTACTATTAGGTTGTGTACCAGTAGCCTGTGTGCTAGTAGACGGTGTACCAATAGGCTGTGTACCAGGATCCATAGTGATCCATCGTTCTTTGTCTACAAGAAGGTCCTCCATATTGAGCTTCCATAGCTCAAATTTTTTATCGTTGAACTTCTCTATCTCGATTCTAGATGAGATCGCCATTCCTCTTTCTTTACTCGAATCTCCACTGCAAAAGCTCCCACTAAACCCAGGTTTATCACAGACCCAAGATAAACTTGATCTATCAAGACCCATCCAAACCCTCAACAACAAACGCGTCCCTCTAAAGCCAAAAAATGAGCTCTGCTACCACATGTAAGTTTTAAACCTACGAAGTAAAGAAATGCATATAGATTCTTAAGCAAGAAAGAAATTAATCAATGGCTCATATGCAGAGTACACAAATATTTTATACTGGAAACCCTCAACCAAAAAAAACTTTCTTATATTCATTATATCGAATTTCACCATTCACCATACAATACATACAATGTTTTCAAGTATTCCGTAGATACCAAAACCCTAATCCCTTAATCCGGGATTAATTTACAAATCCTCTAAAAATAGAAAAATCTGCTAAAAATAGCAAAAACCACCCAAAAACAAAATTTTGGGGCACTGCCCCGAACGCTGCGTGTAACCAGGGGGGGGCATACCTGCCCCCCCCTGGGACCCCCCTAGGAAAGCACCCAGCACACACGACAGCGCACTAGTGAGAAGGATCGTCAGACGCAGTTGTTGTATCTGACATGCCCACACACACACATGCAAAGAACATAACACATACCCAACAGAAAAGATAGTGGAAATGCTACAAAAACATTTCTACTGGTCGAAACTTAGACAGTAGGTCAGCAAGTATATCAGGTCTTGCACTGCCTGTGCTATTGCCAAACCAACCACTAAGAAACAGGGCATGTACACCCCTCTTCCTACTCCTGACAGGCCATGGGAATCCATCTCAATGGACTACATGTCGGGCCTCCCATCCACAAAGCGGGGAAATGATTGTGTTTTTGTGGTTGTTGATCGATTTTCTAAGATGGAGATTATGGTTGCTTGCAAGAAGAGCATCACAGCAGAAGCCACTGCCAAGATCTTCTTTGAACGGGTATGGGTACATTTTGGAATCCCACAAACCATTGTCTCATATTGGGACAATTGATTTCTCATCACATTCTGATCGAGCCTCTGGTCACTGCTGGACACCAAGCTCACAAAATCCACGGCCTTCCACCCCCAGACAAATGTCCAAACCGAGGTTGTATATCGAATGATCATGCATATCCTACGCATGTATAATTCCAGGCACCCTCGCACATGGTATGAAAGTCTTCCCTATGTCCAGCATAGCTACAACCGAGCCCTGCATAGCTCAACCGGCCACATCCCCTTTCATGTGGGGTTGGGATTCCAACCATTGGGTCCCATAGATGTTGCACTTCCCCTTGCAGTCACCTCGACTGACTCCTCTCCTTCTCCAACTGAGGCTAACAAATCCACCCGGTTCATTGAGAGGATCCAGCACATTCGCCAACAGGTTCATGATATCCTACAGAAGTCCAATGACAAGTACAAGCATCACCATGATCAACATCGGGTTCTACATAAGTTTCAGGTGGGCGACAAAGTTTGGTTGCACTTGCAGAAAGAACGTCTTACAGGACCCCATCAGAAGCTTTGCCCACTCCATTATGGGTTGTACACCATCACCAAGGTTGTGGGAGATAATGCTTTTGCACTCAACATTCCTCCTTTCCTTGGCTTGCACCTAGTGTTCAACATGGACCTCCTTCGGCCTTATTTCCCACCATTATTGGACACCTCAGACATAGAAGAATAGTTGACACCAACAGAGATCAACCCCGACTGTATACAACAGGCATCCAGTGATCAGATTGTGGACACACAGATCAAGGGCACTCGACAGCAAAGGATCCAGCTTTATCGAGTCATCAAAGCAGGGCAGCTCCTGCACCAAGGCAAGTGGCTCACCTGGGGCCAAATTCAGTAGAAATTTCCTCATCTGATGGGGGAACTCAACGTAATGGAGACCATTTCTTCCTAAGGATGGAGAATTGATCCAGGTGGATATCGGTGGCTACCCACATTTTCTAGCTGGCTCAAAACAACTTTCTCGCAATTTTGACAATTTACTATTTTTAGCAGTTTTTCGGGTCCTGAACTTCTAGATCCGTTTTGAGGCCCTAAATGACGTTTTTTGGGGTATGTTGCATCACGAAATTATGTGCAACTATTGTATTCCTTGGATAGATCTTTCCAATGGGCTATCATATGCCTAAAATGGATATCGTATGCAAAAGTTACGACCTTGAGAAGTTGATGTATTGACTTACCCAAACAGGGCCCACATGACTTTTGGTGCTTCATCTCCTAGGGTTAGGTTTTTGGATGTTTAGGGTTTTTGAAACTCCTGTTTATTGTAAAAAGTCTTTGAGAGCCTCATTGTAATGATCTTCTGGCGAATGAGTGCAGTCGTCACATCTCTTATCAGAGATAAGTTGCCACCATTCCAACAAACTTGTTTTCCGCTGCATTTTACAGCTTTAGCTTATTTCCTTATTGAATAGAAAACCAGTTTTATTGTATCTTTGTTATTCTATGTTAAGAATCTAGTAATAATCTGTAGTCATTTCGTTTTGCTCATAAAATCTGGATCAAAACATCTACATAATTATCACAAACCTATATTGCACATTATCAAATGTATGACTGAAATGCAACAACAATGAATTATACTAACTGGCTTTACAATTAAACTATGAAACTGTTTCACTCACACAAAAATAGAATTACATTCACAAAATAATTACAAATGAGCTTACCTTGGTTGGATCGGTGGTCCCTTGTCATGCCAACAAGGAAGCTCAAAGAAACTCACAGAACAGTAAACTTTACAAAACACATGGAATTGATGAATTTAACTTCATATTGATTCTTCAACAAGTATGTTTACAGAGATAATATGTTCAGAAATCCAATCTACAACATAACAATTCCTCTCCTTTTTGGCTTAGCCATCACTCAATTTATATCATTTTTACATTACAATTTTGGATCTATACAATCCAATCCAAATCAAAACCATTTTCCATCAATGGAGGTCGAGTACAACGATTAGCTAATCAAGGAAATGTTGTTCCCACGAATTTGGGCATGATCTTAGAAATTCTGGAAAATTGGCAAAGATTGAGGATGGATCGTTCCCCCCTGAACGGAAGGTCCACACGTGTGCGATATGGATATTCTGGCCAATGAGTATGAATGAAAACACTGCTCTGGACAAAACCCATGTCCCCAAATTTTTAGATCCATTGTAATCGGCCCAGAAATCGAGGTGAAAATATAGTACCGAAATGATGGTACCAAAATCCTGTAGGTAGTTGTTTAGTATCGAAATACACACGGTCATAATCCTGAGTACCAGATTAGGCGCATGGGAAGTGCCAGAATAGCGCAGAGTGTGATAGTACTAGATGAAAACTCCCTAAGAGTCAAACAATTAGGATCATGCAAAATCGAACATTTAATCAAATTAACTCAAGAAAAACTAAACAAATCATGCCTTAATCATAATTTACCCCTTATGCACATGAACAAGGTCATAGGTATGTGTTTGGGAGGAAATAGTTAAGTATAGGATTATAACATAGGAAAAAAGGATCAGATAAAAGATAATATAGGGCATTATATATGTCAAAACAGAGACTCAACAGGAAGGCTTCCTTCTGCTCATCTTTTCCTCACTGGCAGTTTTTGCTTCTGACCTCAACATCAACCTTCTTATCTCTTCTATCTCCCTGTCCAGTTGCTCTAGTGGTTGGCTCTCCTTATGTTGTTTGTTATGTTGCATCTCCTCTTTATCAATGGGTGGATCATCTTGGTCCCCCTTGTTGTTTTCTCCATCTCCTATGGCATTAGCTTTCCACCCTGCTGCAAACTCCATTTATGCAGTCTCATTATTGAGTTGATGCTCAGATTCTGCCAGTTATTTTGCTGGTTCATCTCCAAATGCTCCTCAGAATGGAATTATAATTCATCTTCTGTTGCAGGCTTCAATGCTGTAGTAATCTCTTGTTCAACTTCCTGGATGAAACTTATGAGAATTTTTTTTGACTTCTCTTCTCCCACAATATGCATGACTGTCTTCTCATGGTAGTCATCTACTGGCTCTAGATTGTTCAACCAATCCTCCATCATCTCTAACGCCTTCTCCCATGGAGAAAACATTTTAACTACATGATCTTCTTCTGTTGGGGCAGATATCAGCATTTGTTCTGTTTCTTTTCTCACAGTCACTGTTGGCTATCCTTCTTCTGTTGTTGCATCTATAACACATACTCTGGCCTCAACTGGGTTTCTTGGTAGGAATATCTGAATTCCCCCGATGATCATAATTTTCCTATGATCCTCCTCCATCATATCTCCTTGTTGATATGAACTCTCAGCTGAGTTCATCTTCTCTCCCTTTCCCACCTGGCAATCTGGGATTTTTTCCCTGCCCTCCTAGCAGTCTATGAGATCCTCCAATGATCCCATCTCATTTCCCACTTGGCAATCTGAACTTTCTTCACTTCCCACCTAGAAATATTTGAGGTCAACCATTCACCTATTCTCATTTCCCTCTAGGAAACCTGAAATTCCCTCACTTCTCACCGAGCAGTTTCTGAGACCCTTCTCTGATCTCTTCTCCTCACCATCACTGAGATGCTTCCCAGTTTTTGTCTCCAGATGTGAGCCGTCTCCTCTTCACCTATGAGGATTTCAACATAATTCAACCACACTCTCAACATATTTTGTTGTCCTCTCACCAACAATTTCTTAATCGACCATTTTACCTTCTTCTTCATGGGCCACTCATATACCCAATGCACCTTAGCATCCTACTGCATTTTAAATGCAAGATTCTCCATTCATGCTCTTATCTTGTTGAGCTCTTGTTCCATCTCAGCCTTTCTTTTCTGCTGGAGATATTTCCCTTTACCACTCCTTTGGCCTTCAGTATCCATCCTCCTATTTATCCATCAGCCCTCCTGGCAAGTATATTGTTCACTCTGCAACCGAGAGCATTCCAAGCTTCCCCTTTTTTTCTTGGCTACAATCTGCAGAAAATTTATATTCTTTGATACCACCTGATGATGTGTATCAGAGTATATCCTTTCTCTGCTCTCCACTACGGAAATAAACAATATGTGCTATGATACCACCTGATGCAGATCCCCTACCTCTTCCTCGGCAGGGTCTGCTAACCTCCCAGTCAAGGATCTTTCTTAACTCTGATGAGCTGAAGAAGCTCTTTGATTCCCTGTTGGAATCCTGATATCTGATCCATAGGTTCTTTATGAAACTCCACCTATGTGACTAAGCACCAAGCACAAGCCTCACCTCCACACAACCACAGACTGTGATCGCTTTCCTACACAAAAGGTGCATCGCAATTTCACGTGTCGGGACTTTGCGGGTGAGCCATCCCTAACTCCCCGAGTCTCGAAATGCCAAAAAGAGATTAATGTTCCTTAGATCCTCCTTTGGCCTCTGTCCATGTGACCATTCATCTTGACCTAAGGCTCAACTCTCAAGCATGTAGGTATTTTGCATATCGGGAATTCTTGATGTGAATCACCTCTGTTCTCCCGACTCCCAAAATGACAAAATTTTGGAGCTTCCCATCTAACGGTCCGAATTCTTCCACGATCTAACGGCTTAGATCGCGTCGGGGTTTCGCGTATTGGGATTTCTCGATTTCACGTATCAATAAGTTGAAATACTTTCCACTTCTATTCTCTCGATCCCTGAAATGCCGAAATTATCCCTGGACAATTGACGGTCCAGATCGCTCCTTGATCAACGGTTGTGATCTAATCGCGAGTTCACATTTCGTGAGTTCTCACGATTTCCCCCTTTGAATTTTTCGAGTCACGAGTCAGCAAAATGTTGATTTTCTGCAACCTATGATCCAAGTGGATACCGGTGGCCACCCACCTTCTCCAACTGGCCCAAAACATGTTTCTGGCAATTTTGGTAATTTACTATTTTTAGCAGCTTTTAACTTCCGGGGCCATTTTGAGGCCCTAAACGATGTTTTTTGAGAAAATGGGGAGCAACATGGATCATGGATTGATTTTTCTCACCGAAAAGGTATATTTCTTGGATATATCTTTCCAACGAGCTATTGAGCGCTCCAAACGGAGATCGTATGCAAAAGTTACGCCCCTGGGAAGTTGACGTATCAACTACCCCCATCAAGGCCCATAAACCTTTTGTATTTTCATCTTCCGGGGTTAGGGTTTTGGATTTTACTTATGTTAAAAAGGCCCTTAGAGCCTCATTGTAATAATCATCTTCTCACAGATGCAAGTATCTGTCACATCTCTTCTCAGAGATAAGCTACCACCATTCTAGCGAGTCTTTCACTCTGTATTTTACAGTCTCTGTACATTTATTTTGTTAATAGAAATTGTGTATTACTGTATATCTGTGACTCTTGTTTTATTTCCGCTATATCTCTGTTATATTGTTGTCTCTCTCACAATATCTCTATGCATTTCTTTATTATATCTCCGATCTCATTTCGTGCCAAAAATAATCTGGATCAATGGTATCAGAGCAGGCTGCTCTTGATCGTTTTCAGTGTATGTCTCCGACAAGGTTAGAGTATAGAAATTTGGGTCTCGATATTGTCTCTCTTGAGGACAATCACTCTTGCACACCCAAGAAACCCTCAATGGAAAAAGAAAATAAAAATGACGGAGTAGACGATCCTATCAGTCTATTGCTTGAGCAAGCTCTCACGCGACAGAGGGACGAAATGATGGAGAATTTTTTCCACATCCTTCAACGCCTCCCGATAGCATCAAGCACATCTTCATCAAGAGGCCAACTTGGAGGCACATCACCTTTCAAGGTACAAGTTAATTTTGATATTCCCATATTTGAAGGTCAAATAGATGCAGATGCCCTAGATAAATGGTTAAATCTGCTAGAAGGTTATTTCTCTGTTCATAATTTTTCCGACAAGGAAAAGATCACCTTCGCACTCCTTAAGGCTCTCCCCCATGTAAAACATTGGAGGGAAACTTACTGGGAGCAGATTTCCATAGAGGAGTCTGGAATATATGGGGTCGATCCCACTTGGAATTTTTTTGTGGATGTGGTAAAGGAACAATATTACCCTGTTGGCAACTATGAGGACCAGTACATGAGATGGACCACACTGCGACAAGAGAGGGGCCAAGAAGTTTCATAGTTCACCAATGCCTTCCATACCTTGTGCACCAAGCTGGGTATCAAGGACTCTGAACGACATTTGTTTCTAAAGTACCATGGGGCTCTACACAGACATATCCAAACTGAAATGGATTTTCTGGACATCTCATCACTCGGTGCTGCTTATCGATATGTTGTTAAAATTGAGTAGAAGTTTAAGCACCAGAACAAACGAGAGTTTGGGTCTACAAATCCACAACAACTAAAGTATGACAAAGACGGACCTAACAAACAGTCTCTCGAAAACCATTCCAAGCCACAGGAAAATAAGGGTCACGGGAAGACAAAGAAGGACACCGGAAAATGGTGTGATTTCCACAAAATCCCCTGGCACAACATCGATGAATGTCGCTCAAAACAGTCATTGGTGGACGAGATCAAATACAAGGAGCCAAATCATGATTCAGAATCTGATTATGAAAATACTGGTAAAGGACAGATCATTGAATTAGACCCAACTGCTATTGTCGTGACCGCAACAATTCAACCAGAAGAACCAACAGATCCTTAAGAGGGGGAGCACCTTTTTCATTCACATATGTGGGTGAAGGGGACCCCGCTGCATTTTATTGTTGATAGAAGAAGCCAGATGTTACCCATGATTTTGGTCATCATGATGATGTATTAATTATGGTGTACTCGGGCTCTTCATAAGAACTTTTACCTGAGAAAATTTACTTTCATCTCTTTCCAGAAAACTCATTTTTGAAGCATGTTCGCAGGCTGCTAGTATATTTGGGTGGGAGAATGACCCATTCTCGCAAGCTTCCTTAAGCCTAGGTGTGAACCCCTCGCACTGTGTTGAACTGCTAGGGTGAAAACTCTTCCTAAAGTAAGGAAAAAGATGAATTCTCGAAGCTTCTAGAAGGGAATCTTCTAGAAGGATGGGTTGGCATTCGAATGGTTGTCCTAGTACTGGATTCCCTGATATTTTGGGATCATTCTTATCCAAGTAACCAATTCATTCTCTCCTATATATTGAGGGAATTCTCATGGAGAAAGTTAGAAGCAAGATTCATTAGAGAATTAGTGAAAGGATTGTGTGAAGGACTGAAGCTGAACAATAGCTTGGAGACTCTAGTAGGTCTATCAAGAGGATTTGATCTTCTTCATGCAAGGATTGAGCAAGTGTGTGTGTCGGAGCCAAGGGACATTGAAAGGAAGTTTGCAACATCAAGGCTCAGGTTGTAATCTTTACTTTCCATTAATATGATACAGTAATATGTCCCTTTCCCATAAAGCTATTTCAACTTTATTGTATAACTCCTTGATCATATACATATATTGACTGTTGAATAGATCTTGCTATATTTACTTTGGTTGGCTTGTGTTGTCTTGGTCTGGACTGCACGAGAGCACTGGAGGGAAGCGGGAGCAACAAAGACCATAGGAAGCGATAATAAGGTATGTTATTTGTTCTTGCCTCCTATTTAATTCAATGGTTAAAATCTAGGGAAAGAGTCATGTTCTGTCCTGCTTTGTTCTAGATCCAGGTGGATCTAGGGAGATCAGTTAGTGTCCGCACCTACGGATTTATCCTATAACAAAATTGGCGACTCTACTAGGGAGTTTTCCCATTTTCTTTGTGTCTTTTGGTGTTTTTTTGTGGCCATTTGCTCTTGTTTCATTTTTCTCCTGTCCTGTCAATCTTTGAGTCTTCAAGATATCCTGATAGACCCTCTCAGTCCAGAGGCCTTTTTCAATTTTGCTTCATTTTCAAAAATTTTGATTATGTTCAGGCATTCTCGCACTGTACTTCATTGCAGCCTACGAGAATAGGTAGAGTTCGCACTCTGCCTTTAGGTTTCAGTGTGGGGTTCTCGCACCCTGCTCAAGGGTTACCTGCGAGAATCAGTGATTCTCGCACTGTGTAATATTGCCTACCTGTGAACTCATTTTTTGTTTCTTGGACCATTGATTGATATCTTTCTTGTCTTCGTTTTCATACATGAACAGTTTTACAATTTCAAGGATTTTCGTGTCATTTTTGGCTTGACTTTCATTTTTTTACTTTTCTTGGAAAAATCATTCTCTCTAACTTCAGATTCTAAATGTGTTTGATTAGTTAAGAGCCAGTGATTGGTTGAAAGTTGAGTGTTTGGTTTTTCTCATTTGCTTATTGGTTTGAAAGATCATTTTCTTTTGCATTTGAGAAGACTAAATTGGTTTTCTCTTTATTTTTGTTTTCCTTGAAAGAGTGGATTGGGTTTTTATCATTGCTTGTTCATTTGGTTTTTGATTTTCATTACTATCACTATAATAGTGTAAGTCCTTTTTGAAAAGTGAACAAACAGTTTTTCTTTCAAAAAAAAATTCTTTTCGTTTTAGAAAACATTGAAAATCAAATTATTGAGATTGTTGAAGTGTTGAAAAAGAAGCAATGGAGTATTGTTCTTTGATGCGTGATTTGTTACATTTACATTCTAAAGGAAATTGTGCATTGTAGTTCATGGTTGATCTGGAAAACTTTCTCTCTCTCCCATACATAGGATTCATTGAATGCAAAGTGATCGTTTTCATTTTCATCTATTCATTGTTGGGTCAGAGTCATACAACATGAGTTTCATTTCCATTACCTTTGAGTAAACAACAGCTCTTAATAACACTGCGTAATCATAAAATTTATTTAGTAACTCTTTTCTAGGGGTATTTTACACCAACATTTATCTAGGCTAGCGCTTTGGAGTAGGAAGAGAGATACACTCTCCAAAAGCACAAAACACACAATAGCATCTTGTGTTAGGGAGTGTTAAATTCCATTTGCAACTTCCTATCCTGGGAAGCCCTTCTCACACAAGGGTCAAGAATGAGGTTTCATTGCTATCAATAGAGTTACTCACCCTTCTTTGTTGGTATCAGTGTAGAGATTGCACGTATTACGGGGATCACTCGAAGGTATACCCACAATGATGAGTGGAAGCCTTTTGAGTTGATTTCGAGCTAGATACCCTACCCTTGCATGTGGATCGGACTGTCGACTGTTCCCCCAGGATTTATTGTTGTTGGTGGTGACCTTAGTGGCCTATCTCTCTAGGTTCTTACCCGAGGTGACTGTGGAGGGGAAAGTCTTCATGGTACCTGGAATTGACGTTGACCAAACTCACTCGGGCTCCTTGGAGGGTAAATCCACAATTACTGCGTGGAAGCTTCCACCAGGGTGTAAGTCCGTTAAGCAGGTCGTCGGCGTAACTTTTCCACCCTAGCCCCGCCCCTTCTCATCTTGTTGTTGCGACGTTGGATTTCATCACCAACTAGTGGCTTCGAAATTAGAAGGTTTTGTTTTCTTGGTGATTGCTTCCTAGATTTTGTTTACTAGCGTGTGTTGTTGTTTCTTTCTCGAAGTTGACCATAAGATTTTCTTCACAAAGTTTGTCACTCATTTACAATAGCTCCACCACGTTGTTCACGTAGAATGCAAGGTTTGTCTCCAAAGCATCCTGAAGGCACTCAACCATTGTCTATAGCACCTGAGGGCTCTCCTCAGCCAAGTGAAGTCCAGGACGTTACTATGCCACCACCGCAAGTGGAACGCACTGACTCTCTAGAACATTTTCGAATTACAAACACTCGAGAGGACTTTCGACTTCACCCTAATTCTGAGAGACATTTTATGCGTGGAAACGCTTCCAGAGAATTAATTGTTACGTATTCCAGATCTCCGAATGGACTAGGCATAGAAGGCCTAGATCCTTTTTGGTCTACAGGTGTTTTCCGCCGGGACCTGTTTGGTCCTAATTCACCTGTGGTCTTCAGAATCAACCCCCCTGTGGTTTCTGAGACAGAGGCTGTACCGTTGACTACCACTTATCACTTTATTGTCCCTGCCGAAATGGCCCATCTCACGAATACTACGAGTGTCCCAACCGGGTTCATTGCAGCTAGTCTTGCTCCTATAAACACGCAGCGAACGCCTAATGTCATTCCGACACTACCACCCAGATACCATGCATTGAATCCAATTCCTCTACAAACCCCATCCGGTTCTCCTGGTGGTCCTTCTTCTCCTGGGCACCCTATTCCCGGTTTTATCCCGACACTCCCTCAATTTCCTTCTAGAAGACCTTTCTTGTCTTCCACTGGCAATCCTAATCCTAGTGGCACTATCTCGTCCATTACAGCAAACTTCCAAATTCCTGTTGGTGGACCAGGTGGAACAATTCAACATCCTCTTACCGGTCACATTACAATTACAACACAACCTTTGATTGGAACACATCTCCCGGTTGGAACACCACCTATGATAGCGGGACCAACCCCACCTTTTCGACAAAATATACCTCCTTCTTTGGCCCAGTATTGGAATCGGATGATACAACATCCTCCTCAAACGACTGGGAGGCAGCAGTTGCCTGTCCCTACTATAGGCCAACTGTATCCAGGTGTACCCAATCCTATTTGGGGTCCGAATTCTCAAACTAATGTCCCCGCTCAAGGTTACAATCCCTTGGGCTACTATCCTCTCCAACCGAATCTGCCTAGGTCTTCCCATTATGCGCAGACCACTTACGGTCCTACTGGTTTGCTGACAGGGCTTCCTCCTCAAAGCCACCAGTATCCACAGGTGAATCAACAACTACCCTTTCTTGCTACTTTGGATTTGTTGGATTTGTCAAGGATTTTAAATGATCCTATTCGTCACTCTCCCCAATGGCATGTTATTCCAGCCAAGCTTCCATTGGACATTCCTAAATTAGATGGCAAAGTGGGAAAGGACCCAAACAATCACGTTATGACTTTTCACCTATGGTGTTCATCCAACTCGTTGATGGATGACTCTATTCACTTACGTCTTTTTCAACGAACCCTTACCAGTTCTGCTGCAAAATGGTATATTGAATTGCCACGAGGTTTCTTCTCTGATTTCAACACCCTAGTTATGGCTTTCCTTACACATTACCAGTTACCAATCCGTTATGATACGGGAACCGAGATTTTGACTTCCTTCAAACAAAGAAAAGGAACTCATATTTCTGATCACATCCATGAGTGGCGAAGGAGATGATATCTCATTAAACTTGAGCTCCCCGATCAGTTACTGGCAGAATGGTTTACAAAATCATTTGTGAATGAGATCAGTAAGGAGATAGCCATGGGTGGCATCGTCATGGAAGAGCAAGCTATAATTCATGCTCAATATCTTGACCTCGTTTATTCACAAACGGGAACCCTTTACGATTTTCTACCTGACTTGCCTCATCCTAATACTTCCAGCACTTCAACTACTCCAGCTGCCTCGCATGCAGCTGACGGTGTGATTGGCTCTTCCCAAGTCCAACCACATTCCGTGTCAAGCGTGAACCCTAAATCCGCTTCTTCTAATGTTCAAAATTCTTCGTCTCCTACCACTCCCACTGGCAAGACTTCAGAGGTAAATGCAGTTCAATCTACCCCTGTCGGTAAAAACAAATCTAAAAAGGGGAGAGGTAATAATAAGGAGGGAAAAAATAATACTCAAGCAGAGAAAACCAAAACTACCCCTGTTGATGATCGGGATAAGCACAAACCACGATACCCTTGTCTTATATGTGGTGATGATCACTACACGAAGGATTTTCCACGACGTGTCGAAGTTACTAAGTTCCTTCAAGGAGCGCCAAAACCACCTGCACCGGCTGTCTTGTCCCAACCCTTCCCATCTCAACAACAGGCTCAGTTGGTCATCCACGACCAACCTTCACCTTCTACTACATCATATGTTTTGATGTGTACTGGCGATTCTAAGCAAAGTAATGTTGCACTCACTACTCGAGCCAAAGATTATTCTCCTTCTAAAGAGAAGGTTGACGACATACTTCCTTCATTGGTACAACCCTCTCCTGCGAATCCACCTACAAATGGTCCTCTTCATCTCGAATGACCGAGCCTCGACATTGTTCTATGACCCCCCCCAAAGGGTGTCGTTCAGAAATTGGCTTTCAATCCACACGCTCGTGCTGCCCAGAACTACAACATTGTTGAAGATATGGCCCAGGCACCTTCTGCGATGTCAGCCCTTGAAGTCCTTCAGACTTGTCCTGCACAACAGAAGGCACTGTTGAAAGCTATCAGTGGAATTTACCCGACAGATACGAATTTAATAATATTTGACTTGGAAGATCAAATTCCAAGGTTTCCCCCTCAACTTGCGTTCCAAATCCAAGTGGTTGTCTCTGACAAAAATATTTGCTGAACTGTTCTTGATGAGGGTGCCTCGACTTGTGTTATGTCTCTTGCTTGTTGGAAAGCCATTGGCTCTCCTCCTTTAAATGAATCCTAGAACACTCTTAAAGCCTTCAATGGCTCTGGTTTTAAGCCCTACGGTGTTCTTCCTTCGTTTCCTATCATGTTAGAAGGCAAAATGGTCCAAGTCAAAGTGGAAGTCTTTGACACTCCTCTTTATTATAATATTCTGCTTGGCCACAGCTGGATCGATTCCATGCATGCTGTTGTGTCAACCCTTTTTCATGCACTAAGTTTCCCTCATCAAGGAAAGGTTGTCACCGTTGATCAACTAGCCTTCTTCAATTCTGATACCCGTACTGGCAACGTGTCATTTATCGCTAAAACCCTACTGGGTTATGAGAAAGTCAGTGTCGGATTTTTAAAGGACTCCTCGTTAATGGGTACTTTTCCCTTTCCACTGCCTGATGTTCCACGCTCGTCAGTTGCTTCTATCAACATGATCTCCACCGTGCCTCACGAACTTCCTGCGTCACAGGACCCTTGGATTGTCCCTGACCCTGGAGATCATCTTCATTTTGGCGACGCAATGTCGTTAAGTCTGGTCGAATCCGCCCACCAGGCCATTCAATCGGAAACATCTTCTACTCCCTCTATTGATGAGTTGTCTCCCGACCCTTTTCATATTGTCTTTCCCACTGACGAGATTATCATGTCCGTCATGGAAGACACCCCTGGAGCAACACACTCTTGAGAACAACCAACGGATTTCGGCTCCGTCAACCGTTGTTGTCATCTCGATGGTTCCCGAGACTACACACGATGTGTTTGCTAAAGGGAACTTAAGAAATATCTCGTCCATGATTCCCATTGACATATCCATTAAACCTGGGATTGTTGAAAATGTCCATATTGGAGCTTCGTGTTCCCCTGACGAGATAGTCACCTATACGTCTCTATTCAAAGAATTTCGTGACATCTTCACCTGGAGCTACGAAGAGATGCTAGGTATCGACCCTGCAATTGTTGTACATGAAATAAAGACATACCCTAGAGCTAAACCTATCCGGCAACGCCTTCGTCTAGTTCACCCACATAAAGTGGCTGCTATAAAGCTCGAAGTCGAGAAACTTCTGAAAGCTGGCTTTATTTATCCGGTGGCTCTTACAGACTGGGTTTCCAATCCTGTCTCAATTGACAAGAAAGGAGGCAACATTCATGTATGCGTTTATTATAGGGATATCAACAAATCTTGTCCCAAAGACAACTTTCCTACCCCTTTCGTCGATCAGATTGTCGATGACTGCGCCGGAAGTGAAATCTTCTCTTTCATGGATGGTTTCTCCGACTATAATCAAATTAACATTGCTCCCGAGGATCAACATAAGACCACCTTTATTTGTCCTTGGGGTACTTTTTCCTATCGGAAACTTCCTTTCGGTCTTAAGAACGCGGGCGCCACTTTCCAACGCGCTATGTCTTATGCTTTTCATGATATCAAGCATATTGTTCAACCCTATTTGGATGATTTACCCGCTCATTCTATGCGCAGAGTCGATCACCCTACCCACCTCCGAGCCATTTTCGTTCGCTGTCGGTTCTATCATATACGTTTAAATCCTCATAAGTGCGTTTTTTGCGTAGAATCTGACCGTCTTCTAGGTTTTATCGTTTCGCGTCAAGGGATCCGGGTGGATCCTATTAAGGTTGAGGCGATCCTTAGTCTCCCTCCTCCTTCTACACTTCGCCAATTGCAAAGTTTGCAGGGGAAAGAAAACTTTCTTCGTCATTTTATCCCTAATTACGTCGAGATCACTCGTGGTTTCACGCAACTACTAAAGAAAGATTCAGAATTCATCTGGGATAACATTGCCAACAATGCTTTTGAATCTTTAAAGTTGTCCCTCATGCGAGCTCTGCTTCTCTTTCCTCCCGATTACAGTCGTGATTATTTCCTTTATCTTGCTGCCTCGGATTACACTATTGGCATGGTTCTCATCCAAAAGGATGATGCGCATGATGAACATGTTATTTACTACTTGAGTCGAAGTCTCACACCAACTGAAATCAAGTATCAACATGTCAAAAAACTGGCCTTGACCGTCGTTCAAGCCGTCCAACGCTTCCGGCACTATATCCTCTCACGCAAAACTACTGTGATTTCTCATTGCAACCCTATGCAACATATTTTGACACGTCAATTGCTAGGGGGAAAATACTCCAAATGGATTGTGATACTCCAGGAGTTTGACTTGGAATTCGAGCATGCCAAGTCTAAGAAGTCCTTAGTTTTTGCTGAGTTGATATGCAATTTTCCTCGTTCTACCACGGAAAATGTAGCAGTTGATTCATTACCCGATGAGTCACTTTTCCTTATTAGCACTTATGATATTTGGTATGGGGATATCATTATATATCTCCAAACCCAGACTTTGCGGCCTACTTTGTCCAGTACTAAATGACGTTGCATATTCTATCAAGCTCGTCAATACATTATCCTCAGGGATATTCTTTATTGTCGGGGGATTGACTCTATTTTTCGACGTTGTCTAATGTTCGATGAAGCCGAGAAAGCTCTGAATGACTTCCATTCCAGAGCATGTGGTGGTCATATGTCTGGGTATGCTATTGCCCAAAAGATCTTACGAGTAGGGTATTTTTGGCCTTCTTTGTTTAATGATTGCATCACCGCCATTCAGAAATGCCATGCCTGCCAGACCTATAATCAGAAAATCCAGTCACATCCTTCTCCTCTTCATCATGTGGTCTCAGTTGGTCCCTTTGCGAAATGGGGCATCGATTTCATGACATGTCACCCTCACTCAGCTGGGGGGCATGGTTACATTATTGTAGTCGTTGATTACTTTACGAAATGGGCCGAGGCGATGCCGACATTTGACAACATTGGAAAGACTGCAGCCTTATTTATTTTTAACCACATCATAGCTCATTTTGGTGTTCCCAAAGCTATCGTCACTGGTCACGGTAGCCACTTTGGGAATTTTATGATGTCTGAACTTACTGAGAAGTTGGGTCTTTGCCATGATAACTCAACACCCTATTATCCACAAGCCAACGGCCAAGTCGAAGCAATCAACAAAGTTCTCATAACTATGCTCCGACGGATGATAGGAATTCATAAAACAAGTTGGCACACAATGTTCTTTTCGGCATTATGGGTGTACCGGACATCCGTCAAGTCCGCTACTAGGTTTACACCTTTTCGGTTAGTCTATGGTGTGGAAGCCATTCTACCTATCAAATGTGAGATACCTTCTTTGAAAATAGTTGTTGAACTCCTACCCAACACTTTTGTTGAGGAAGAACATATTTTTTATCTTATGCACTTAGACAAAACTCGACGTGATGCCACTTTAGCCATAGAAGCTCAGAAAAAACATGTGAAGGCCCAATACGACAAGCATGTCAAGCCTCGCATTTTCTCCGAAGGAGATCTTGTCCTTCTCTATGAATAAGATCGAGATATTTTAGTAGATGGTAAATTCAAACCCATGTGGTGAGGTCCTTATATTGTTCGACGATTTTTGGAAAAAGGAGCTTATGAGTTGGTAGATTACAATGGTATCCCTTTAAGTGAGCCCAGAAATGGGTTGTACTTGAAGAAGTACTATGCATAAGATCACATGTGCATAAGTACTTGTATTTTTAATGTATCATACTTTTTGTGTGTTACTATAGTTTGCTTTTGTCGTTATCTGGTCTCTGCCCTTATGTAACGTTGTGATTTGATTTCTACATGTCGGAGTCTTTGCTACCCTATATTGTCTTCGCTGATGGTGCTAGCCGTAGTACTCAAAACCTTGCTTCCGCTGCGTGGGCTATTTACGCCCCTACAAACGAACTTGTCTCTTTACGAGGTGTGTGTCTTGGCCGTGCGACCAACAACATTGCAGAGTATAGCACCGTTATTGAGTTATTGGTTGATGTTATCTCACTTGGAATTCGTCATTTGGTTGTGCGACTTGATTCACATCTAGTAGTACTATAGTTAAGTAATGTCTATACTATTTGAAGTCCTACTTTGTTACGGGTGTATTTGCGAATTCGCCTCTTGGAACGTTCTTTTGATTACATTGAATATCAACATATTCCTAGATGACTAAATACATTAACAGATGCATTGGCTAATTATGTATTGGACAGACATTTGAATCATTTATAAATTAAACACATCAATATTCACAAAGTAAACCGGTAGAAGTTGTCTGTATATATAACGATCAAAAGAGTTTTTTACAAAAAGTTTGTCCGAAGACCAAAATATCAAAAATTGAAGCTCATAGCTTCTACAAAGTGATGTCACGGATGACGTTCACGATAACACACGACTTCCCTAGAAACCCTACGGAGCAGTCAACTCATAGATGTTGATACCCCTACAGTATGATGATGATCGCGTCGTGGAACCTCTTCCAGAGTCATGTCTGGAATGTCTGCAGTCAGACCCTCTAGATTCTGTTCCACCACCTGATAATCCTCAGCATATTGTGGCACTGCTGCTTCTACCTCTCCTCTCCATTGAATGGGAGAAGTGTCAGGAGGTTAGTACGGTCCAACATCTGTGTTATCAAAAAAATGATTTTGTATTAGTCTTTGGACGAACATATAAAACAAAAAAATTTGAATATGATAAAATTCAAAACATTTAAAAAGGAAAAAATGTGTGTACTTCTTACCAAGATCACCCCACTGAGCATCTTCTGGCAGTACTAAGTCCGGATCTCCTCAGAAATCCAACCTGGCATAAGAATAGTCGTCCACCATCAACATCTGGGTTTGAAGCTAGTCAAATAAAGTATCATCATACTTGATGATCGGTCCTGCTACGTGTCGGGCCATGAGATGACACCATATCAGTATCCTTGGATCCCTGGGACTCGGTATATTCCACTCAACCTGTAGTCTCAGTACAGGAACCCTCTCAAGGAAGAAGGACACCAACAAAGATCCATACCCGAATTGCTTCAGGTCACTGCGTTTGCATTTGGTCAATTGTTTTTTTATACTGTGAAGCACAGCATCTGCCCAGTTGAACACTCAAGGATCAGTACACTCAATATCATACTGGAAGTAACTCTATAACGCCATGAGAGGAGCAGAACTCCCAGCCATTCGAGCTATAGTCAAAATGATAGTACGGAGGGTCAAGTCTTGTACCCCCCAGATAGCTACTTTACCTTTCTTTCTCTCAACCTCGGGAACGCAGTATAAATTGCAGTATTCACTCATCTTTATCCCACCACCTCTACTACCGGTCAGGCTCACATGGTACCTGCGCCGGGACAATCCAGTCAAAAATTAAATGTCCTCAATGTCTAAGGACAGTGTGTGGGCCCCCACATGAAATACCTGTTGATCAGGGTCCCACATTTGCACCAGGTACTCTAATAGTCTGATTTGGGCCCTCATGCCCGGGATGCGAAAGTATTTCAAGAGCCCACAGTCTCTCAAAGAAGCTATAGTAGGAGGATGATTTTCGACCATTTCATTGTCTTCTTCATGTTCTCTTTCGTTCCATTCAAGCACCATGTTGATGGCCAATTAACTGCATAAGAGACATAACAAGAAGATTAGCAACCATTTTCATGAATCCATTCTTTTTCATTGGCTAAATTTTAATAAATTTTTTGAGCTTTGCGGTTCTCATAGGTGCACTGTGTGCACAGTGCGAGAACCTTGCAGGTGGCCTTAGGCTCACCTGCGAGAACACCTCATTCTCGCAGGCCCCGTATAGCCTGCCTGCGAGAATGGCAGCGTGCATGTAGGGCTTGGAAAATCAACTTAAAATTGCAAATTTAACCAATGAAATTAAAAAATTAAACCATGAAAGTGTTAAGGATGAAGAGCTTACCTAACTGTCGCAAACGACTCGCTGAATGGTCTCTCATAGCGCCCACAATCTGTCGCCAAACTTGGAGGGTAAAAGAGGGGTTTTTTGAGCTCAATAGTGGAAATGTCAAAATGATGTGGTAAAAAGAGTATTTACTCCTTTTATTTACTTTTACTATATCATTTTGGTTTTTTATGATTATTTATCGATTAAACCCTAATCCCTAATGTCATGTTGAGTGTAACTCTTGTAGGCGTGATGACTTTGATGATCAAATATCGGGATATGGACATTGTTTTTCTTTTTCCATCGTGTGTTTTGATTGTTTTTTATGGTTTTTACATAAAACCTCGAGTGTCATTTTTGTCCATTCTCGCGCTCGTAAATACATGAGAATGTGGTCAAACATACATTTATCACTTTTTCGGGCTCAACAAGGTTATACAAAAAAGGAACCCCCTAGAGTCCTCTTTAAGCTCTTTTTAGACTCTCTAAACATGAAAAGATCGCCGAGTGACCTTGCCATTTTCACGCTCGATAAAGTATTTGAAGTAAGCGTCTGGTGGGTGATAATTTATCTCTATTTCGGTCTCATCTAGACTATTTTTACGAAAAAGGAACTGAGAGAGTTCTCTTTTAAGTGTTTTTCCAAACTCTATAATCTTGAAAAACCTTTGAGTTTTCTATCTTTGGACTCGTTAAACAAACATTGTAAGACCCGTAATGGGACCGAACCACTCCTTCTTAGGGTTCGTTAAAAATACTCTGAGGGACTCGTTCGAAGGATGAGCTTACATCAACAAGCATATGTTATCCTCCTCAATCTTGCGTAAAAATAAAGAGGTACTTTCTAGAAATGGTGGGGGGGGATTTGGGAAAGGGATATGTTTCAATATTCGTGTTAATTGGCAGTAAGTGTCGCTCTTGAACATGACACCATCCATTCATCATTTTAAGCCAGTTTGGGAAATCCATTTGTCTCTCATTCGATTTTCTACAAGGTCATTCCCTGTGTCTTCTTTGAGTGAATGCTGCCAAATCATTGGTCGTGTCGTTCATATGTTCAAGAGAAGTCCATCTGAAGCCTATATTGAGTCGACCATCTGCAGTTTTCCATTCTTTCCATGTCGGCCTTCCCTGTGTCTAGTCCAATTTGCAAAATACTCTGTTTCACCTTCAAAATCAGTTACTCATTTCATGTCATTGATGGGGGATACATCAAGGCCCTCCTGTGACGAGTTTTGTTTCGTCGAATTCATCTCATTATCCAAAATCAACACTTAGAAATTATTTGGTACCTTGGAGCTTGCATGCCTCAATGGCAGGTTTCTTCGCTTTCGACAGTGGGTTTACATCATTGACCCCTGATCGAAAGATTACATCGTGTGTTCGAATTCAACTCATTCATTCACACTCGATGGATTGTACTAGGGTACCTTGGGAGTCATTGACATCAATGGTGATTTCCCTCGCACTTGTTAACGGTTTCATCAATGACCGGTAATCAAGTGGTTTATGCCATGATCGACTTCAACACATGTAATCACATGGTTAGATTCGTACTTTGGGAGACAATATTGAAGACCTTGGATATCATCTCTTTTATCCAGGTTGCGATGGAGTATGTATAATCTGCGACACATAGATCCACTGTGTATGTCTCGTGGCTATGTCGTCTCAATTTAAATTTTTCGCATAGATCCACGGTGTATTCCTAGTGGCTATGCTATATTTTGATGGCATGGATCCACAGTGTATGATTGGTGGCTATGACCTATGTCTACAATGTCATCCATCTATGATCTGAGCATGGGAATGCCTGCCTCAGAAATTGGTATATATGATATTCTACAGATGCTTGATTGTTCGCAGGTTTCCGATTAGGTGTGCTCCTGGTTCCCGACACACACATGCGGCTTACAAAGTATTTCGACTGTCACTGGTTCCAACCTCATACTCTGGGGGGCATTCTATTACCCATGATTTTGGTCATCGTGATGATGTATTAATGATGGTGTACTCGGGCTCTTCATAAGAACTTTTACCTGAGAAAAGTTACTTTCATCTCTTTCCAGAAAACTCATTTTTGAAGCATGTTCGTAGGCTGCTAGTATATTTGGGTGCGAGAATGACCCATTCTCACAGGCTACCTTAAGCCAGGGTGTGAACCCCTCACACTGTGTTGAACTGCTAGGGTGCGAACTCTTCCTAAAGCAAGGAAAAAGATGAATTCTCGAAGCTTCTAGAAGGGAATATTCTAGAAGGATGGGTTGGCATTCGAATGGTTATCCTAGTACTGGATTCCCTGATATTTTGGGATCATTATTATCCAAGTAACCAATTCATTTTCTCCTATATATTGAGGGAATTCTCATGGAGAAAGTTAGAAGAAAGATTCATTGGAGAATTAGTGAAAGGATTGTGTGAAGGACTGAAGCTGAATAGCATCTTGGAGACTATAGTAGGTCTATCAAGAGGATTTGATCTTCTTCATGCAAGGATTGAGGAAGTGTGTGTGTCGGAGCCAAGGGCCATCGAAAGGAAGTTTGCGACATCAAGGCTCAGGTTGTAATCTTTACTTTCCATTAATATGATACAGTAATATGTCCCTTTCCCATAAAGTTATTTCCACTTTATTGTATAACTCCTTGATCATATACATAGATTGACTGTTGAATAGATCATGCTATCTTTACTTTGGTTGGTTTGTGTTGTCTTGGTTTGGACTACACGAGAGCACTGGAGAGAAGCGAGAGCAACAAAGACCATAGGAAGCGATAATAAGGTATGTTATTTGTTCTTGCCTCCTATTTAATTCAATGGTTAAAATCTAGGGAAAGAGTCATGTTCTGTCCTTCTTTGTTCTAGATCCAGGTGGATCTAGGGAGATCGGTTAGTGTTTGTACCTATGGATTTATCCTATAACACTAGAAAAACCTCATCTCAGTAGAGGTCGTCAAATAGTTGGGATTGTCGACAACACCACACCCACAACCATACAACATCGGGTGGCTTCGGCAAGGATGAGATCTTCGTGTCAGTCAAAAGTGTTGATTTTCATACAGCATCCAACCCTTCAAGAATGAGGTATTATGTGATGTTGTCCCACTGGATGTTTGTGATGTTCTCTTGGGCCAGCCATATATGTGGAAACGCCATGCCATCTATGAGTCTCGACCCCGTAGTGTCATTGTTACTCTGGGGGGTCATCTTTACAGGATGCCAGAGGTAGTTCCAACTACTGCCCCACCTAAACAGTATCGAAAGTTAGTATCTCATACTACAAAATTTAGCTTCTTCACAATCTCTTCAAAAGGTGAACAGAAGGATACTGCAACCACCACAACTTCGGCACAAGCACCTTCTATCCATCAGAAGCAGGTCGACAAGATTGTAGCAAAACGCAAATATTCCTTCTGCATACAATCATCTCATGTAGCTAGACTAGTTAAAAAGTTTCAACCCTTACAGCCACAGGTTCGTGACAACCTTCAACAAACCAAGCAGGGCAATGTCTCTAGCAGGGCAAGTAGCTCACAAAGATTCAGATTCAACAATCGCTTTTCCCTCTCCCCTGGGAACTCAACGCAATGGAGACCATTGCTTCCTAAGGAGGGAGGATTGATTCAGGTGGATATCGGTGGCCACCCACCTTCTCCAACTAGCCCAAAACATGTTTCTGGCAATTTTGGTAATTTACTATTTTGAGGCCCTAAACGATGTTTTTTGAGAAAACTGGGAGCAACATGGATCATAGATCTATGTTTCTCACCCGAAAGTTGTATTTCTCAGATATATCTTTCCAACGAGCTATTGGGTTCCCCAAATGGAGATTGTATGCAAACGTTACGCCCCTGGGAAGTTAACGTATCAACTATCCCCATCGGGGCCCACAAACCTTTTGGCTTTTCATCTTCCAGGGTTATGGTTTTGGATTTTACTTATGTTAAAAAGGCCCTTAGAGCCTCATTGTAATAATCATCTTCTCACGGATGCGATTAGCTGTCACATCTCTTCTCAGAGATAAGCTACCACCATTCTAGTGAGTCTTTCACTCTGTATTTTACAGTCTCTGTACATTTATTTCGTTAATAGAAATAGTGTATTACTGTATATCTGTGACTCTTGTTTTATTTCTGCTATATCTCCATTATATTTTTGTCTCTCTTGCAATATCTCTATGAATTTATTTATTATATCTCCGATCGCATTTCATGCCGAAAATAATCCGAATCAACCTGTCCTCCGATGATGGACGGTACTAGTTATTTCGGGACTCGGTATTTCGCGATGTCCACACTCCTGTGTGACTTCAAAGGATTAAGCCTCATGCACATTCCTCGGGATGCAATGGTTGTTGGTTCATGTGATCATATCCTATGGTCCATATATAATCTTCTCTTGTGCACTCTTCTAGGTGTCTAGACGTGAGATTCAACGGTCCAAATATTCTCCCCTGCAGCTGATCTAACGGCTATTGTGCTCCTCCTCCTGAGCTTTGGCTTTCTTCCTGACTTGGAATATTTCCAATGTTCAAAGGCCTCAACCCTTGATTCCTCTACGAGATCTATGAATTTGGGTCTCATCTACGTTCTGTAAACCCTATCCCTCTTGATCTTTGGCAATGTAATTTATCATCGCCCCTGACACACACTTGCGCTCTGTGTGCAAACTTGCACTACTTCTCCCTGATCTTTCAGCTTGCTCACTCTCTAAGGGACTCGTCCCTTCTACATATTTAGATTAGTTATGGTGCTCCTCCTGGCACACTCTGCGCTCAACCTCCTGATCTTTGGAACTTGGAACAATTTCTCTCTGCGTGCACTCCTTGCACTTTGATTGGCCTTCAGATGACAGTCTTTCAACACTTCATCCGAGTGTTGGCCTGGTGCACTCCTTACACAGGTCTTTCTCTAGATTATTCAACAACTCTATATCAACCCTTTCACTCCTTGAAGGGATATAAGTTCCCTCTTAGTGATTTATGCTCAAGCACTCCTTGCTAAGAAGACAGAGTATTCAGTAACTTTGTGAGTGTCTTCTCCTCGACACTTCTCTTCTTGCAGAACTCGAAACATATTCCTCTTGTGCACTCCTTGCACTCACTCAATGCCCACCTGGTAGAGCTTCATAAAATCCTCAGCAATTCTATCTTCTCTTTGCACCCTCATATGCACAATCTTTCCTCCAAGGTGTTCAGTAACCTTGAGGTTCTCCTTTGAGTTTATGATCCCTCTGGTGTGCCATCTTGGCACGTCTTTTCCTGAATTCAACACAGAAATCAGATGTGCACACTTGCACTGGCTCACAGAGTCCTTAGCACTCTATCATGCAACCCCTTGCATTAAGCCACAAATAACCTAGACTGAAATCATAAAACTTTCAGACAGAGAATTTTGTCTATCCCTGCAAATGGAACCTATCACATAGATCTACAACATATGCATATAAACACATAAACAACATTCATTCAAAATACACATAAACACATAAAGATTCACATGCATGAAAAAATGCTCTTTGTATTAATCTCAGAATGCTTGTTTACAATGTGTACAAAATCTCGTACTGCAACAAAGTCTCGGCTCTCCTCTCTTCTCTCCAATCTATCTTCTAATCTATCTACCTCTCTCCCTAATGAATCTAGATACAAAGATCATTTCTACCAAAAGGGGCTCCTCAAGCTCTTCCCTCCAAGCTACCTACTCTCATTAAGTTACAATGAATTACATTCAATGGTTGTCTAGTCCGAATCGAATCTAGATATTATCATCTTGTCAACCATTAAAGGCGACTCTATCTACTATCTGCACAAAGGCATCGATTTGGCTCTTCCATCCTTACAAACATTTAATTACATTCTAAAATTTAAAATGAGAGGGTTGGCACCTCTCCCTTCCTTGAATGCATGCTTGATGTGATGTCTAGCTGGCACGTTGTTGGGTTGGAGCGATGTTCCTGCACCACTGCAAGAGGTATTAACCTCCACTTGTGACCTTTGATGAGGTTAGAATATTCTAGGAAGAAAGAATAACCCTAAAATACTTGGACATAACCCTAGAAGTAAAGTCAGCTAAAAAGAATATTTTATATTAAGTCTTTAGCACCCTGAAAGAGAAGTCGACCCAAACAACCTGGAAAAATAAGTATAAATATAAGGCGCCAGAACTCATTTGACACACACAAGTCGCAATTGCATAAATCTAGTAGTGCATAATTTTGGAGAGTAGCTACAGCTATAGTTACTGCAACCTATAATTTTTGTCTTTATGGGTTGTAATTTTGGTTCTTAACATATGGTATCAGAGTTCAAGGTCTTGGGGTTTCGCTGTTATATATGAGACACCTTGGAATTTTTGTTATAACATTTTTTATACAATGTTTCAGAAGGAACAACCTGGATGATATTTAGTAGACAGATCAAGGTACATTGGGTTAAAATTTCATCTCATGAGGGCTTATACTTTGAGAGATACAACCTGTACAAGATAGGGTTCTGGAATCGTCCTAAACGAAGTCATTGCGGAATTTTCGCTATAAAACAATTTCTGTAATTTTTCAGACCCTAAACTATGGAGGTTGTTCACATAAATTAGTAAGGTATCTGTGGTAAAACTTTCAGCTTCTGGGTCATCTTAAATTTGTAGATACACCCTGTGGAAGATAGGGTAACTGACTAGTCCTATTGACTAGTCTCAAGAAGGTGGTACAAGTAAAACAATCATAACTTCTTCCTAGAGTATCCAACTTGAGTGGGACTAGTTTCATTGGATCGTGAACAGTCTGTAGTATTTCTGGTATGAGTTTCATAATTTTATGTCAATTATTTTGTGCGAGGCACACTATACAAATGAGATCTCCTGGAGAGGCCAAAAATCAGCAAGTTGTGGGGAAGTTACTGTAAATTCCACTTGGCACATCCAATTTTGATCAGACCTGTGGCATTGTAGAGAAGAAATATCAGTGAAATACATAAAAGAAAGTTTCATACCTAGAAGGGATAAAACTTGGGAGATAGAACATAAGAAACATTGTCTAGCAGAACCACCTCAAAATCAAGGTTCAAAAGTGATACTTGGCCAATATGCCACCCAAAAAGGGAACTTATACACCAAATAAGCCTCCAGACAATCCTACTTGGACTCTTGATGAAGGTGAAGAAATGTGTAGGGACATAAATGATTTACAAAAGAAGATAGTAACAAAAGATGAACTACAAGAGATAGAAGCTAAGTTGGAGGCAAAGATGGATGGTTTAAAAGAGGAGATCATGGAAGTATTGAACAATTTCGTAACAGAGAAGACAATTGAAAGTGAAAATGCATCCCATGAAATTCATGATGAGGACACAAGGAAGGTGAATCAAGAATGGAGAAACTCCAACTTTGGGTTGAAGACCAACGACTTTCCTAAGATCGATATGAGGAAGTTTGATGGCAAGGACCCAATCACATGGATACTTTAGATGGATAAATTATTTGATCTACATAATGTGCCACATACACAAAAGGTATGAATTACTTCTTTATATTTAGAACCTAATCAATTTGTATGGTATCGATGGCTTTGTTCTCGCAAATCACTCGTCACATGGACAATTTTCACGAAATAAATGATAGCACACTATCAGGATACAAGGAGCAATACCTTATTTAGCCAATTGATAAATCTCAAGCAAAAGGGTTCAGTTACCAAGCACATTGAGAACTTCCAAAGATTCAATATAAAGGTAACCGATATTCCAGATGAGAACTTGATTGATGTATTCATAGGAACTTTAAAGGATAACATTCAACATGAGGTTCACCTTTGGGAACCCAAATCATTGGAGAATGCATTTAAGGTGGCAAGAAATGTTGAAAG